>VDFB02000363.1:97402163-98002163 GCA_007258455.2 Sequoia sempervirens | reverse complement strand
GAGATCAGAATCTCCTTGAGTGTAGTGCTGAAACTGGAATACAGAAAACAACTGGACATGATGCTCGTCAAATCATCAGCCTGATATCAAACATATGATCTAAAAAAAATAGCACTCATGCAGCAGCAGAAATGTCAGAGAGGCAAATGGCACGCCAAGCTTTGTATCCCTGATTCCTTTGAGTCTCGTACATGCACTCTCCAAAGTCTATCCTATTTCAATGATACTCGCTTCTGAAGAGTATGATACCCAGATATCTAATTAAGAGTGAGTTTCTGACAGTATATAAGCGCCCAGAAAAACATATAGTACCGCTAGTTCACATAGGCATGACTGTGGCAATAATATATATGCTACAGGAAGAATAGATATGCTGTTCCTGAAGACCAGATAGCTTCTTCCCACAGCGCTAGCAAAATCAGATGGCTTCTTCCCTGCAGATCTGGAGCAGATTGCAAGTGGTTTCCATCTCTGGTGAACAAGTCATGCAACTAATCTGATCACGATCCTCAAACCCGCTCTGATACCATGTTGATTTTAAGTGATCAGATTAATGTACAGAAAATTAAATCAAAATCAGACAACACAACACAGCATATACCCTGGGAAAACCCTCCTCTTGAGGGAGAAAAACCCAGCAACAAAGATCTCTCTTATATTGATGCAACAGAAGCAATAATTCACTTTACAATGAGGCCGAACACAAGGCCAATAACCAGCATCTACTCTAGATGCAATAACAGATGATAATCTGTTCTTCCTTGTAATCTGCACTTAGAGGGATTCGCAATCTGCTCTTGAATGAATTCGCACTTGAATGAAGGAATAAGTCGAACTTGCTTGATCTTGCCTCAGCTTGCCATTATGCTCGATCTGTCTTCCCACTTGATGATACATCTGCATTTGATCAGACTATGTATTCGCACTTGTGAGAATATCCAAACTGATCCTGATGCATTCGCACTGATCTTTTCCCTTGACACAGTTCGCACCTTGTCACAGATCCAGTATGAAGAGATCGCTCCTTTAACACAGTCCGCACCTTTGAGAAGTCCGCACTTGCTTTGCTTGCTTCCTGGATAATCTTCAATCTTATAATGCATGACTGATCAGAAATAACCGAACTCCTTGTTCATTACAATGGCGAGTCAAGGTGTATATATATACATCTTAGTGAGGTCGCACCTCTTTGCTTATCAAGGTCGGCCAGAACAAATGTCAATTACTTTAACATAAACAATATAACATATGTCGGCCTTGGTAAATGAATGCCTCTTCACAAGAGGTCGGCCTCAAAATGACTTCGTCTCTTCTTATGTCGGCCATAGTCAAAGAATGTCGGCCTCAAATAAATAATAACAATAATAAATATAAATTGAATAGCCTATGGCTATCATTCAAATTTATATTTCACTGCGAAGCTGAGCTGGAAGGAGCTACCGAAGCTGTCATAACATTAACAATGTGCAATTTGCAAAAGCTACCAAGTTGCACACAAGCTCCAAATTCCTACAATGTTATGTTTTCGCATTTCGGAACTCCACGTGCAATTTGTAGGAGGTGCAAAGTTTACAGAAGCTCTCCAAAACTCTGCAGTGTTTGTTTGTAGATTTTGGAACTCCCCGTGCAATTTGCAGGAGCTGTGAAGTTGTCAGCGAGATCTGAAATTCCATAATGTTATGTTTGTAGGAAATTCTGTGCGCAATTTGCAGGAGCTACAAAGTTGTATGCGAGCTCCAAAACCCCACAGTGTTATGTTTGCAAGTTTTGGAACCCCCCCTGCCATTTTCAGGAGCCTCAAAGTTGCATGCGAGCTTCAAAACTCTGCAATGTTATGTTTGCAAGTTTCAAACCTCCACATGTAACTTGTGGAAGCTGCAAAATTGCACACAAGCTCTAGAACTCCATGATCTTATGTTTGCCGGTTTTGAGAGTCTGCATGCAATTTGCAGAAGCTACAAAGTTGCACATGAGCTCAGAAGTTCCATAGTGTTGAGGACTTTCAGGGTTTGGAGGCAGGCTTGCAGTTTGCAGGCAGCAAAGCTGCAAGGAGACACCAAAGTTATATCAAAGTTACAAATATACTTGGAAGCTCTGCATTTCCACCAAAATTTGTGCCTTGAGCTTGTCAGTGATTTTGACATGCACTTTTGTAAGTCTTGCACTTGTCTCACCATGCTCAGTGCATTGGTAATTGTTTGCCTCACATGGCATTGTGTGTTGTTACAATACCTTGTGTGAATAAGTGTGCAATGTGGCATGCTAATGTTACATTTGTAACATGAAAAATGTGTTCATCTAATTTCTGTCATTAATGTCTTGGGTGAAAGCTTGGGGAACTACACTATGCTTCTATGTTCCTTTCCTTTTGCCTCTCATCTCTTGGAACTACAACACATAATTGCTCTTAATTCTAGAAGAAGATTCAACATATAATTGTTTCTTCCCCCAATCCAGGAAGGCACAATATTCAATTGTCCTCCCATGCCTTTTAAAAACTAATAAAAACCTCTATTTATAATTTTTTTATGACAGCAGAGTCCTCCAAAGCCCAAGAAGAATTTCTACAGTCACTAGAAGCTAAACAGACCCCTTTTGGTTCAGATTTCAAGTTCTGACATGTGTACTGTCAGTAGACATGGCTACAAACATGGTACAGTCTCTGTGTTTTTCTTGTTCTGTAACCTGTCCAACACCTGCACCTACATTTAATTTGCCTAGATTCAATTTTAAAATCCATGTCTTTGCACATTTATTACAATTTTTATGATCCATTTGGATCGCACATTTATAGTACTTTTGGGTTCAAGAGACATGTTAGCCCCTAGAGTACCGTGCCAATCAACACCTTTAAAAGAAAAAATCCTATTCAACTCAAATAAGAAGCACAATTTGGAAAAAGTTAACTTAGTTTCTTGAATAAGAATTATACTTATATTTCCTAGCTGCTTGTGCTTTTGACATTCCCAACAAAAGCCTGTTAACCATCATCAGGAGCAGTTTGAATGTGTCTTTTCACATATTTGCCTAGTTATTAAATTCCAACTTTTTGAACCAAATCCAGCCAGATCCAGATTTTCTTGGACTGATCACATTTGTTCGATTCAGTCTGGAATTCTAAATTCCTATAGAAATTTTACCCTTTTTTCCTGAAAATACTAAATTTTGAAAACAAATTGACCTCCTTAACGAATAGAATTTTTCAAACCTGGTAACTATGCATATTTGTATTGCAAGACACCATCCCTTTTTTTCCTAATCTGTGTTGTTCCTCTGTCCAACTTGAAGCTTGGAGATATCCAAAGTCTAAAGATACCCAAATTTGGATTTTTTGAACCAAATCCAGCCAGATCCAGTTTTTTTTTGGACTGATCGGATTTGTTTGATTCAGTCTGGAATTCTCAATACCTATAGAAAATTTTACCCATTTTTTCTGAAAATACCAGATTTCCAAAACAAATTGCCCTTCTTAACAAATAGAATTTTTCAAACCTGGTAACTATGCATATTTGTATTGCAAGAGAACACCTCTTTTTTCTGATTTCTGGTCTTCCTCTGTCCAACTTGAAGCTCAGAGATACCCAAAGTCTAAAGATGATAATGCTTCAGGACCCTCATTTCTAGATGTTAGATTGAGCATAACCTCCTTTCCATGTTCCTAATCAGATTAAATATAGGGTATTCTGAATACTTGTTATGTGTTTGTGTAGTTTCTACTCCTCCAATATGATATTCAGATCTTATTCCAAGTCAGGGACTTAAGCCATTATGTATAGGTTTCAAAATAGTTGTAAAGGTGTGTCCATATACAAGATCATTAGGAAGTACAGGTAAGTGGATCAGAGGTTGCATTATTGGCTATTTGACACTTATTCCTATCAGGCACATTTGTACAATTATTTTCAAAGAAATCAAAATGCATCTTATATTGCACCAAAAATCACAAGAAATTAGAATCAAATTGGTTGAGAACCAAAATTTTAGGAAAAACCTTCATCCTATGAAAGCTAAAACCTAATTCTTTTCCCCAAGGGCCGGCATCCTTTGTGCATAGCCAAATACTTCAAAATGTGTTCAACTCTCCTTAGTGATATGGGATGTATATTCTCATGAAAATTCATTTTGCATCTTGTATAACAACGGAGATAGACAGTAACCACCCTTACCAAACTCCATAACTCCCTCCAAATTTCTCTATAATCCATTTTCCATTATGGAGGACTTCAGCAGGTCAGAAGAACAATTATTCAGTAGTTTAGTTCTGCCATTGCTGCAACTCCTATTGGAAAGATCCTCCCAAAAGAACCTTTTCCTTGCCAAGAAACAGAAATTCCAAAAAAGCCTCAATGGTGAATCCCCCACACAATGTGACTCTTCATAACTCTAGTGTAGATGGTTTGTTATCAATCACCCAACACTCCAAATTCTCCAGGCAGCACCAACCTTTAGAATTTAAATGCATTTGAGTTTTCAGTCATACCACATATTACAAATGGCCCTCGATTCATTGGTGAGTTGTGCTATTTATACTCAGCATCAGATTAGAATTTCCAAGACTATCCATTTTATTGCAAGAACATCAAAGTGTCAACCCTAGGTTCATCCATCCACCCATATAGACAGTCTAAAGGAGAAAGAACATGCATTGATAAAGACTTCACTCAATATTCTCACTATAACCCTAACAAGGTGCAAACATAGCTCTATCCTCATTCTCAGCTTCTTGTCCTAACAAGATTGGTAGTGAAGATGTCAACAAGCAGAATCTAGTTTGACAGAGAACAAGATGACATGGAACAAATATGACAAAGGACAAGTATGACAAAGAACTATGTAGTACAAAGATGCAAATTTAATAGAATAGGTATGATAGTCATACAAGTTGACAGAGAGCAAAGTATATTAGAGACACTAGTTGACACAAAACCCTGAAGCATCAAGCATTTTTTTCTTTTGTTTTCAATTTGCATTAGTAAAAGTCTGGG
This sequence comes from Sequoia sempervirens, assembly GCA_007258455.2. Taxonomy (NCBI): domain Eukaryota; kingdom Viridiplantae; phylum Streptophyta; class Pinopsida; order Cupressales; family Cupressaceae; genus Sequoia; species Sequoia sempervirens. The sequence goes on along the minus strand of VDFB02000363.1, from coordinate 97,997,178 downwards.
CCATAGGGCACAGCTAGTATAGCCATCCCCTACCATTTCCTTAAAAAATTTGACAACCCAAGGGAATTTACAATATTTCAGCAAATCGGAGATGGTTGGGGGACATCTCTGACCCATCCCCACGTCCCTGAAACATTTCCAATAGGGTGCAGGGTCCAAAAATGCAACGGATGTGTCCCCAAGGTACATAGGTTGACACCTCATTCTCCTAATTACCCAAGTAATCTTAAACTATGGTGTAATAAATGCATAACTACACCAAGGCCCCCCTCCTCCTTAAGCACAACTTAGGCAGGTAAAATAACTTCTGGCAAAACAGTGCCATGTTATGTACCTATCTAAAAAAGAATCCCTTCAAAGAAAGAGAGATAACCCTGTGTTAGGTATCCATCTACAAAAGAATCCCTCCAAAGAAAGAAAGAGATAACCCCCCAAAAGAAAAGAGCCAAAAAATAAGAAATACTAAGATACCCCCAAAGGATAGCCTCTTGAACCTCTAACAATCTAAACTAGAACTAGATGACAACAATACTAGATGCTAAAGAAGGTCCACTTGCATCAAACAACATTCCTTTTCTTAGGAAGAGATATGGCTGAAAATACATGTTAAAAGTATTCCCATCCAAAAAAGAATATGCAGGAAGCAACAAGTGTGTAGAACTGATTCAAGTTAGTCTAAATGCAGTGTCAAAGACATCCTGAACAAAATGTGGAAAAGTTGTCATCAAAGAGGAACTTATTAATGGAGATGGATCGTCCAAAAGAGGAATGTCCACCACAATTGGCAGGTTTGCTACTTGTACCCTCAATGTATCCACTAAAAGAGGAATGTCCACAACAATGGGAGAGTTTGCTACAGGTAACCTCAATGTATCCATTGAAAGAAGAGCATCCACAAGACAAGGTGGATCACAAGATTAAGTAGTAGAGTTCCACAAACACCCATATGGGAACTCTCATCAAATGGAAGAGCAATGTCCTTCAAAGAATGAGGACAATCATCAAAGTAAGATGCTATAAAGTATAAACAGAGGATTAGTGTCACAGAAATAAGAATCCCAAAAAGGTGGCTCTCTAATGAAGGGAAGATCCTGCAACAAAGTGTTGACAGATGCATTATCAATTACATCACCAACATCATCAGCAAGATCATTAGTATCATCCGATAATGTCTCATCCATGGAAACATCAGGCAAGATGTCAACAAATAATTGCAAAAGAGTCCACCATGCAATATAAGGGCATTAAGTGTCCTCGATATGATACCAAAATTCCATAGTAAGCGGCAAACAAAGGTCACTATAAATGATGTCACACTAATTAAGCCACACTTAGTGTGCTTAACCAAACTAGTTGGTAGCAATACTAGTTCTAAAAGATAGAGATAGAGACCCTATTGGACTCTACATGCACTCTCCAGGAGCAATAGTTTATTCTATCTGCTGTTATTGCAAGAAAGGATCGTGCCATTTCATATGCAAATATTAATGCACACTAAAAATAGAAACACGGTGTGCCTCATGTTGCACACACAAAACGAAAGTCACTCCAAACAGTCTTAAAATGCACCTCTCAAAATTTGGCACTTTATCTAATAGTATGTTCCAAACTCCATTATTTATAGACATGCAATGATGTTGATCTTTGACAGTTTAGAAAAAAAACAAGTCAAAAGTACATTTCTTAGGCAAAATGTGAACAAAACAAGAGCCCCAATGCAAAGTACATGAAAAACAGAAGTTCCTAAAATAATAATGACTCTCTAGATGTTTGGTACAACTCCCAACTCCAAGAATATGAGGCACAATTACCAAAACATAAGACTACCACCACTTAGCCATTGAAAAAATAGCCAAAGTGAAAAAAAATGACCATGGTTGAAGTTTGAATGAGTGAGAATGAACCCTCCAATGATTAAGTGTCAAATCAAAAATTTCAAATCCTCGCAATAAAGGACTACCTCAAGTAGGTGTATCATCATGTGATGCAATCATGGCTAGAGGGTCCTCAGAAGGACTATCCAGCCATCCAACCCATGCAATTAAAACACACAAAAGAAAAAAGAAGTGTCACAAATGACACCAGATTTTCCTTGGGCAAACCCTCGATGAGGGAAAAGTCCAACCACCAAAAGACCTCAAGTTTTTTATTAATTTCACAAACTCAATTACAAATTACCACAATGGCTTTTCTTGCATACAAAAATAAATAACCACTTCAAGAATTGCCACATAGGCTACCATATAACATTATAGGATCCTTACATGACCCACTCTCCTACTTTTTCCCCACATCATACTCCTTGTTGCCTCACTCTCCTCTCTCAATCCATGCCTCCTAGCAATCGCCCTATTGTAACTCCTGTATTTTCCTTAATCTTATTCACTTACTTCCAATTGTCTCAAAATCCCATAGTACATACTTAAACCTTTCTCCAACTCCCCAAATAATTTGCATCGGCCTCAAGATGGCACAAAGCTCAAACCCAAATGAAACATGTCATTAACCTATAATAACAAAATTATAAATTCCAATGGCCCAAACACACCTTTCCAACAGTCCAAATGACCTTCCAGAATATCTATCATTTGGCACAAACCTAAAATAAACTTCTGCAAAATCACAACAATTTCAATTGAAAATCATTGTTAACCCATAGACAGTCATTTGTTGAGTCACAAAACCAGATTCTTTCAAATCATCCCAAACTCATCAAAGTTCAATCATTTACACACAAAACTACCATTGAAACTACAACACTTGATCTCCAAATGCGATGAAATGCATCCACTTTTCCTCATCACAAACTGTCAACTATTTGTCGAATACACGATTTACATCAGATTCTTATCTTTTCAAACACAATGTACATTCACCACAATGCCCCTAATCATCATGGCATCATGATGTGATTATGCAAGAGTTTTGCATACCATGTACAATCGAATAACAAGTCATGTAGAGATTGCTAATGTGGCGATGATTTGTGTTGTATAAACCTTCTAACATGATAGCTAACTAGTTGTACAATCTTAACGGTGTGTCAAATGAATGCATAGATGATATGTCAATCACTAGGTAGATGTCATCACGCTAACATTGCAATGAATATTTTGTTTGTAGTGGGATTACTTTGGGACAAGATTTGCCAAGGATATTGTGCCAGACAGGAATATTCCAAACAAATATGTTAGCATTGTTGAGGGGTGGCGTCCAGGCATAGCTACAGTGGCACAACATCAACAGATGAGCAATAATGAAAAGATCACTTAAGACATCCAGAAAAAAAAATTACATAATGGAAAGGAAACTATCCTAAGTGCAAACCTGCTCTAATACTATGTAAGGTTTCAGATAATTGCATGAAATCTCTGGCCATAAATAAATATTTGAAGCTATTCACAATTAACCTAATTTCTCAAAGAACTAACATAGACTCAATATGCAATAAACAAAACTCAACCATGCCATTTATAATAAATGCATTATTACGCCAAAAGGTTGCAGTATAAAGTATAAACCAATGTTTGGGTGTTTTGAAAAATTTCTCATTATTATTGCTAGAACGTGATCCTTTTAATCAAAAAAAAAGTCTCTTCCCTATGATAGTTTTTTGTATTCAAAATGGACTTCAATGGATGAACTTCAACTTGTGCAATGGGTAATAAATGCAATTATCTGAAACCTTACATAACTAAACCTAAGTAAATAAATTACCTAAGGTGTAATAAATGTGTAACTATATGCAATAAATGCATTATTACACCAACAGGTTGCAGTATAAATCAATGTTGGGTGTTTTGAGAATTTGCTCCTAATTATTGCTGGAACTTGATCCTTTTTAATCAAAAAAAAACACTCTGCCCTACAATAGTGTTTTGTATTCAAAATGGACTTCAATGGATGAACTTCAATTTGTGCAAGGGGTAAACATTCAACATACAAACTCCACAAAATCTTATTACACTTGCATTGAAGAATCTATGACTTCCAAACAAGATGGTACTTTTGATGGTCCCACAAAAAGAATGTACACCACTTGTTCCAAAAAAAAGATCCATTAACTTTAAATTTATGATGAAAAGTAAGACTACCTTTTGAACTTAAAATCTATAACATGCAAGACTAGATTAGCAAAAGAAATTAAAATGTGGCACTAAATTTTATGTTGTGCAATTGTTGGAACAACACATTGGTAGGAGTTTTCTTTAAATTGTCCTGCATATTAGTTGGTGAGAAAAACTCTTTGTAGACTTCCACAATCACAAATAATTCATACCTTTGCACTTAAACCTGATTGCAATGAGGTTTGGACAATTGATGCTATCTCATGATCATATATGTTATCAAAAAGGCCATCTGTAGCAGTAACAATCACATCTCCTTCATTCAAGTGAACTTCATAGCTCTGCAACCAACATAGTTTCAAAGATGCTTTTAATTATGATCTCAACAAGGTGGATCTTTCTTACAGGCAAAGCAATGAAATCAAATGAGAAAACTTAGAAGTCTCAAATATTGAACACCAAAAATAACTTCATAAAAACTATTGGAAGGAAGAGCTTTTATTTTATTCTCAAAAAATATATAAATTCAACCAAAAGTAATATCAACATCTTCAGCTATACCTCCAAAACTGATGATGGATCATCTCCTCTCTCAATTTGATAAGGAAAATTAAATCCATGTGTCATTGGAGATGACTTAGCAACAACAGAACCTTCTCGGATGACAAGAAATCCAGAGTCTCCAAGATTCACAACATGAAGCATCTGTTCACAAATTTAATGTTATGATGTATATGAATAAACTGAGTTCACCAAGTCATAGTAATCAGAGAAAACCTTCTAGCCTTTTTTTCTTTTTTTTTTAAAGCACTTATTTATTGCCACCATAAAGGACAAAATTACATGAGGTCAACATATAGTGGACTAAGAATCATGTCAGCTTCAGCACCAACAACAAGAGAATAAAATTTTGCCAATTAGCTAATCAGAAGCAATAGGTTTCCAGAGTCCAGAATAATGAAAACTTTTGGTGTAAACTGTGTAGCAGATTTTTACATCTGCAATCTTCTTAGCACTTTTTATTCTCAACGTCTCAAGAAGCTGTGCCTTACAACACAAGTTATAGTAATCAGAGAAAACCTTCTAGCCTGTTTTTTTTTAAAGCACTCATTTATTACCACAATACAGAACAAACTAAATGAGGTCAACATATAGTTGAGTAAGGGCCATGTCAGCTTTAGCACCAACAACAAGAGAGTAAAATTTTGTCAATTAATTAATTAGAAGTAATAGGTTTCCACAGTCATAACGATGAAAACTTTTGGTGTAAACTGTGTAGCAGTTTTTTACATGTGCAATCTTCTTAGCAATTTTAATTCTCAGCTTCTCAAGAAGCTGTGTCTTACAACATATTTCCCTTCCATGAAGAGTGTTGATTAGAAGCAGTAGGTTTTCACAATCCATGATAACAAATAGATAAAACTCTTGGTGTAAACTGGAAACTTTGTAGGGAATTTCTTATCATTTGCAACAGGTAAAATTCCCTAGAACATTGACCAATTTTCTGTAACTAGTCCCTTTATTGATTAAATTTACCATAGCTTACAAGTTTTATTGATAATCTATAGTTTCTTTCTGAATAAGGCTATTCTATTTAAAATTTATATTCTATGAAATCAAAAGATTTGCTGAATACCCAATACATGGGCAGAATTACTCATTTCCTAAGATTATTTGTAATGATAAGAAAACTTGAAAAATATCAAACCTGAAATGCATTTCCTTGCTTCTATTCACCTATTTGTGCAGATACTTATGAATGCATGTTTCATGTGCATCTTTTTCCTGCGTGCAAGCAGATAGTGAAGTATTGGAAGCAGGATAAGGCTTGGGTTTCAGAATGTTTCTGGAGTGCTAAACTAAATTTGCATACATTAGGGGATTAATGGAGCTCATACTGGAGAGAGAATGGCATCTTCGGATCTTCCAGACTACCTACAGATCTCTGGCCTTCATTAATACTATATGTATTCTATGCTAGATATTTTATTAGTTCAAATTTGTCATGAGCATGATGCATAGAACACAGGTAGTCTATGGGACACGAATCAAACCCTATACAAGTCTGCTAAGATCAGTTTTGGTATTACCATGAGGTACATATTAAATTGGGGAAGTTAAAAAAAGCATAGCATCATATATTTTCCAAGAGTAAGACTATTTTCATTGTCAAGTACAAACTTTAGCTAAGCAGGCATTATTAAATAAAGTCTGTAAAAATTGTTGATGTTTATGACAGCGTCGGTCATATCTTCCAGCCCAGATCGCGCATAAGGAGAACAATTAAATGAGAGCCTATCGGCTATTTAATTGTTGAGATCAATTTGTTAAGATTGGCCACGTCATTTGATAAATGATAGTTAATATTTGTTAATGTCAAATGGCTCGATCTTTTGAGGAGGCACGATTTATTAGAAGGCTGACTTATTGATCTTTGGACGCAATTTATTGAAGGGGTGCAATCTTCTATGAAGGGCCAACTTATCTTGAAGAGTGACGACCTTTCATTTGTATATATATATTCGTCATCTCTCATTGTTTATTCATTCATTCATAGATTTCATCCTTCTCAAGTTCGAGTTCTTTGCAAGTGCGAGTTCCTCTTCAAGGCAGATCGACAATGTTAGAGGCTGAGTTTTCATCTGTAGATTGCATCATATTGTTTCTGTATTTGCATCAGATTGTGATGCTTATTCTTGGCCTTCCTAACGGCCCATTGTAAAGGAGACATTCCTTGTGAGATTCAATATTTAAGTGATATATTGTTGCTGGGTTTTTCTCCCTCAAGAGGAGGGTTTTCCCAGGGTATCTGCTGTGTCTTCGTGTTGTTTTTGAATTAATTTTCTCTGCATTACATCTCATCATAAAACTAACATGGGATCAGAGAGGGTGTGAAGAAGATCGTGATCAGATTTCTTTTTACAGCGATACTCTTTATTCTCTTTCTCATTGTTGTCTATCTCTATCTCTTCGCCAAGATGGTGAACGGTCTTAAAATTGAGGATAGACTCGAGGGAGCATCAAATTACACATCATGGAGGTTCAGAATTATGCTCACCTTGGAAAAGAATGACTTGGCTGAGTTTGTGGAGACCAAAGTCCCCGAGCCTACGGAGGAGGAAGAGAAAGTTCAATGGATGAAGAAAGACATCAAGGTGAAGAAGATGTTAGTTGATTCCGTGAAGGATCATATTGTTCCGATTCTCTCCAAGTTGAAGACAGCAAGAGATATGTTCAAAACCTTGGAGGAGATGTACGAAATCAACAACACCAGTCGGGCTCTTGCATTGAAGCAACAACTACATCATGTGAAGATGGCAAAAGGAGAAACGGTTATTGCTTACTTCATGAAAATTTCGGAGTTGAGAGATCAGCTCTCTACAATTGGTCATGTGATAGATGACAAGGACTTCACCATGCTTGCTCTTAATGGTCTTCCTTCATCATGGGAGTTCTACATTCAAGGAATCAATGCAAGATCAAAGCTTCCCAAGTTTGATTGATTGAGGGTGGATTGCATTCAAGAGGAGTCTAGATTGGCTGCTAGAGGAATTGGTCAAAGCTCTAATAATGAAGACATTCATGTTCTCGCATCTCAATCCTCGAAGAAGAAAGGAAAATATGGGAAGGACACTTCAAGAGGAATCGAGATAAAGGAGCTGATGGTGCTCCTGCATTCAAGAAGAAGAGGGACCTATCCAAAGTCCAACGCTTTCATTGTCCAACCAGGCCTAAGCAACAGGCCACCATTGCAGATGTTGATGATGCCTCTCCACAGAAGCACTCATGTGAGTACTTATTCTATTCGGCATTGTCAAGCAATGTAACTACCGACACCAACACTTGGTTGATTGATAGTGGTGCCTCTCGCCACATTACCGGATTCAAGGAGCATCTAACAAATTTGGTTGAGAAAGATTCTAGTGAACAAGTCATTATTGGAGATGATGCTAGTTACTCAGTGAAAGGAATTAGGACCTCCACTCTCCACTTGGATTCCGGCATTACCCTGCAGTTGTGTGATGTTCTATATGTTCCAGGCATCAAGCGAAACCTTGTTTCCATTTCAGCCTTGGAAGAAAAGGGGTACCAAGTAGCATTCTCTAAAGGCAAAGTTCTTGTGTGGACGAAGAATTTCAACTTCAAGACTGCTCAGGTGATTGGAGTTGGACATGAGAGTCTCTACAGGCTATGCACTCGTCCACTTCAGGCACTAGTACATGATTCTTCAAGCTTTTGTGATCTTTGGGACCAAAGATTGGCTCACCTTCACTTCCGAGCTCTACCTATCATGGAGAAGATGGTCACAGGCCTTCCAAAGTTCAACCAAGAGCACGAAGGTACTTGCAAAGGCTACGCTTTGGGTAAGAATACTAAAGGTCCATTTCATAGTAGAGAAAATAGATCCAAATGTATTCTAGATCTCATTCATTCTTATTTTTGTGGTCAAATGCCTATTGCTTCTTCGAGTGGTTTCTTGTACTACATTCATTTTATTGATGACTACTCTAGAAAGACTTGGATTTATTTCTTGAAATCTAAAGAATCTGAGGTATTAGAAAGGTTCAAGGAATTCAAAGCTCAAGTGGAAAATTTGTCCAAGAAGAGGATCAAAGTCCTAAGATCTAATAATGGAGGAGAGTACACTTCCGGCAGCTTTCGAAACTATTGCATTGAAGCTAGGATTAAGAGGGAGTCCAGTGTCCCTTATAATCCTCAACAGAACAGTGTTGCAGAGAGCAAGAACAGATCGATCGTGGAAGCAGCAAAAGCCATGATTCATGACCAGGATCTGCAAACCTTCCTATGGGAAAAAGCATCTAGGACAGCAATCTATGTTCAAAATAGAAGTCCTCACCGAATCCTAGAGAACATGACTCCTGAAGAAGCCTTTACTGGGAAGAAGCCAGAAGTGAGTCATTTGAAGTGAGTCATTTGAAGATCTTGGGAAGAAGCCAAAAGTCTATGTTCATGTACCGAAAGAAAAGAGATCAAAGTTGGAGCCTTCTGGCAAGAAGGGAATATTTGTGGGCTATAGTGAGACATCAAAAGCCTACAAGATATACATTCCAAGTCAGAAGTTAATCAAGATCAATAGAGATGTCACATTTGAGGAAGATGTTGCATTCAGGAGATCCAAGGGTACTCATATGGAGATTGATAATGAAGAGTCTCCTCAGGATATGGAAGTTGACCATACTCCTGAGATTCAGAGGGAGACTTCAGAACCAAAGGAAGATAATGATCCAGTTGAGCCCTTGGAACCTACTGATGGGCCTACCGATATTGTAATTGGGAGAAAAAGACCTCTCTGGGCTAGGCAAACAATGTAGGAGGCAAAAAGGTTTGCAGCACCAAGAGGTACCTTCAAAGAAAGTAAGAGACCGCATGAGTTCTCCAGTTATGTTGCTTTGATGAGTCAGATTATTGAGCCCGAGCCTTCCAGTGTTGAGGAAGCTTCTAGTCAACAGGTTTGGAGAGATGCCATGACAGAGGAGTATCAGTCAATTCTCAAGAATGATGTTTGGGACATCGTTCCTAGACCCGAAGGAAAATCTGTGGTATCTTCAAAATGGCTCTTCAAGATCAAGCATGCGGGATGGGAGCATTGAGAAGTACAAGGCAAGATTCGTGGCTAGAGGGTTTTCACAAAAAGAGGGAGTTGACTATGAAGAAACATTTGCTCCAGTTGCTCGCTATACTTCGTAACCATCATTGCCATTGTTGCATCTAGAGGATGGAAGATTCATCGATGGATGTGAAGACAACTTTTCTAACTATTTAGTACAAGGCAAGATTCGTGGCTAGAGGGTTTTCACAAAAAGAGGGAGTTGACTATGAAGAAACATTTGCTCCAGTTGCTCGCTATACTTCTGTTAGAACCATCATTGCCATTGTTGCATCTAGAGGATGGAAGATTCATCAGATGGATGTGAAGACAGCTTTTCTAATGGTGTAATCAAGGAAGAAGTTTATATCGAGCAACCTGATGGATTCGAGGTACATGGGAAGGAGTCTCATGTTTGCAGGCTGAAGAAGGCCTTGTATGGTCTTAAGCAAGCTCCTCGTGCTTGGTATGAAAGGATTGATCGTTACCTGTCAAGCTTGGGCTTCTCTAAGAATGATGCTGACTCAAATCTGTATTTCAAGGTAATTGACGGTGAAGCATTGATTTTAGTTTTGTATGTTGATGATTCGATTCTTACTGGAGAAGATCACCTCATTCTCAAATGCAAGAAGGAGTTGGCTTCTAAGTTTGAAATGAAGGACCTTGGGCTCATGCATTACTTCCTTGGCTTAGAAGTTTGGCAGAAGCCAGATGAGATGATTCTAAGTCAAGGGAAGTACACCATTGATATACTTAAGAGGTTTGGTATGATGGATTGCCATCCATGTCTACCCTATGGAGACCAACCTACATAAACTTAAGGAGGCTGCAACTAGTTCAGATCTTGTGGATCCCACGATGTACAGGCAGTTGATTGGATCATTGATGTATCTAGTCAACACTAGGCCGATATCTGCTATGCAATGAGTGCACTTAGTCAGTTCATGTGTGAACCAAGGCAGATACATCTTGTTGCAGCAAAACATATCCTGAGATACTTGTGTGGCACAATTGGATATGGGTTGAGATATTCTTCAGATGTGGATTTGAAGTTGCATGGTTATACTGATTCTGATTGGGCAAGGTGTGTCACTGATCGGAAGAGCACCTCTGGATGTTGCTTCAGTTTGGGGTCTACTATGATAACCTGGTGCAGCAAGAAGCAGTCATCTGTAGCGTTGAGTATAGCAGAGGCAGAGTACATTGCAACTTGTGTGGCAGCTCGGGAAGCAGTATGGCTTCGTAAGCTCCTTGCAGGATTGTTTGGACAATCAATGGAGCCTACTATCATTCATTGTGATAACCAGAGCTATGTGAAGCTTTCTGTCAATCCTATGTTTCATGATAGAACCAAGCATGTTGAGATCAAATACCATTATATCAAAGATATGGTATTGGGGAAAGCTATACAGTTGAGGCATATCAGCACTGATGAGCAGACAGCAGACATTCTCACCAAGCCCCTCTCCAGGATAAAGTTTGTGTACTTTCGAGATAAGCTTGGTATGGTGGAGAATCCAGCCCTAGCTGAGAAGGAGTCTCAGTGTCAGTGATCCTCTTTAATGCATTTCTCTTTGAGAGAGATTTGAGGTGAAAGCCCTTGTTAATGCATTTCTCTTTTGAGATTTGAGGTGAAAGCCCTTGTTTCCACCCTCTAGGAGAGCCATGGTGGATGTCATGTGTGTGACTCCATGACAGCATCACGAGAGAGTCCGTGATGATTTTCTTGTACTCGTGTTTCACCCTCTGGGAGAGCCATGGTGAACATCACGTTGAGGTGACAACATCACGTAAGTGATGAACACTTGCACATACCATACATGGTTGTGGCCATTATGGTTGATATCACAATGAGGTGATATCTTTCTTTTCCACATATGGTTGTAGCCATTGTGGTAGACATCACGATGAGGTGATATGTCTTGTGCAGCTCGAAGAATCCTCCCTAGTTAAGAGGGAGTGTTGATGTTTATGACAGCGTTGGTCATATCTTCCAACCCAGATCGCGCATAAGGAGAACAATTAAATGATAGCCTATCGGCGATTTAATTGTTGAGATCGATTTGTTAAGATTGGTCACGTCATTTGATAAATGATAGTTAATATTTGTTAATGTGAAATGGCTCGATCTTTTGAGGCACGATTTATTAAAAGGCCAACTTATTGATCTTTGGACGCAATTTATTGAAGGGGTGCAATCTTCTATGAAGGGCCGACTTATCTTGAAGAGTGACGACCTTTCATTTGTATATATATATTCGCCATCTCTCATTGTTTATTCATTCATTCATAGTGTTAAATTAGATCAAATCTGAGACTAACAGGATTCTGGAACAGTGAAAGGACTAAGGTCAGAAACTTTAATTATGAACTTCAGATGCAAATTCGTTTTCTGAATATTTCTCTGAGTGTAGAATGTGCAGGGTGCAGAACATTTATGGATTTCGATGACTGCATATAGAGAAAGGTTTCACATTTTAAATATATTGGAGAGACCCGTTTTCAAGAGACACGTCTCTTGAGAGGACGTGTCTCCATACTTGGAGACACGTCCACTCAAGGGACGTGTTCCTTTGACCGCAGGGTTTCCTAACCAAAGGGACACGCCTCTTGAGAGGACGTGTCTCCACACATGGAGACACGTCTGCTCAAGGACGTGTTCCTTCCAGAATGCAGATTCCAGACTCATACGAGATAACCCGTGCCAACAAATACGCGCCCATACACAGGGCGACAATGATTTCAGAGGTTTATCAATGCGTATCATCTATTGACATCGAATACTTATTTCCAGAAATAATAATGAAAGATAGATCGAACAGGAACAATGATGATGCTTAAAGCAATCATTGTTATATCAGACCTAAGCTATTCATCAACACATAGATTTCATCCTTCTCAAGTTCGAGTTCTTTGCAAGTGCGAGTTCCTCTTCAAGGCAGATCGACATTGTTAGAGGCTGAGTTTTCATCTGTAGATTGCATCATATTGTTTCTGTATTTGCATCAGATTGTGATGCTTATTCTTGGCCTTCCTAACGGCCCATTGTAAAGGAGACATTCCTTGTGAGATTCAATATATAAGTGATATATTGTTGCTGGGTTTTTCTCCCTCAAGAGGAGGGTTTTCCCAAGGTATCTGCTGTTGTCTTTGTGTTGTTTTTGAATTAATTTTCTCTACATTACATCTGATCATAAAACTAACAAAAATAAGTAGACAGAACCAAGGTTTGAAACCTTGTGACCCAAGAAAACTTGGCAGACCTAATTTTGACTAGGATTCAACAATTCAGCAAAAACTCAGCAAATTAAAAAAAATATAACTTGAGTTCATAAAAAAACATAAATTCCATGCAAATAATAATTACAGAACATATGAAATGAGTTTGTAAAACATTGAGGAATTATTTTTTATTAGGTTTGAATTAAAAACAGTACAACATTGCATCAACATGGGAATACAACAGCTGATAATATGATACAAATATCATGATGATTGAAAATCATCATCAAAAAATTACATATCATTGCAAGTTACAATAATTTATAATTTTCTCTTCCTCTGCAACCTAGTGATGGATGGGGTCCTACTCCTTGACCTAGAAGGTAATGACTCCTCAAGATCACCATCATCCTCAACCATGATGTCATTCAACCGAAAGCCTTCTGTTTTTGCTGTACCTTCCTCTACTTGCATTTCAAAATCAATAATCTCATATTTTATAAACAAGTTTTCCTCATCCTAGACAATCCAATCCCTATATGGATCATTGTCATTAAATTCAATCATCTCATGACTATCAAATGAGTCCTCTGCCTTTAGAGAGAAGGTGAAGGTTGTATTGCATGAAGATGAGGGAGGAGGCATTTCTGTGTCAATTTGGTGCACTTTCTCATGTAAATGGCATCAAATAATTTCCAATTGTGATCACATCCAAAAGCACTACAAAGTTGGGACAAGGTTCAAAGGGATAGCTATATTCACAGGTTTGTATGTAAGCAATAATTCCACACAGAAGAGTTGAACATAAATGGTTGAGTGATGCAAGATGCTAATGTAACTAGTAAAAAAAAAAAAAAAATTCTGAATAACAACAGTAAATGGAGGATCACTGCAAATGGAGGCGAACAAGACTGGAGGCACATAGGGTTTGGCACATGAAGTGCATTTTGGGCAGCCTGTGCCATTGTCTTTGCAGAGCCACAGGCCTATTTTGGTTCTAGTTTTGGTGCTGCGACCTATAGGTTTTGGAGTGGCTCTCTTCCTGTGTTGTCCCAATTTTTTGGCACCTTTTGTTTATTGTTTTGACAATCACTAACTACATGGCAGCCATTGGGGATCCAAAGGACCCTTCAAACTTATCTTATAAAGATGCTCTTAATGGTGGCGAGTCTTCCTCGTCCAGACATGAACATACAATTAATTTTCTTTTGCATGCAACGGAGGAGTCTAAAAATGCCCAACTTTCAAGGTCTCATCTGCGACCCAATAGATGCTCAAAGAAATGCAAGGATCGCACTGTGTGGTGATTAATCTTGAAGCCGTAGCTGAGGAAGCTCTATATTTATTGGAGCAATATGCAAGTTCATGGATCTCCATATTTCCATGGATGTTTTGGAATTGTAGGTCAAGAAGGATTGGAACCTTGAAGGTGATATGGAAATCATATTAGCTGTGAATAGGTATTTCTTCGTACTGTTCTCTCGAATGGCTGATCGGAACATGATTTTCGAAAGAGGCCCCTATTTTCACAACCAAGCAAGCTTATTCATCAAACCTTGGCATGTAGAGTTTGATCCTGTGGAGGAGCTCCCATCCAAAATTCTTGTTTGGGTTCGCCTTCCTCAACTTCCAGTAGAATTCTAGCGACAAAACATCCAACATACTATTGTATGGTTATTGGGGAACCCTTGGGCCCTTCTCACCAAACCCTCAACAAGAAATTTGTCACCTTTTCCTGTCTTTGTGTTGAAATCAACTTGAACAATCCACTTCCGGATTTAGTGGAGATTAGATTGGGCAACTTGAACTATATCTAACAAATTGATCATGAAGCTTTGCCCTTTCAATGTTGTGCATGTCATGAATACAGACACCTTCTTAAGGAAGAATCTATTTGCTCCAAAGAACAGTTAGAGAGGGAGCTTCAAGAGGAAATTTATTGGAAACAAAAATCCCAAATAAGTTGGCTTCAAGAAGGTGATGAAAAAACTTCCTTTTTCACAATAAGTTGGCAACGCTTTTGGTCTCCATCACTTTTGCTCAAGGCGAATAGTTGAATTTGTTTCCTACTATTTCCCAAGAAGTTGTTACACTATTTCCTTGCTTTTTACTGAACAAGGTCCTCATGACTTGGATAGTGAGAGAATCATTCTTGAGTGCATTCCTTCCTTGGTCTCTAAAGACATGAACATTTCTCTCATGAAACCTATCTCTTTGGAGGTGGTGGAGTCTATTGTTTCCCAGATGAAGAAAGGTAAGGCTCCTAACCCTAATGGCTTCCCCATAGAATTCTTTCAAGAGTTTTAGGAAATTTTGAAGGTCAACTTGCTAGAGGTTGTTTGAGAGTCTCGAGCAAATAAACAGATGCTTAAATCCATCAACTCTACTTTTTTGGCACTCATTCCCCAAAAAGACGGAGCCTTTTCCTTGGATTCTTTTCATCCTATTGCACTTTGCAATGTCACTTTCAAGAAAATCACCAAAATCATTGCACAGCATTTGAAGAAGTGCTTGACTCCTCTGATCTCCCCCAAGCAAGGACGTTTTGTGTTGGGTCACCATATTTTAGATAGGATTGTTGTGGCAGCTAAGGCCATTCGCTCTAAGTACACTTCTAAGGAAAAAACCATGTCCATCAAGCTTGATATTGTTAGCGTAGTAGTTATATTAAATTATTTAAAAAACTACAAAAACTACCGCCAATTATGTTGCCAGTTACGGTGCACTTACACAACTATATTCTTATGTATAAATGATTTCTTCGTTCATCAAATAATCATCAAGTATTTACCTTTCTCCTCATACTAGTATCAGAGCGATGTGATCATGTGCTTGTGGCAGTGGCGTGCGAAGAAAAATGAAAGAGTTTTGCATGTGGGTGCTAAAGGATTTAATTTGGCTATGGCTATAGTCCAATCAAAAGCGTGCATCTAAGGTCACAATAGAAGAATGTTGTCTCCACTCACCTTACCTTAGGAAAGAGGCAGATGATCGTGGTGGGTTGTTCTTTCTCATCCTTTTTCTATCGAAGGAGTGATGTCGTAGCAGAGTAGAATTGTATCGGCACAAAGGTCAAGAGAAGGAGATGTGATGGGTTTGTTGTTGAAGGATATAACAATTTTATTTGGCAATGACATGGATGATTTTGTTGCAAATTCCATTATTAGTCAATTACTTCTATTGTACGCCAAAAGCCCAAAAAGGAACATCAAGCTTTTCATCAATTGCACTAGTGGCTCATATAGTGCTGCTATGACCATCTATATGCATGAACAAGATTATAATGAATTAAAACTAATGCAGAAAATCGATGAGGACCATACTCTGACACAGATTGCAAATGTGTGGATAAATTTGGAAGTGGATGGTTTAAAGGTCCAAGAAGTGTATTTAATTTTTCAAGACTTTTATGACAAGTATCAACAAACTGTTACTAATCTAAACAAGAAAGCTATATGTTGTATGCATACGGCAAACTTCGATGAAATTGATATAGTGTTGCTAGAAGCTTTGAATAAGGATGCCAAGGATGTTAATACTCTTGTTAATCTAGTGGTTCGAAATATTCATTTGGGAAAACCAATTACTCATTATCTTACCCAGTTGAAATTGTACCATCTAGAACATTTGCAAGTTCAATGTGATAAGGGGGGAATGTTAGCGTAGCAGTTATATTACATTGTTAATTAAACTACATAAACTACCACCAGTTATGCTGCCAATTATGGTGTGGTTATCAAATAATCATCAAGTATTTATCCTTCTCCTCATATATGTCCAAGACCTTCGACGAAGTCAATTGGGTCAAGACCTATGACGGAGTCAATTAGGTCTTTCTTCAAAATATTTTATTGGCTTTTGGATTTTTCTCAAATAGGGTTGATTGGGTCATGAATTGCATGATGTCAACTTCTTTCTCAGTCTTGATTAATAGAATTCCCTCAACTCTTTTTTTTGCTTCCAAAGTGGACTTAGATAAGGAGATCCTTTATCTCCTTATTTGTTTATCCTGATGGTTGAAGGCCTTGGACACTTGTTGAAGCAGTACAAAGTGGGAGGGCTCGTTCAGGGATGGGACTAGACTCGGAATATCGAGTCTCAATCTCATCTCCAAGGTGTGGATGGCACTGCTCTAATGGGGATGGCCAAGATAGGGGAAGTAGCTAATTTCATAAAACTGTTAGATATTTACATTTCTGCTTTTGGTCAACAACTGAATGAAGAAAAATAAAGCATTTTCTTTTTCAACACTCCAGAGAGTATTCAACACAAAATTGTTGACATTCTACACTTCCAAATTGGAACTTTTCCTTTGGAGTATCATGGAATTCCTTCTCTGCTGGGAGCCTTAGAAGAGACCATTGGAAGAAAAATTTAGATTCTTTTCGCATGCGGGTGAGGCATTGGATTTTTCGATGGCTATCCTTTGTTGGCCACTTGACTCTTTTAGAATCTATCCTACATGTTATACCTCTATATAGATTTCTTATTTTGGCTGCTCCCAAAGGTTTCTTAAGGAGTTTGATGGTCTTTCCAGAAAATTCTTATAGGTAGGAAATCTTGAAACTCATAAATGGAATCCATTAAGTTGGGAGTTGCTTTGTAGCCCTATAAAAGTTGGTGACCTTGCCTCTATGACAGTCAAAGCTCAATTGTCAATCCTTAGCTGCCAAATTATACTAGAGATGGTGCAAATATCTTGATAAACAATGGGCAAGAATTCTCAATTTCAAATACTTGGGTGGAGTGGATGATAGTGATATTCTGCAGATGGAGTTGACTAGACGAGGTTCCTCGATCTAGAGTACTCTAAAAAGGGGGGCTTTGTACTATCCCCATTTTTGGGTTCTTTTGCATTGCAGTTGGTTCTGACCTTCTGGGTGTGTGTTAACCTTATCAACAAGTTATTTGGTGTTACCGGTGAGCTCAGATGATCTAGGAGACTCAAATGGCACTTTCCGAAGTTATTTTCGACTTCTAGTGTGTTTTGCAAGATTCTTGGAGAGAGCGCCTATTTATAGTAAGTCACTCAGTCCAGTCCAATTCTCATTATTCATCATTGGTATCACTCTAGTGCAGTAAGATTTCAATTCCGATGCTTTTCGACAATTTTCACAACTCGGATGTATTAATGAACTATAATTTAATTATTTTTACTAAGGTTGCTAATTTTATTAAAATAATTTAATGGGCACATTAGTATAATAGCTCGTTGGAAAGAGGATGAAAAGTTTTAAATGTTGGAAGCTGATATGGTGGCTTTATGCATTGGGAATGTTAAAATAAAAAAATTAATCACTTTTTGGAGTAATAAGGCTTATTTAATTTATAAAGTGATTTTGTATTATATTCTCCAAAAAGCTTCCGAAAATGTTATAAAAGGAGTTTTGTGAGCTCATTTGCATCATTCTGGATATTGTTTATTACTCTAAATACCATAGTAGTGGAAATTGAATAGGAATGTTCAAGCACAACCCTAGGACGAAAATCCAATGAAGATCGGGTTTGGTGGTGAAAGATTCCTCCCTAGCTGATTCAATGAAATCCATTCAGGGTTTCAATTTACACATAAAGGAATTGCAGGTGGAATTATACAGGTTTCACGCTTGGAATAATCAATTAAAGATTTATAAATTCTGAAGTCTTGTAGGCAAGACAATTTATCTATTATTTGCAAGGGTTTACAGGAAGGTTATGGACACCATGACTAGAGAATGAATATAGAGTGAATGTAAATGTCCTCATTGCTGGGCGTTTGAAATTGTTTCAGCTGAGCAATATCATATTGAATATTTTGGGCGGTTTACATCCATGGAGTTGGGCGTGATATTACATTTTGCTGGGCGTGGTACTTTATTGCTGAACGTGAGATTTTGAGAATGGTAGTGTGGTAATTTTCCCTTGCTGGTTGATTTGTTTACCAGCTATACGTGACCTTTGGTGAGTTATCCGTTGTGTTGGGCACTGTCATAATTCTTCCAGGCATTGCATTTTGGGAGTAGATTAAAGGTTTCGATGGTTCTTTGCCGTGCACTATCATTTCTGGGTATGGCATGAGAGCTGCAAGACAAATATTAGCAGATTCGGAGTCATCAAAGTAGTCTATGAGCTGTCTTATTGCTGGCGCAGACTTTGGAGGCGGACTTTGTATTCCCAAGAGGTCAGGAAAATAATATAATTTATTTTCTGTACTCTGTTTATCAAAACCGCAGATTGTAATATTCAAGTTTCTTAGCTAGTAGATTAGAATGCGTATCAACTGTTCGATGTAATGTTTAAATATCCAATGAATGCTAAAGGAGTTTGGAGTGATGAAATTATGCTCTAAATGTTTCCAATAAAACTGTCCAAACTGTAGCAATCTGCAACTCTACATATTCACTTGCATACCAATTATTTGTCAAAAATGCTTGGATATCAAACTTAGTGGAAACTTCAAAAAATTGTGGTGAAAATTGGTAAAGGATTTTACAGGCTTTGCTTATAAAAGAGGGTCTTTTTTGGATAGATAATAAGGGTAACAGAGCTTTGTCTTGGTGTGATTCCAGGGATAATCATCCCCCTATTCTATTTTCATTTCCTCAACTTCAGTTTCTTGGTGACATTTTCCTGGAAGTTCGGTGGTCCAAAGTTGCTGATTTTAAGCATGCAATTCAGCTGGGAAGATCTTTATTTCATCAGTGGAAAGAACCCAAAAGTTGGCCTAGTGAAGAATTGACAGAGAATTGTAATACTTTGGCCTGAATGTTGGCTGTGAGACCTTGTAGTTCTTTGGAGGAGTCATATTCTTGCCTAGGGCCATGATCCAAAAAATGTGTATTCAATCTCTCTCGGTTATCATTTTTTAGCAATGCGGAGGGAGGAGAATGCAAAGATACCTTGGTGGAAAAGAATTTGGAACAAGTTTGGTTGGCCTAGGTGAAACTTTTTCATGTGGCTGCTTTGTCATAATAAATCTCAATTGAGATAACATTAGAAAGACAGGTTTCCAAGGGCCCTCTATTTACTTTCTTTGTGGCATTCATGAAGAGTGCACTAGTCATTTATTTTTTCAATGCCAATGCCCTTTTTCAATAGAAATTTGGAGTTTATGGTGGAAGTTGTGGAATAGACCATTCATCCATGCTACATCCCTGGCTGATTTTTGGAATGGTATGGAAAGACCTCTAGCCTCTTCTTCTAGCCGTGTGGGATATTGGCCCATCCTTTAATTTGTTGGAAAACTTGGCTGGAACGAAATCACCAAAGATTTCAAGAGTGTTAGAGTAAATCCATGCAAGTGTGGATTAAAATCAAAGTGTAGCGTCAAAAAATTGTCACCCTTCACAATTTCATACTAAGTTTAGCTCCCCCCTATGTGCTTGGACCTAATTATGCATTTAATTGCCTATTTTATGAATATCTTTGGAAAATTAAAAGATGGGATTAAAAATAAAAATTTAATATTTAATAATGATGTTCAAGGCCTCAAAAAGGATGGGTCTAGAATAGGGCACCCATCACCCTTGTCCAGTCTATTTTGGCCCAATTTTGAATATGTTGGTGTCGGCATTTTAACATTTAAAAATCCAATTTTATTTGTCAGCTATCAGTATTTGATTTTCGGGAAATTAAATAATTGCATATAAATACAAGTCATTTTTAACATTTTAATTCTAATAGGAGCTAGAAAATCTATTGAGAAAATTGAGCATCCTAAAATTAGTCAAGGCAAATTCAAGGGAAAAATTAGCAGCATTATTACAGCTCTTTCATCAATCAAGTTTAAGCTTGCAAGTCATAAAGAAGAAGGAAACAATTATGTGCAAGAAGTCATTAAGATCAATCATGCCAAATTATGAAGATGTATTGAGCTATCCTCTACACGATAGCTACAACAATCTATTATGTTTTGTGAACTAACCTTTTGCAGGTCTATCAAGCAATCAAGGCATTCATCAATCAACATTTGTGGTAACTTGTAGTATGACATCACTTCATCAAGGATTTCAAATCAAGGTAACATTGTCATTATCATTTATCATTTCAGTCAATTATCATTGTTTTGGCCTCTGCCCGACTTAGGGTATGCCCTCTTGATCATCATCATTTGTTGTACGTAGAGATAGAAATACCAAAACAGAGTTTGACTTAGGCAAGCCCCTATACAGCACAACCTTTCCCCCTCTTTTCATGTGTGTAGATCAAATACAAAAGTTTCAACAAGAGACAGTCACAAAAAACACGAAGAAAACTGTATCATACAGTTCGGAATTTTTAGATCCTGGAAAGAAGCATCCCAGTCTAGGGCGCCCAACGCCCCTGTCCTCGCAAGTCAAGCTCAAATTACTGTCACGAGTTCCTCTCTATATCTCATTCTCAGATCTGAATTTTTTCTATGGTTTTTCGTTTTCGTCTATGTGATAAATTACATTTTCAAACCTAGGGTTATATGTCAAATAGGTTTGTTAAAACACATCAAATTTATTATCATCACAACACAAAAACAAACACAATACCCTGGAAGATTGGCTCTCAATTGTGGCAGCAAGCCAATCATCAACCCTAGTTGGTTTTATGTCCAAATTTGATGTTAAGTAAAAAGAGGTTAATCTTACTTGGATCTAGGATCACTTTTCCTACATCACACAAAGATATGATCAAAGAGACTATAGAAGCTAAACCTACTTTTGATGATCCTCTTACCTCTTTTTATTTGCACCTTGTCAAGCTCTTGGAGTTATCTCTTCCATCTTCCTCTCAGGTTAGTCCTAGAAATAGAGATCAAGTCTCCACAAAGGTGAACAAATCTAGAAAGTGGTTCTCTCCTTGTGGTTTCTTGAAAATTAACACGGATGGCTCTTCCTAAGCTAATCATGGTGTTGCAAGGATTGGTGGCATCAATTGGGATAGCAAGGGATTGGTTCAATTTATTTTCAATTTTTCTCTACTCATATGGGTATTCACTCTAATAATCAAATGGAAGCATGGGCGATTCTTCAAGCTCTAGTACAAGCTTGCTCTTGGAGACAAGTCGTCTACGAAACTGACTCTATGATTCTAGTCTCCCTTCTAAACAAAAGGAATTCTCAAGAGTTGTCCTAGCAATTGGCTTTGGTGGCTAAATAGATTACTATTCTAGCCACACGTTTTGATTCTATCTCCTTTATACACATCTCAAGGGAATGGAATATGGTGGTCGATTGTTTAGCTAAATGGGCCTTTGATGGAAAGTGTAGTTGGAATGTGGGTGATTTGGCTGATTTTACCCAATTTAAGTCTCAATAGTTACTTAAGCTTATTCATGATGACCAAGGGGGTTGATTGTTGTTGGCTTGGGAGTTGGAGTGTAATGTCCCCATTTTCAAGTTCTCTAACGGTGTAGTTGTCACTAACTTTTTTGGGTTTGTGTCAGCATGTTCAAAGGGGTAATTTGATGTTGCCAGTGAGCGAGTCATATGACACTTTTAGATGTTATTTCTAGCTTCTGGTTTCGGCTCCAAGATTCTTGGAGGGGGCGTCTATTTCGTAAGTCACCCAGTTGAGTCCATTTTTCATTGGGATCACTCCTACACAGTCAAATTTCAATTCTGATGATTTTCGGTCATTTCCACTAATTGGGTGTAATATTGAACTATATTTAATTATTTTCACTAAGGTTGCCTTTTTAATTAAATACATTTATCGGGCACCTAAGTGTTATAGCTTGTTGGAAAGAGGATGGAAATTTTTAAATGATGGGACACTTAAAAGTGACTTTAAGTGCTAGAAATGTTTTAAAAGTAAATTAAATCACGTTTTGGAGTTAAAAGGCTTAATAAATTAATAAAGTGATTTTAAAAGGGAGTTTCTAGAAAGCCCTAAAATGTTTATAAAAAGGGGAACTGAGAGCTCATTTGGGAGGTTGAAGTTTATTATCTCTTTTTCTGAAAAACCTTGTGATTCTAGAGATTGGACTTGGTTCATCTTAGCCTTCCTGAGGATGAAAACCCTCATGGAGAAGACTGGCTTTGGTGGTGAAAGATCTACTCTGGCTAATGTTTGTTGGAACTTGGAGATATCAATCAGGTATTTCATCATGCATTCAAAGATTTGGTTTTCTAATTTGTGAGTCTCTTTCAGAGACAAATTTGCAAGTGATTGGAAATATTATAAAATATTTTGTTTTGGAAACCTTGCCTGGAAGAGTTTGGTTTTCTAATTTGGTACTTCATAGTGCATTCAAAGATTTGGTTTTCTAATTTGTAAGTCTCTTTCAGAGACAAATTTGCAGGTGATTGGAAATATTATAAAATATCTTGTTTTGGAAACCTTGCCTTGAAGAGTTTGGTGGTTTTGGCAATTTCATCATATTCTTATTTTGGAGCAGCTTTATATCCTATTTGCTTGGCATGGAGTTTTGAGTTTTGAAAGCAAAATAATATTGGAATTCATTTTCAGAATTGGTGAAGTCTTGTGCCAAGACCAATTTCTGGTTATAGTGAAATGAAAGGAAATATGTTATGATATTTATCTGTTGAAGCTAGTCCAGCCGTACCATATGCAAACCCCTAAGCTAGTTGTACATGTTCGTGGGCCCAAATTTGAATAAAGTAAAGATTGGAGGCATTGTAGAAGGGGCCAATGAGGAAGCTTACATAGCAAAAAGGGGAGAAGGAATCAAACAAAGGCTGTCGTACCTGTAATGTCCCCTTCCATCAGTGATCAGTTCAGTCGCCCTTCGGCCTATTCTGAAGGCCCGTAGGCTCGTTGAGGTAAAATTAGGGTTTCCCTGCTTGGAGGTTTGAGGCTTTTTTTGTGTGTTTACTATTTATAGTAAATACTATGTTTAGCAGTGGTCCTTTTGGCAGTGCTTCATTTGTTTCTTTTCTTGTTGGAGCAGTTGGCAATTTGGTTGCAACTTCATAATGCTGAAGTGATGGAATTTATTCAATAAAAGGCATTAATGTTATAAATTGCAGTTGACCCCTTGGCCTAGGGGAATAACTTCATGTTGTTCTTAAAAGGTGGACTTGAAGGGGGACGCCTTCATAAAAAGAAAGAATTAATTTTTATTGAAGTCTTAAATGCCTTGGAAAATGGATGCCACTTAATGAAGGATTTATATTTTATGGAAATTTGAAAAGTCTTTTATGTCTTTTGGCGTGCCTTGAAGGGAATTCGATGAGTCTTCTCCTTTTCTATAAATAAGAAGCTTGCTCCAGCTTTTTGGTATCCATGAATTTATGCTAAAGTTATGCTGTCGAAATGACAATTGATATTTTGCTTCGAGGAAAGCTTACCTCCTAGCCTCTCACCAATTTCGTGTTTGAAATACAACACCTAGATGTACATTTGCTGCTTCTCAAATCAGACTAGCAGATTGAGCTCAACAGATGAAGATTTTTTATGAAATCTCTAGTTTTGAAGTTGCTGATACAATCACAGCTGAAGGTGCTTTTTGCATACAGCTTTTGGAGTGAATTTAATTTGCTTGCGAGTACTTTTCCAATCCATTCCTACACCCAAGGCAACCATCTTTGGAGATTTTCAGATTTTAATTTTGAGTTTCTGATTTTTTATGTCAAAGTAGCCCTCAAGGAAGGCTGTACCATTCTGGAGAGCTTTGGTATTTGTGCCAAAAATTATATGTGAAGATTTGATGCTGTTTTGTGGTCAGAATTTGGGTGCCTACCTCCTAGAAGGTCTCTACAAAAGACATCATTCGATTCCGAGGTATTTTGAATGAGTTATGAATATTTTAGTGGGTTCAGAGTTGTTGGTTCTTCATTTCAGTTTGCTGATTTTTCTTATCAGATTTTTTATTATTTATCAGCAATTAGAGAGATAATTATTTGTATGGGATCATCCATTACTCATGTGCTTTGAAGCTATTGTAATTTACATGTAATTTGCAGCTCTCTTCTTAATTGTAAAACTGTTAACAGTAGTACTGTTTCAGTCCTTAATCGCTGCAATTAATTCTTCTTTCTTCTCACATTAAGTACCCCTGGATGGTCTACCGCCAGTGTGGATAATTGAATTTGTATCTCTCTTTGTACCCACTCTCAAATGGTGAATCCCCACTCTTAAGTGGATGCCCGCCGCAGCGGATGAATTAGATAGTTGTATCTTCATGGTTGGTTATCCGCCTAATTGTTTTAGTTTCAATTAATAACTCCGTCATATGTTAGCACCTCGCCCTCAGTGGGATCTTGAGTGCACATTCTGGACGTTGAGTTTGTTTCATTTCAAGTTATTGTTTTTAGTTTCTCCGCCATATGACAACACCTCTCCCTCCTTGGGATTGAGTGCGCATTCTTGGCGTTGAGATCATTCAAACTTGGTTTTCAATTTTGGAGCTAACGCTAATTCAATTGGCGTAGTGTTGATTGTGTTGTGAAAATTTCAACGAAAAAATCGGTTAGCATATTTCACTACCCTTTGGGAATTGCTCATGAAGTATTCTATGCTAGTCGTACTTGTTGGGAAAGGCTATGAATGGATGTGAAGGGCATTTAATGTCCAAGTTAGTGAGTTGTAAATGATATTTATCTGCTGCATCAAATTTCTGAATGTAATAAATTGTTACGAGCACTTTGAAAGTCAATGTTGTAATGTCCCCTTCTCATCAGTGATCTGTTCTAACACTCATCAGCCTATTCTGGAAGCATGTAGGCTCGTTTGAGGTAAAATTAGGGTTTCCAGTTCTGAGGTTCGATGGCTTTTCAGGGAGTTTACTATTTATAGTAAATTCTATTTGTGGCAGTATGCAGTTGTCAGTCTTCAAGGTCTTCATTTTTAGTTGGAGCATTTAATGCAATTCAAGTCTAGCTTCTAAAGGTTTAATTTTTGGTGATTAAAGGCATTAATGTTATAATTTGCAATTGACCCCTTGGTCTAGGGAAAATAACTTTAAGTTGTTCTTAAAAGGTGGTCATGAAGGGGGACGTCATCATGAAGGATAAATTTAATACTTAAATTCTTTTAATGCCTTGGGAAAAGTGGACGCCTTTTCTTGAAGATATTCTTTTAAAAATAAAGTTTATTTGTGCCTTGATAAAGTGGACGCCTTTTTGTGAAGTTGGAAGGTTTCTGGAAATTTGAAGAGTCTCATGTGACTCTTGGCGTACTTTCTTGAGGAGTTGAAGAGTTTTCTACTCTTCTATAAAATGAATGCTTTGCTTCAGCATTGGGATCCATTATGCTTATGATATTGTTATGCTGTCGGAATGACTTCATGAATTTAGCTTCGAGGAATGCTTACCTCTTAGCATTTATCCAATTTCGTGTTTGAAAGATAACACCTAGTTGGTTTTGGGACTGCTTCTCACCCAAAGTAGCAGATTGAGTTTGAATGTTGAAGAATTTTGGAGTTTTGTCAATTTTGAAGTTACTGATGCACCTACAGCTGAAAGTGTATTTTGTTAGCAGCTCTTGAAATAAATTTTATTCTGTTCTGGGTATCTTTGCTATGCAATTGTAGACCTATGGAGACCCTTCTTGCAAAGTGGCAGAATTTAATTTGAAGTTTCTGATTTTTACTTGCAAAATCGCCCTTGCTCAAGGCCGTACCATTCTAGACATTGGGAATTGTGCAAAGGAAATTAAATGCTGAGTTTTTGTTGCTGTTTCTTCATCTGCACTTGGGCACCTATCCTCCAGTAGCACATTGGTTTTCGTTTCACGTAAATCGGAGGTAATTTGATGAAGTTATGAATATTTTATTGATTTCACAGTTTGCTGATCAGAAATTCCAGAACTCAGATTTTTACATCAGATTGTAATAGTTTTCTGTTTTGGCCTATTACTTCAGTTTTGGAGTGTTAAATCATTGTTATAATTCATTCTCCTCTTCTTAGCTTCATTCTCTATCATTGTAATTAGTAATCTGCAGAGTTATTGGTTGTAAGGTTGAGATTTAGTAGTGTACTAATCCAACCATTTTAGTTTCTGCAATTACTTGTTGAATTCCATATTAAATTACCCCTGGATGGTTTACCGCCAGTGTGGAGAATGAACATTGTAGCTCTCACTGTACCCACTTTCCAGTGGTGAATTCCCACTCTCAAGTGGATGCCCGCCGCAGCGGATGAATTAGATAGTTGTATTTTCCATGGCTGGTTATCCGCCTGTTGTTTCAGTTTTTAATTAATAACTCCGTCATATGTTAGCACCTCACCTCAGTGGGATCTTGAGTGCACATTCTTGACGTTGATTTTGTTCCATTTCAAGTATCGCTTTTTAGTTTCTCCGCCATATGACAACACCTATCCTTCCTTGGGATTGAGTGTGCATTCTTGGCGTTGAGTTCTTTCAAGCTTGGATTTCAATTTTTGATGCTAACGCTAATTCAATTGGCGAAGTGTTGATTGTGTGTGAAAATCTATCGAAAAAATTGGTTAGCATATTTCAAATGTTCATTTATACATATTGCTACTTTGGGTTCAGTTGTATATTTTATTTATATAAATGCAAGTATTTCATGAATGCCATTGTGCCCAAAACAATAAAGTATAAACAAATCACTGTATATCAAAATGAATCATAAACCAGTTTAGAGAGGTTACATGCAAACTATTTGACAAAATGTTTGAGCACATAGATTGGTGAAAGTGAAAAAATTTTGCATAAAAAATTAGTTTGGGATATTTCAAGGAGACTTGGTTGTGGCTCCATTTTTGGTCTATATGTGTTTTTTGTAGTTTGGTTTTGTGAATTACCCTGGTGGGCTCTTCTTCCGATGCTTATTATACTAGCAATTGTTATCTGGAAGTCACTATCGCCTTCATGTAGTTAACTTTCTTTGATTAATATATATTATCTTTTTCCTCAAAAAAAAAAAAAAAAAATTGCACACAAAAGAATTGAAGCAAAGTGAAGATTCAGATTTTTCATTACCTAGTGCTTGGGTAGTTCTCTCACAAATAGCTAATGGTGAAGAGCATAGCCTACCCTACATAGTTGTATCTTCGCAACTCTATAATAATCTAGCCCTTGCCCTCTCCCTCAAGCTTTTTATACTCTCAATGCTTGTTGTGAAGCCCTTCATAACCTTCCCACTAGTAGCCTTGAAGTCCTCTCTGTAGAAAAATACAAATTTAGATAGTACATCACTACATGAATAGATTGGTGAAGTTGATTGTTCCACTTTCGGTCAATAATGTTCCAAATGTGCTTGAATTTTCTACAATCTACCCTGTCATACTTTTGGATTGCCTCCTTGGCCTTGTCCATGGTATCATACAAGTATTCCACTAGATTTTGATATGCATCCACCAAACACAAAATCCTAACTAAAGGCTTTGACACCTACAAATAAATTATAGTTGCAATTAAAAATAAAACTTCTAAAAAAGGAACAATATCTAACAAATGGAATTTAGAAAAACTGATATTAAAGCATACAATTTAAAACTTAAATAGAAGTTTGAAGTTACCTTGATGATCTCATTAGCACTCTTCACAAAGACATCAAAAATTATCTTTGCAACCCTCTCTCCATTACATTCTTCAAATAAGAAGAATCCATCGATTGTTGGCTCACAAACATCTACTTCAAAGGTGTTAGCAAATAATAAATGCTTTGCAAGGTGATGAAGTTAGTCACAAACCCTACAATACCCACTATCACATTCTCTTTCCCCTTGGTGTGATCTATCATCAAGTTAAGCACCCAAGGGTGATTATGATGTACTTGGTGATGATCTTGGCATTTTCCATCACAAAATTCGCACAATCAAGTTTGTTTATGTCCTCCAACACAAGATTAAGGCGATGGGCAACGCAAGGGCTCCAAAAAAGTGTCAATTGCCTTTTCTCAAGTAGTCTCCTTGCCAACACATATGATGTTGCAATATCATTCACAACTTGGACCACATTTTCTATACCACCTTTAAGACAACCTCCTCCAATATTCAACTTAGATTCTCAAAATTCTTTACTATTTTAGAGGCATTGGTTTGTTAGTTTTATGATCAGATGTAGAACTCAGAAATTTAATTCAAAATCAGACACAATAACACAGCATATACCCTGGGAAAACCCTCCACTTGATGGAGAAAAACCCAGCAACAATATATCACTTATATATTGAATGTCAACACAAATGTCTCATTTACAAAGAGGCCGATATGAAGGCCAATTAGAAGCACCGCAATCTGATGCTAACACAGTAACAAAGTAATGCAATCTGCTGATGATAAACTCAGCCTTTCACAAAATATCGATCTGCACTTGATGGCAAACTTGCACTTATACATATCGAACTTGAGAACAATGAACTGAAATGAATATGATGATAGAATGAGCAATGATCGACTTGTATATATACAAGAGAGAAAGGGAAGACGGGTCTCTTCAAGTCAAGAAGTCGGCCTCAAGTATAGATGAATATGTCTCTTCAAAAGGTGGTGAATCATCAAGTCGGCCTCTAATAAAATATTAATTATTATTTAACAAATAACGTGTCATTTCATAAAATCGCCTTCAATAATTAAATAGCCGATAGGCTATAATTTAATTGTCTTCTTCATGCGATCTGGGCTGGAAGATAATCCAACGCTACCTTTGAAACATCAACACGGTTGACCTCAAGAACACCAATTGACCATTTGAAGCCACAAGAAAATTAATGAGTGTGTGATTCCTTCCATTTATCCACCCATTTGAAAATATTGTTCATTTTTTCTTGAGTTGAAATTGTTTTGCTCTTCTACAATCATTTTGTATTTGCCACTACTTTCTAGAGCAACAACCCACTTCATTCATGTGGGCTAGCTACCTTGAACCCTTTCTTGGCAACAATCAAGATTATGACCAAATTCTCCCAATATAAGCTTCTCACCACATTGAATGGAAGGTTTTTGTAATACCAAAAATTTGCACGTCACAATTACTTCATCATGCTTCTCCTTCAGTCCAAAGCTATGAAGCTACCATGTCCCATGGAATGAAAAGTCCATGTGAATACATTCAATTGCAGCTTAATGAAATGGATGAGCTGCAAATTCATGGACCACAAGAGGAACCCACAATCTCTATATTTGCTTCTACCACTATTTCCCACACCATGTTAGGATTCATCACTACTGCTAACACTACATTTGTTCTCATCTCCATTTTTTTGCTTTGTCAAATCAAGGTCCACATCCATCTCCCATACAAACTCCAACTCAACATTCAAACAATTTTACATCACAGCCAGCAATGAGTGCTAGGTGGTATTTGAGGCAATTGACATTGTGGATATAAATTTCCTCTAACTCCCTCTGGGTTGTCGTATTTTGCTAAGTCAGGCCCACACCCCATGCATTTGAACATCATCGGCCCCCTTTTTGAAGAGCTTCACCCGCTGCCGCCACGTGTCCGCCAAGCACTCCTCGCAGGGATTTCTTCCTTCGCTCTTCTTCCGACCCCTGCCATGCTTCCACATGTCAATACCACGGGCACTTGAAAACTGCTTCCCTTCGCTTTTCAACCAGGCTCCATCCACATGCCACGTAGCATCTATCTGCGTTCACTTTTGGGCGGACCCACGGTCAGTGCTAACAATGAAGACTTCTCCACGTGTCTTCCCTGTGCAAGTTTTCATTGCAAGGAGCGAAGAATGAACCACAAGCCCTGACCTATCGCCACGTGTCTCCTCTACGGGGATTTCATCGAGAGAAAGGAAAGAGTGAGCGGAGTGCCCAGCCATATTGCCACGTGTCCTAACTGCCTTCATGATGACACGACACATGTTTGCACGAGGTTTGTTGGGACCACCACCATCATTCGGAGGGGATGCATCTAGTTTGAAGGTGACTACAATCCATGGCTCGAATCTTTTCTGTTGCAATAGCTGTCGGAAATCATTGCTCTGGGCATCATTGCTCATAATAAGGGAATCTTTTCTATTACTAGCTCGCCAGGCGATGAGATTATTTTCTATATATATTATATACTGATTCTTCCTTCTGAAAATGGGTTCGGAAAATATAGAAAAAATTGTGAAAGACACCAGGCCTTTTGTACTGTTTTTAGATTATTGTATAAGACTCACAGACTATGCCATTGTTCGGCCTTTCTATTTTCTTAAGCTATTTGACAAAACATTATATTATGCCATTATTGTACTGAGTTACTTATTTGCAGAACTTCTATGATTTCAATATAAATTTGCTGATTTAGACCATGTCTTTGACTCTTCTTGCTAGTGAATGTGTATGGGAGTTATTTTATGTTATTGAATAAATTATTCAGGGTTTCATCTTTAATTTCTGTTATTCTTGGACTTAACAAATTGTTGAACGAGCCCTTAAATCGCATCCAAAAGATAGATTTATTGTGCCTACATCTACATCTTGGTGCATCGCCTTAGTTAGATCTTTATTTTCTATATTTGCTTCCTTTTCCCATTCAAAAACCCCAATTACACAAGAAGCCGGCTTCTTTAAAAACCCGGAGGTCACTCAGTTTAGCGCAATTGGTCCCCCCATTAACTGAGTTTCCCATAAGGTTGTTACCTTGTCATTTTTTGGCATCAACAGACACCACCTCCATTCATTTTCAATCCATAATGGTTGCAAATGACCCACCCAAGTGTCAGCCCCCTATGTC
This sequence comes from Sequoia sempervirens, assembly GCA_007258455.2. Classification (NCBI taxonomy): domain Eukaryota; kingdom Viridiplantae; phylum Streptophyta; class Pinopsida; order Cupressales; family Cupressaceae; genus Sequoia; species Sequoia sempervirens. The sequence goes on along the minus strand of VDFB02000363.1, from coordinate 97,965,723 downwards.
ATACTTCCAAGAAAAATCCTTGTTTTCAACACTTGGCTTCCACTTCTTGATGTCATTGGATGCAAACTACAAACCCTAGAATTGAAAAAATTAACAAAAAAATTCAAAGACCCTAGCTTTGAAAAAAAATTAAAAATAAATTTCAAAAATGTAGAACCCTAGCTAGCATAGTCCCGAGACTCGCCCGGAAGACGAGGCTGGCGAGTCCCAGCATGAAAAGCTCAGCCCCCTGGGCCCTTGCAGCGCGACAAGGTTGCCCGGCGCCTGGTAGCGCCCGGGGCCGCGAAGCGAGTCCCGACTATGGGATCGCGACGCTGGCAGCAGCGGCCACAAAAGGCCAAAAAACAATTAAAACACTAAATTTTTTTAATCTGTTTTTTTATTTATATCTTCTATTTCGCCCTAAAAGGGCACTCATTTCATTCATTTGGCAAAATAGGAGGAGAAGAGAGAGTTGTGAAGAAAAATAGGAGGAGAAGAGAGGGCAACCAGCAACTTGTTGAAGACAAATCCAAGAGCATATATCATTTGGGGAGCTTCATACCAGCAAGGAGGTGCATTGAAAGCTCATTACCAGTGATTTGGAGGAGTTTCTATTGCATTCCAAGCTAAATCTAAGAGGTAAGTTCGATTTTAATTGATTTTTTTTGTGTTTTTTAACAAATATTTCATTGTAATTTGTAAAATTCACTATAGTTTTGAGTTTGCATATTTTTTTTACAAACCCTACTTGCAACTTAAATAATTTTAGAAACCCTATTTTGTGCAGCCACATTCATTTGCAAATCATACCATATTATTATTTTCACAATGTCTCATACCCCAGTCAGAAAAGACCTTGCTTGGAAACATGCTGAAATCTTTCCTGGAATGAAAAAAGGAGACGCCAAATGTTTCTATTGCAAAACCATATATCATGGAGGCATAAGTCGATTAAAATATCATCTTGCACGCATACCCGCCCATGATGCAGTGGGTTGCCCTGTAGCACCTCCTAAGGTTGTTCGTGACGTACAGGTGCAATTAGAAACTTTTGAAATGCAAAAAGAATTGAAAAAGAAACAGAAGCAGGAGTTGTTGAGTGTTGGAGTTGGACAGGGACTTGGTGTTGTTGGAGATGCTTCTTCCATGCCTCCATACCGTCTTAGTGCTAGTGCTTCTGGTAGTGCTTTTGTTTCTGCATCAGCAATGCCTATGCGTACTCCTAGTGCTGGTGGCGCTGCTACTGCTAGTGGTAGTGGCAGTGTTAGCATTGGCCCTAGAGTTCGTAATCTAGGGTGGACTCATATTTTGTACCACGCACTACCCCTGGTTCCCAACCGTCGCTTGAGAGCATGGGTTGGAACAAGGACGCACATGATGCAGCCAAAAAGGCAATTGCAGACTTTTGGTACTACTGCACCATTCCCTTCCATGTAGCCAGGTAATTTTTTTTCGTTTAATTGTTTTAAAATTTATATTTAAATTTTAGAATCTAGATGTATCTCATTATCTCATTATCGAATTCAAATTTTACAATACTTATGTAACTTATCAATTTATTATGACATGTTATAGGTCACCTTTCTGGCAAAACATGGTTGATGCGATAACTATATGTGGGGCGGGGTTCAAAGCCCCTAGTGAAGATGAATTAAAGGGCCCACTTTTGACTCAAAAGGTGGCAGATGTGAAAGCACAACTACAGGAGCAACGCAAGCAGTGGAGCATGATTGGTTGCACCATCATGACTGATGGTTGGACTGATAGGAGAAATAGGACGTTGCTTAATTTCCTAGTTTCCTCCGGAGGTAATTGTTCTTCCTTCAATGCATTGGAATTTGAATTTTATTTAGTGAATCACATAATTTAATATGGCTGATTTATGTTTTTTAATTTATTGAATAATTGGTTTTGCTTTTTTTTTCAGGTGACACCGTCTTCATTAAGTCCATTGATGCTTCTGGCCAATTCAAAATGCCACATACCTATGTGAGGCCATAGAGGACGTGATAGCTGATGTGGGGGAAGAAAATGTAGTGCAAGTGGTGACAGACAATGCAGCAAATTATGTTGCTGCTGGTAAATTATTGATGGAGAGGCACCCTACTATATTTTGGACTCCATGTGCCGCCCATTGCATTGACCTCATGTTGGAGGATCTTGGGAAGCTCCCATGGATCAAAACATGTGTGGAAGCTGCAAAAAACGTTTGCAAATTTGTATACAACCACACATGGGTGCTTAACCTTATGAGGCAATACACAGGGTTGAGGGAGTTGTCTCGTCCTGGCATCACCAGGTTTGCAACAAATTTTATCACGATGCAATCCTTGATTCGGTCAAGGGCAGCTTTGAGGCGCATGTTTACTAGTGAGGAGTGGTCTTCCTCATCCTTCTCTACAAGCACTGCAGGGATTGCTGTGGCTGATTGCATTTTTGATGAGCAAGGTTTTTGGACACCAATGGATGAGATTGTGAAGGTAAAATTTAATTCTTTATTATGTTCTAATTTTTAATCATATCTTACTTTTATTTGTTTATTTTCATTCACACTTATTTGTGCAACATGTTTGCACTTTGCAGTTTATTGAGCCCTTGCTAGTTCTCCTACGAGTTGCAGATGGGGAGAAGCCCGCAATGGGCTACATATATGAGGGCATGGATAGGGCCAAAGAGGCCATTAGATCAGTCTATGGTGGAGTTGAGGAGAAGTATCGTCCCATTTGGGATATCATTGATAGGAGATGGCAAAACCAACTTCATAGGCCCATCCATGCAGCCGCATGTTTCCTGAATCCGGCCTTCCAATTCCACCGCGATCTCCGTGCAGATAGAGAAATTCTTAGTGGGCTCTACACGACATTGGAGCGGATGTTGCCTGCTGTTACTACACAGGTGGTGCAGGAGATAGATGCCTTCACTAAGGCACATGGAGACTTCTTTGCACGTCAAATGTGCAAAGATAATAGGACAACATTACTACCAGGTAAAAATATATTTAAGGGCATAATTTTCATCTCTTTATATTATAATTTATTATTAAATGTTGAACTTGAACTTGAAACTTGAAATGAGATTGATTTTGTTTCTTTTTCTCATCTCAGATAGCTGGTGGAATATGTTTGGTTCTGATACACCGAACCTGCAAAATATTGCCATTCGTATATTGAGCCAGCCATGCAGTTCATCTGGTTGTGAGCGCAATTGGAGTATGTTTGAGCACATACACTCCAAGAAGCGCAATAGATTGACAGTGGAGAGGATGAACGACTTGGTATATGTTCATTACAATCTTCGGCTCAGATACAGGAAGCTTTTTGACCATGACAAAACCCCGATCAATCTAGACGAGGTTGATCCACAGTCTGAGTGGACCACTGAGGCTACAGATGCAGTCTTTAGTGACGAGGACCTTGATTGGGTGGACCAGGCAGAGAGAGAGGCCGAGGTTGTAGCCATGGCTGAGGAGGAGGCTAGAGCATGAGGAGGCATAGATGTTGTTGGTGAGCGTGGCATGGAGAGTCAGACACAGGCAGAGACTATGGCTGCAGCTGCAACATCATCCAGGCCCTTTAGACGCCTTCGTAGGAAGGATGCTGGCTCCACTATGCCATAGGGCATAGAGTCATAAAACATTTTGATTTGATGTCATATTTCATATTTCATATTTGTATGGAACATTTGATGTCATGGATTTCATATTCCATGAGTTTTGTATACATTTGACTAATTTTATATATCTAAGTATGTTATTTCCTTCAGCAACGCAACTACAATGTGTACCTTATACTTATGTAATCGTTGTATACTTATGCATGTGATCAAATTTGCTTTTATTTGTGTTGTATTCAATAAAGGGTGCTTGAAACAAGTTTTAAATCCTTAAAAATCTCTAAATTTCTAGGGTTTTTCAACTTTTTTTAATTTTGCCGCGTCCGCGTCCGCGTCCGGAGTTGCCGAGTCCCGCGCCGAGTCGCCCTCGCCGAGTCTGAGCCGCGTCCGCGTCTCGTTACTATGCTAGCTAGTGTACATTAATTCAAATGCATGTAAAAGACAAATGTACATGTAAAAGTTTGTTTCCAAATGCTTGGAAAAAAAATTAGAAAGTTTTAAAAAAAATGATTAATCATGAAAAAAATAATTTAAAAATGAAAGATCTTCAAAAATATTTGAAATCTTGTTTCCACAATCACCTATAATCATCACAAGAAGATTCAAATGTAAATGATCATTATGTGAGTGAGAAGTTGAATGTTTGGCATGCAAGTCGCATTACAGGCGTGGAGCTGATTTGCAAACTTGGACTTGCCAAGTGCTCACGAGTAAGTGGGCAAGTTATTAGCTGCAATTGCAGCCCACAAATACTCACAAGTTTTAGATCGCTGGACAAAACAAATTTATTCCAAAATAACTAATTAGGTCAAAAAAGATAAGACTTTGACTATGAAAAAAATCAAGTAAACAATTAGGTGGCTTTTAATCATAGGAAGAAATATAGAATGTACTTGTGCTAATCGAACTAACAAACCTAATAGATTATGTACTTAGCAATCACACTCTAGTGTGCAATGGGTAGGCCAAAAGCTCTTTAAGGTCAATTGCAAGGCCATAAAGCAAACGGCATGAATTGCTCAATGAAACTTCCCATGGACAAGTGGCGGATTTGGATTCTTGACGCACAATCATAGTTGACAGTCCTGTGCTTGTATCTCACAAAGCCACATGCAATATCACCTATAACTCGTTTAAACAAATTTATAAGGTTTTTTTTCCAATTCTTTGTTTTCCTATGACAAAGAGTTTGTGGTGTTGGTACATAGCGAAGTGTTTGATAAAATGCCATAAAGAAATGTGGTCTCAAGGAATTCCATGATTGTAGGAAAATGGATTTTATTGATTTCACAAGCTTGAGAATAGTTTGGTGATAAAGCATTGAGAAGGAATTTTTTGTCTATATTCTCATCATTTGGGATTCTAATTTAAGCTCAGAACATCTCTTAAGATGCACATTTATTTTCCATCTATGTTCTACGTTTCCAATGCCTACTTTTGTGTGCATTACAACATGGTCTGTTCTTGAGTTACTTAGCAAATATTTTCTCAACTATTAGGCTGAAGAAGTGTATTAAACTATGTTCCACGGCCTGTCGGGGACGGGGGGACGGGGGGACGGCAGGGGACACTTTTCCGAGACGTTTCCTAAGGGGCAATTTTTAGGGGACGGTAGGGGACGGCGACATAAAAAATACATATATATATATATGATTTTTTCAAAATTTATTAATATATTAGAGAGAGAGGGAAAGACAAATAGATATGTCAATAAATTAATAATTGATAACAACAATATCAATATGTAAGTAAATCGTGAGAGTAGTACTATAACAGCATAAGAAATGTCATTAAAGCATTATAAAATTTATCACAGCAGTATCAAACATCAATAAAACCATGGTCTATCAATATGAAATATCCAAATGTCTCAAACATGTATCCAGAAGTCTCAAAGTTCAAACATGAAAATCAAAATATTAAATACAACAGTCTATGAAATTAAGCCTCATTCAGGCTATGAATATCCAAAGACTCAGAACTATCTGAGTCACTATCATCCTCTGGCAAGAGTGGAACTAAAAGATTTAATATTTAGTCTTTTTCAGACTTTAGCCCAAACAATTAAAACATTAAACAGTTAGTGGGCCCCGTGCAAAGGAACTAAACCTTTAAAAAATCATTTTTTAATTGTTTTTTAATATATTTTGACTTGCAGCTTGTAGGGGACGACTAGTCGTCCCCTATCCGTCCCCAATTCATATTAGGGACAGGGAAACGTCCCCAATCCGTATTGGGGACAGGGAAACGTCCCCAAAGTGAAGGAAACGTTTCCTAGCATTTCCGATGGATTTTGCATTTTCGGGGATGGCAGGGGGACGTCCCCTTTGCGTCCCCCCGTCCCCGGGACGGCAGGGGACGGGGATGAGGGGTTTTGGGGCAGGGGACGCGTCCCCGTGTAACATAGGTATTAAATGATTGTTTTTAAGACCCAATGTTGCATTGAATGACAAAAAAGTATTTCTTGATTTTTCCTTATATGTCAAAGAAACAACTTCAACTATAAATTATATGGATCATTTGTCCTTGAAAAATGTCCTACCTAAAACAATATGGTGTTGCTCATCACTGGCAACATTATCTTGCATATAGTCATGTCATTGGTAGCTAAACTTGGGGAAGATAATAGAACTATCCAGCTAAATTTGGCCTTAGCTATAGTTCTATGTCCACTACTAACTATTACAATGTTTTGTGTTCAACTTTTAATCAAAGAAGTATTAAAGAACATAACAGACATAACATGAGGTTTCACTCTTGTCATGTCTAGTTTCCCTTGTAACAATTTTACTTGTGAACATTAGCAAGATTGATTTAGAGGGAACAAGAAGCTCTCTTCTTATGAGTCTCCTCATATTGTGATGGAATTGAAGCAAATAATGAACTCAAAAGCCATGGGCAATATTTTTTCACTGCACAATTAGCAACTCATCAACACTAGGACGATTTACTTTAAGATATTTAATACATTACATTTTTGTTGTAAGGCATCTTGATTTTGGTTGAGCTTGCATGAATTTGTCTCTTAAAATTCGTGCATTATTTATTTTTTAGGGTTTTCCTATTTTATTGAAGGCATTTGTACGTTAGTTTGATTAGTATTTTTTTGATATTATATGATGGATACCTTTGACATGTGTGACATGTGTGTAAGTTTGAGTTGCAAACAAATATGATACATTGCAATTTGCATTCACTACAATTTCTTTGAGGCATTCCATCAATGGTTGTGTGTAAATAATCATTAACACTTTCGCATTGATGAAGGGCATATGTGAACTAGTTAAGGATATATTCAAGTGAGCATGTTGGATAGGATCTACAAAGAGTGGAGTTGAAGTCATGAATCATAGAGACTTTCACATTGATGAAAGGCATATGCGAACTAGTGAAGGATATATTCAAGTGAGCACATTGGGTAGGATCCATGATGAGTCGCATCGAAGTCATGGATCATAGAGTCAATGCTCAATGACCCATTTAAAACTAGAAAAATTAGATCGGTTGCAAGTGAGATATTGTGTGCTACTAATCGCAGAAGAAAACACGGTCGTGCAGTTGGGTCACAATTATGGCACACTTATGTAAACACCAAAAGGCCACTTAAATAGGTTTTGTTGTCTTGCATCAGCACTAATGGTAGTATCCCAGCAGTAATAAGTGAATTAAAATAGCATCTCAACCAAATTAGATTATGTCCACCACTCCCCAAGTGCTTTACACACATTAAAATATTTTTAATGGGTAAAGTTTTGCAAATACCCACTAAATCAGCACATGATTGACCCACATGTCAAATCTTGCTTATCTTCTTTTGATTCCTTACACAATAAAAATGTCAATTGTCTCCTACTTATTCCTCCAATTGTCAATTGTCAACCATTCTTAACCACCGCTTAAGCCATTTGTATGCCAAGGAATGAATCCATAATGAACAATGGTGAATGGTGAAGGATTGATCTCTCAATTATTGCTTCATGATGTGATATAGATGATAGTGGCCTTCCTTTCTATCTCAAATGTGCCCAAAGCAGTTTTCAAGCAATGGCATTGCTTGATCACTTCCAGTCCCATCCAAAGAGAGCTCTAGCATTCCCTTCACAATGCAAACTCTAGCTATTTCTTTTGGGTACCAACAATAGACAAGGTTCGAGTTTCGATCACATGTCCCATAGACGGATATGTCTACCAATGTTAAGCCTTTATCCCAACAAAGAAGATGCGGTCATTACGGAAGGCAATGGCTTTCTAATTTCTATCGTTGGGAGCTGCTTAAAATTCACAAATAGTTTCTTGAATCTGCAAAAATGGGAAAAGAGTTGTACAGTATGCTTGTTTGGCAACAAAATCCACTCATTTGCCACAATCAAGGAAAAGTAGTTGTGATAGGGGCAATTCATGAGTTGGAACCACCCATCATGTGCATGGACACATGTCACCAAGGTTTTTAACACGGTGCCCTGCTCTCCAATGACACAATCTTACCCACCTATGTTCTACCACTAATCATCACCACTCACCTCCTCCATAGCATAGAAAGCTTTTCAGCCAGCATGACACATATTTGTTTGCAGAGGATTTGCCTGGGTTTTTCCAAAATATTAGGCCCTCAAAATATTCATTTGCTTTGTTGTATTCAAACAGCCTATTTAGCAAGGCCATATGGACAATGGGGAGATGCTGAAAGCAACAGTGATGACGAAGGTACAAGGAACAACCAAGATGATTTCAATCATCTTACATCCTTACGGACCAATCTCAATCATTGATTTGCCAAAGTAACTTAGTCCCTCTAGTGGAGGCGAACACCTTTGGTGTAAAAATATTATTCATAGAATCCATCATCTCAAACAATCTTGCTTCAAAGAGAAAAAATTAGAAAAAGAAACCAAAGGTGTTCATCAGTTGCTTCTTTTCTTATATTGATAACAAGGAAAAAAGGTTTGAATTATATAATGTTACATAATATGCAATGTCCTGATCTCTACAATCCTCAACAACGCTCAAGGTATGTCATGTAACCAGACATATTTCTATGTTGTTGAACAAATCTTGATTGGAAATGATAGAAAGACAGAGAATGCACCCTTCCAAACTTGAAAGACAAGACCTTAATTTTTAAACATAAGGTATGAATCAACCCTCCTATCCACTGACATCAAGTTATCTTACCTACATATTAGCCACCTTAAGGTCAACTTTTTCCATCAGCTTGAAGGCATGCACATGTAAGGTGTTGATCCTAAACTTCACCAGAAAATTTGAAACTAAAGACTATTGTGTGATTACGATTTAAAGTGAACAACCAAATACATAGAAATGAAAGATTGGAGCTTTTAGCTTTACAGGAAATTAGGCAATAATGATATTACTGAAAGTGCCAAGATTGGCAATCACAGGAAACCATAACCAAACTGAAGATAATATTAGTGATTTCAAATGTTGAATACAACTTATTCACAGCCTTACAGTGATCGCAACATATACTGAACTATGAACCCGAATCTGGAATAGGGGATATACATGGTCTATAGATTTGATTCCTTCGATCCAAATGCTCGATCACCTGAGATTTGCAAAGAGGTTGTCGAGTCCCTGAGAATTCACGACCCAGTGGACTTCAGTTCAGTGGATCGATCTTCTAGTTACCACACCCAAATCTTTATGAATATGTCCTAGGATGTGTTGACAGAAGTCGGCTCTTCCAAAATCGCAACTAGAAGGAAATGTTCTGTTGATTTACGCTTCACTAGTGCCACTCATATAAAATGACTTCCATCATTGGTAATCCTGTCCAAGAGCCAATGTGATCCGCCAGAGATTGTCTTAAACGTCGCTCTGTTGAATAATGTCGATGGCTTTCCAAATACGATCGTGTGGCCTCTGTTAGTCTTCTAAATGAGCTTTTGGGTTTATGATTCTCTGCTACTGCTAATGGAAGACATCTAAATGGTAATGCGTGAAATTCCCAAATCAATGACTCCCATGGTTGTACTCCCGTGAAGTGTTGCTTGGCCCGCGATGAATGGTGGAAGCTCAAACCAATCTTGTGGGCGGCACACAGGAACACTTGGTAAATACTCCTGTGATCAGAAACAAAGCGGGAATGAATGGAACCAAGGGAAAGAGAAGCTTAACACAAATTCCCTCAGGCCTGTAGCTACGTGTTGTACCCAAACCAAATTTTTTTGCTTCATTAAGGCATTTTGCATAAAAGAGTCTAAATTTTGCTAAAATAATGTAAAACACAGTTTTGGACAATATCAAGCATGGAGTTTTTGTCAATAGTTTGTCAGTCAAAGTCAGTTATATTGGACAGAACCTGAAGCAGAGACTCAAAATAGAGCATTTCATGATAGAGGAACATCTCACGATGGCGTTTCATGTTGTACATAAAGATTTCAGTGATCGAAACGGAGTTTTCAGTGGTTAATTTATGAAGATTTCTCAGGAAAAAGCACAAAAGTGCAACTATAGCCCAGGGGCGCCCAGCTTTTTGAAGGTTAAGATCTTGTCGGAAGTGTTCAAGCATCCAGTCAATCTCTTCAGAATTGGTCTGGCTATCCGATGAGCTATCCAGCTTAACTTTCTGAGACTCACAGCTTTGGAAAACGGCATCAGAAGTTGAAATCCCCAAATTTCCAGATGAGAGAAATTTGTCTTTTTCAGGCAAAAGCGCGCCTCTAGCCTGAGGGCGCCCATCTTAAAGAGGGGGTAAATTCTGGTATTTTTGATGGTGGATACAGTTAATTTGTTCACAACTAGTCTGCTTATCCAACGAGATATCAAACATAGTCATCTGAATCCCAGAATTCCGGCAGCAGTCATCTGAAGATCAACTTAAAATGGAGTTTTCACGCTTCTGAGCTTCTCCGTTTGTTCCCAGTGCAAGTACAGCCCAGGGTCGCTGGTTTAGAGGGCCTTTAAGATGCCAAAATTTGCAGACAGAGTCTTCCTAACATCAGTAATACTCTAGCCTAGCTCCGCAACGCTTCATTCTGCTTGTCAATCCGACGTTCCAGGTGATCGTGGTAGAGGTTCTACCAAGCACGTAATTTCACGGGCGGACCAACAAACAATTTTCAGCATATTTCCACAGTCTAGAGGCACCTAGCCTTTTGGCCTGTCAGATGAGCCCGTTCGCGTTCGAAGTCTTCACGGCTATTGAGCGTAATCATTTTATCTATCCAATGAGCATAGTCGTCAACCTTCGGGATTTGGCAAACGCTCGTACGTGCGAGGTCTTTGGTGTAATACTGCAAAGTGAAGACATCCGGAAAATGGCTAAGTCTGGAGCAGTAATTTTAAATAAAATACGCACTGGAGTTTTTGAGGTCTTAGAAGCAGTTTTCTTGCCTCGTCACCTCTAGAGACTTCTCTTGTGGGCCCTTCTAGCTGTCCATTAAAACAGATAGTGCTCGAATCGGGTCATCCCAGCTCCAGATATCAGAGGACAAAGTAGGGTACTTGGATGAAAGTTCGACTTTCGTCAAAATGACATCAATGCAACTAAGAGCCAGGGGCGCTTTTACTTTTGAGGTCCTTAACACAGCTTTCAGGGATCGTGTGTATATCCGTTGGATGCAGAATGTCTTCAGGCATGCAGTGAGTTTCGTTTCCTGTCAGCAGGGTTCACCATTCACCATCAGCAATCGTTTGAAGTGTCAGATGGCAGTTTAGGAAAATGGTTAAGTTTGGAACCCGTAAAGCAATTTAATTAGGGGCGCCTAATTTTTCAAGGGGTTAAACGATGGATTTTGCAGTAGTGTCTCCCAGCAGACATTTCTTTCTTGTTCAGTAGGCTTTCCGATGAATTCTTCAGATCAGTCTCAGCATCATTAAGTCACTCAGAATTCAGTGTCGAAGATGGCCAGTCGTGACTTTGTTGACAGCTATAAAATAGGAAGTTAGTAAAAAGTGAAGTATCTTGAGCAAATGGACGCCTATGAGCTCAAGAGATGACTTTTTGGAATCATTGAAGCCTAACGATGAATCTCAAAGCTTCATTCCGGATTGTCAACTGAAGTTCAAAATATTAAATATTTATTTTGCAAATTTAGCATTAAAATGGCGATTTTCTATTTGCATGATAATAAATATTTTATTATTTATTCAAATTCGAACTTCCAGTCAGTGGCAGTGAAACTAAAAGGCAACCAATCAGAGGTCTTCTATTCTTGTCAGGGTTTTCAATTCTTGCAGTTACCAATTGGTGCGAATTTCTTCTTATATAAACATGGCGCCATCTTCATTATTATTCACAGAGCTTTCAAAGGAAATTCGATTTCATTAAGAGCAAATTTAATCTTAAGTGAAATTCGTGTTTTTCAAAGCAAATTCATATCTTCAAAAGGGAAATCGAAGTTTATCAATTTTTCAAAGCAATTTCAAAGCAATTCGTATTTCTTCAAGAAGAGATAGGGGCACACATCTTCAAAGCAAATTTATAACTTCAAAGCAATTCGCAAATTCCTCAATTCTTAAAGGCGTATAATTTCCTCAAAGAGATTTGCAAATTCCTCTAGAGATCAAAAGGTGAAATCTCAAATTCAAGATAAATTCGTATTTTCTCAAAGCAATTTCAAGAGAAATTCGAATTTCCTCAAAGACAAAAGGCGCAAATTTCAAGAGAGGAAAATTCGTGGTTTTCACTACAAGGTGAATTCTTCCAATTCTAAGGCAAAATCTTCATCAATTTCCAGAGGCGATTTTACCTAACATATCTTTTTGCAGATCAAAGTTCACAATTATCAGTAGTTTGAAGAAATCTAAGGCGATTTTCATTAAAGAAGAAGGCATCATAAAAACGTCTTTTTCATCCTTCAATCTCAGATTTCTCACAGAATACAATTTGCATGTTCCTGAAATTGGCGAATTCTACAAGTCTCAGTATCTGGATCATTCTATATAATTTCCTCGAGTTGAAATTGTGCGTTTGATTTTTCACGAATTTTTAACTTCAGAACATTCATTCTTGAGTTACTAATTTTCTCAAGTGAAAAATCTTTGTACAGTTGAGTAGAAGTTGAATTTTCGCAAAACTGACGTTCTGGGTTGTCTTAGAATTCTTTTCTAGACAAAACCCATATTTCAGATTTTTCACTGAAAATAATTCTTCGAAAGGCTATTTTTAACTCTCGCAGGCTATTTTTAGCTTCCAGAAATCTTGTCAGAACATAGTCAAGTTCACAGTCAACAGGCGAGTTTTCCAAAATGCAGTTCACTCAGCTCGAATACAAGACCAAAACAGTCCTTACTCATGACTTCCTCAGGTTGGTCGAGACAGATCTTCACAAAGTGTTGCCAGAAGCAGTTTTAGATCCTGTCAAGATCAGAAGTTCAATCATTCAAAATATTGAGCAGTCTGGTTTACTAGAGGCCGCTTCCATACCTATCTCCGTTCACTGTGTTGAGTTTGTGATGGCTTGCATTAAGCATTACAATCCTACTACTCGTGAGATAGCGTCAGTTGACGGACGGGTCATTTGCAGTCTCAAACCTTTGGACATCGAAAGGAGTTTTGGCATTCCTCAGCACCAGAACAGTTTGGTTATTTCTGGGCGATGTGGCAGGCATTTGTCGTGTGGGCAAAGTGTCGAGAAGAAGATGGCGAGAAAGATGGTTAAAACAAGCAAGAAACGGTGCAAACAATGTGGGTCGTGGTGAATACAAAAGGATGAGTCTGTGATTCTAATCACACTCTGAATGGGTAATACCGAGGTCAAGCACAATACAAATATTTTTCGACCTTGGATGTATTACATTATTGGTGCATCATTTACGGTGAGAGCATTATATTTGGGCATCCTTCGCTCCGGCGATATTCTCCACCAGGCGGATCACCCGGTTTCCTAGTTGCTCATAGGTTTCACATGTGTTTCATATCGTGTACTTGATAAGCTTATCGAGGGTCGATTCAGGGACTAAATACCGTGGGGCATTCTCGATGTTGAAGGTCTATGATTATTATGGTCGGCTTGAGTTCACAGTGACGTCATTTCAAAAGCGTGTTCGCGAGGCTTTTGACTTATCTGATGAAATTTGGACCCGAGGTTACCGTTCGTGCTCGGCCGGTTACTGGGGCAGCGATGGATGGATGGGCGAATTGGTTTATTGATTCCGACATACAACTACATCCCGGTGTCACGGTTTCGGAAATCCACGGCTATGCTTCCCGTTTATCGCCGGATAGGCGGTCTTTTAGGAGTTCTAGACGGTGCATGATGTTCGCCGTCTTCTACACGCGAGCACAGACCATCTCTCAACTTTCCTTTTCAGTTTGGAATGTATTGGTGCAAGTCGTCAATTGATGCTAAAATTGCAGGACAAGAGCTTGAGAAGTATCATCTTAAGTATCTTGTCAAAGCACGTGCCTATGATCTTTCAGGTCATTACACAACTCGCCTTGCTGGAGGTATATATCACGAGCCTTCTATGGAGGATTACTGGGCAAATTGCTCAAATGATTTCGAGGTTCGCAGACGCAGTTACGGCCGCTTCTCTCTCTCACAGATTTTTGTTTTCTTGTCAGAGGATGTGGGAGGTTTATCAGATGAGGGAGAGGTTCTTCCTCAGTTTTTCAGCGAGCAGGTCGATACACAACCGTTTCCAGTAGTTGATTGGTACACCAAAGAATACGCAACGGTCAAAGAGAGGTCAAGTACTTTACCTCGACAGCAAGAAGACAAGGAGGGTTAAGTGTTCCCAAAATAGAGCCGCCAATAGTGGTGAATCCTTCGCTACCTTCCTCGTCAAAACCTAAACCAAAGAAAAGGAGTAACCCTCCTAAGAAAGTACAAGCGCCAAACAATTCAAAGGGCAAGGCGCTTGCCACTGTTACACACACAGAGCCTGACAGACAACCAGTTCAGAGGTTAGTTTAGAATCCGCCAGTGCCTGAGGTTCAGCCTCAAGATCCTACACCAATTTCAGAGCCGTCACCAGTTCCAATTCACCACCTCGCAGTGGGTCTTCTACACACTCACTCTCGTCACAACCACCTGTTGCTAGTACCGACCCTTCTAGTAGCATTAGCCGAGATCAATCTTGGATCGAAGCTCAGCTAGGAAGGAAGAGGAGGCAGCCATCTTATGTTCTTAATCATTCTGATTTTGATGACATTTACCAGGATGCGCCAGACAAGAGGGTCAAGAATATGATTCACGTAGAGAGAAACACTGATATGGAGATTGTCATTGAGACTGTTGTACCTCCACAGAGGAGGAACTTGGCTGAATTGGAATCTCAGGATTTCGAGGTTATCACAGTTAACCTTGGTCGTAGCACACGTCAAACTCAGGTTGATCTACTACAAGTTGCTACAGACAGTGCTAGGGATAGGATACTGAAGGACGGAGAAGATAAGGCAGCCCTCAAGGCTGAAATCAGACAGCTTCGTCAGTATATTTCTAGCCTTGTACATAGATCCGATGCCATTAACACACTCCCACCGATGCTTGAGCCTCCAACAGAGCAAAGTCAACTTAATCACTTAGTTGCATATGGCAAGTGTTTGGAGGAATGGGAGGAGGAGTTCGTTGCTAGAGGCTATACCATGCTTACAGAGTTATATCAGTTGCGGTACAATGCACAAGAGCTCCGTATTCGTCTTCAGGATGAGGAGCGGGATATGGCAATTAGTAAACCCAGGGATGAGATTATGATTGCTCACCTGAGTGTGGCATATGATGCAGTTACAAATGCAGAAGACAAAGAGGCTATCTACTCTTGGAAAACACAGTTGGTTTTCAAGGTAAAGATAGAGGACAGTTTAGCATCAAAGTTGGCTAAGAGTAGAGAGCACGTTACTAGTGCACTCCTTTCTGTGAGAACCTTAGTTTCTCGCTTACCGTGTCGTTATCAGATTGAGGGTGGTGCCTACGTTGAGCTTACCGACGTTCAGTCAAAGCTTCGGGCACTCATTCATACCATTTTCAGTGGGGAGACAGTTGGCTGTAAGGTTACTCAACTTACAGTCATGTCAGCATTGTTCGATGAGGCAACGAGGAGTAGGGGCGAACTTCAGTCTCAGATCACAGCTGGTGAGGATATGCTGCATCGACATAGTATTCTTCGTCAGAGCTTCATAGCTCCAGACAGTGATACAGTTAACAATCTCATTGAGGGATTGGTTGCTCGAGATCACGATCAGTAGACTTCAGTTTCCACCTCTCAGGATAGACATTACACACAGGAGTTAACTTGATGTTACCCTTTCAAGTTAACTGGCTGTCTCACCTCATGCATATCTATTCTGAGATTCACCTTGTTTACTTGGAGTTTCATTTAGGGTTTTTCGTTAACTGATGGTAGTCTTCCAGTTAACTCGCTTTCAATAAGGACGTGCATGCTCGCACAATTGTCCATTTTTAGATTAGATGTTTCGGTTAACTGATGGTAGTTTTCCAGTTAACTGTATAGTTTACTTCATTAGGGCTTTGGCAGCAAAACTTGCATGCATTGCAAGAACTGTAGATGACTCAAGGTGATTTTAGGGTTCCCTACACCTTGATGTATATAAATAAGAGTTTTTGCTCATTTGTAAATAACTTTTGCTTGAGAGAGAAATATATGCTGCGCCTACCTTGCCCTCAATATTGCTCTTTTGGTATTTGTTCATGTGTATTCGCTATTACGATTAATTGTTATGCCACATAGGGTTTCAAGAGATTGTAATGGTGGATTCTTTCCATAGTTTAGATAAATCTGTTTTGTGTATCTTTACCATTGTGATCAATCGTTATGCCACATAGGGTTTCGAGGAATTACGGTGATAAATCTGTTTTGTGAATCTTTATCATTATAATCAAGGGTTATGCCACATAGGGTTTCGTGAGATTGTAATGATAAATTTGTTTTGTGAAGTCTTTACTATTTTGATCAAGTGTTATGCCACATAGGGTTTCATAAGATTGTCATGGTAAATTCTTAAATCTGTTTTGTGCCCAATAAGCTTGTTTAGATTGAGATGATAGTTGCGCCACCTTGCCCTCAAGTAGAGAATCTAAACTCGTTTATCGTCTGATAGTCAAAACCTTGCTCCGTTTCCTCATGCTCTGTTTTCCTGAGGAGATTGGATAGATTAAGTTTAGTTGTAGTTAGTGGATCTGCAAAACCAGAAAATACTCAGCTGCAACGTATAAGTTTTTTCAAGAAAGCCTTGTGCCTCTACAGCTGAAACAAAAAGACAGGACATAATTTAGCTTATTTCCCTTTGCAAGTATTTTTGTCAAAGCACAACGAGGGAGCTTCCCCTCCTAATTTGAAGAGCACTCATTGCGTAGTGTACATAGGTTGTTCATAACAACTTTTACTCCAGAGGTGTTAGTTGTTACGCCAACACTACGCCCAGTACCTGAGTGTTGCGCTAGAGCAACTACGTCCTCTGCACTCTCAGCAAGACATGAAGTCCAAAATCCATGATGCCCAAAGAAGGTAAGGAGCTCCATATAAATAGTAATTTGAGTTGCCAACATGAAATAGTCGGCCAGCAGGAGAAACAATTCAAAATGATCTTGGGTGCCGAAATCCAAAAGTTAGTCGGCCAGATAAAATTTAAATGTTATTTTTAATAATTTAAAATTTTTATTAAATATTTAATTATTATTTATTATTATTTATTTAATATTATTTTAAATTCAGATTGGTGTTTAAAAACACCGTTATGAACTTTCCCCCCAAAATAACTCAAGTTATTTCAGGGACATTACAATCCTCCCCACTGGAGTGTTGCTTGCCCTCAAACAACATCAGATCTGAATCCTTGTGTGTCTTCGTCCCTGCCTTCGACTCCTCTGTAGGTTGGGTCAAAATGTTCTTAGGGCCCATCTTGGGCAATCCTCGAAGAATGACTTCCATCCCATTTGCTTTGAACTTCAACTCTAGAGTCTAATAATTTGTTGTGTACTCCCCAAGCGAGTGCAACCATTGTACTCCCAAGACCACCTCTGTCTCACCAATGTCGACTATGTAGAAGTCATCTCGCATCTTGTGTCCTCCTATGGTCAGCTCCATCTGTCAAATCAGAAGATTGCATGGGATAGTGTACCCATCTGCAACTATCACATCAAATCCTTCGAAATCTTTTGCCCTTAAGCTTAACTTAGCTACTAACTTCTCATCGATGAAATTGTGGGTGGCTCTGCTATCAATTAGTATTGTTACCCTCTGTCTGTATAAGTCTCCTCTAATGCAAAGAGAATGCTACCAAGGTGCTTCGGAAAGTGTTGTGAGAGTGCCTCCCGAGTGTCCTCTGCCCCATGCTTCTACATGCACCTCCTCATCAAAGAAGAATTTATTTCCCCCTTTTTCCGCTTCATCGTCAGAGGTAACCTCGATATAGTGGATTTGTCCCTTTCCCCTACACCTGTGACCACCTATGAAAGGTCCCTTACAATAATAGCACAATGAAGCTCGTTTCTAGACATCTCGGGAGATTGCGATGGTAGTTTCATCAGTTGAGGAGTAATCTCGTGCAATGGCTTCTTTGGTTGTCCCATTGACACATTCTTGATCATAAGCTTGTTCTTTGTGGAGTCCTCAAGGTTCAAAGCCCTTCGAATAGCCTCTTCCAAAGTTTTGGCTCCAAAGCCCTTACCAAACCTCAAAAAGAATCTGATAGACCTTCAATGAAAAAGAACATGAGTCTCTTATCTGAAACATCCAGTACCATCACAGCTAGCCTTTGGAATTATGAAACACATTCATCCATGGTACCCATTTGCTTCAATCTTGTCAACTCCTGGAAGTACACTTCAGGATCTTTCCTATCAAATCTCTCCATTAGCTTTTGTGTGAAATCTTCATACTTAGTCACAATTCCAAACCCTTGAGTCACAATTCCATGGTGCCACCATTCGTGAGCTAGCCCTTCCAGATGCAAGATGGAAAATTTGAGAGCTTCATCTTCAGTCATGGGGTTGAGAGAGAAATATGTATCCAATTTTTGCACCCATGCATGTGCAATCACCTTTTTTGAGCCATCAAATGTAGGGAGTGAAAGCTTGTTGACCTTGTATTGGAGATCTTTATTCCCTCGATATTGTCTCCCCTCACTTCTTCTAGCATTGTAGAACTGGTCAAAGGGAATTGCAGCTTGAGCTTCAACGTCCAGTTTCATATAATCCTATATAATGCTGCATAGCTAAGCTGATTTTCTTCTTCATGATGTGCCTCTGTCCTGGGCAAGAACTTGGGTCGAGAGGATCTGTGAGCAAATCCCTTTGAGGTCCTACTATGTTATCCCCCTCCCGAAAGTTCCTGATGGCCTTCTTAAGCATTGTTGGATCCGGATTTGTTGTTGTTCATTGCAGCAATAAGGGATTGTAATATTTGCAACAGCATTTGGTTCGTCTAATCCTGTTTCTCCATGAAAGCTTTGAGTTCATTACTCTGATCCTCCATCTTCTTCTTACCTCTGCCTCCAATTCCCCTGTTGTTGTCCTAATTCGATGCTTCCAATCTCTTTCTTTCTCGCTCTATAGCCCTCAAATCCCTCTAACTCAACTGCATAAATAAATAATCATCCATAGGCTGGCAGAATCACTGCTCTGATACCACTATGAGATGCTAATCCTAAACTTCACCAGAAAATTTGAAACTAAAGACTGTTGTGTGATTACGATTTAAAGTGAACAACCATATACACAAAAATGAAAGATTGGAGCTTTTAGCTTTATAGGAAATTAGGCAATAATGATATTACTGAAAGTGCCAAGATTGGCAATCACAGGAAACCGTAACCAAACTGAAGATTATATTAGTGATTTCAAATGTTGAATACAACTTCAGTGATTGCAACATATATTGAACTGTGAACCCGAATCTAGAATAGGGGATATATGCAATTTGTAGATTTGATTCCTTCGATCCAAACGCTCGATCACCCAAGATTTGTAGAGAGGTTGTCGAGTCCCTAAGAATTCATGACCCAGTGGACTTCAGTTCGGTGGATCGATCTGCCAGTTACCGCACCCAGATATTTATGAATGTTCTAGGATGCGTCAATGGTAGTCGGGTCTTTCAAAATTGCAGCTAGAAGGAAATGTTTTGTTTATTTACGCTTCACTAGTGCCACTCATATAAAATGACTTCCTTCGCTGGTAATCCTATCCAAGAGCCAATGTGATCCATTGGAGATTGTCTTAAACACCGCTCTGTTGAATAATGTCAATGGCTTTCCAGATACAATCGTGTGGGCTCTGTTAATCTTCTAAATGAGCTTCCGGGTTTATGACTCTCAGTCGCTGCTAATGGAAGACATCTGAATAGTAATGCATGATTCCCAAATCGATGACTCCCGTGGTTGTACTCCCGTGAAGTGTCGCTTGGCCTGCGATGAATGGTGGAAGCTCGAACCAATCTTGTGGGCGCCGCATAGGAACACTTGGTAAATACTCCTGCAATCAGAAACAAAGCAAGAATGAATGGAATGAAGGGAAAGAGAAGCTTAACACGAATTCCCTCAGGCCTATAGCTACGCCCTATACCTGAGTGTTGCGCCAAAGCAACTACATCCTCTGCACTCTCAGCAAGACATGAAGTCCAAAATCTGTGATGCCCAGAGAAGGTAAGGAGCTCCATATAAATACTAATCTGAGTTGCCAACATGAAATAGTCGGCCAGCAAGAGAAATAATTCAAAATGATCTTGGGCGCCGAAATCCAAAAGTGAGTCGGCCAGATAAAATTTAAATGTTATTTTTAATAATTTAAATTTATTATTAAATATTTAATTATTATTTATTATTATTTATTTAATATTATTTTAAATTCAGATTGGTGTTTAAAAACACCATTATGAACTTTCCCTCCAAAATAACTCAAGTTATTTTGGGGACATTACAACACATTCCTAAAGACTGAGGCCTGTTATGATTCTAAGCTTCTAGTAAGAAAGAACTCATCATGCATTTGTTTCCTTGTTTAGTAGATGTGTGTGGCAAGGTCACCCATGACAAATTAAAGAGGAAAACAATCATTTATTATACTAACCATAAGAGCATATATTTTTCTCAGGAATATCTTGGCAAATCAAAAGATAAGGGATAATATTAGGAAAATATTAGCAACCTAGAAAACACAAAAAAGAGATAACTGATGCTTTTTTATATTTAAAGCCATCCTAAGTGCATTGAGAGCAAAGGAGTGAAAGTAAAGGAGAGTGTACACCATGAAATTTGAAATGTGGATTTTTAACATTATTTTTGAGATCACTAATTACAGTGCACACAAATCAGTGATTGTGGCAGTTTCTGGTATGTTGCTTAGCTTTGGCCCTTGGGTTTATTGTGGGGATGCACTTCACCAACAAATGATCTCCCAAGTGATATTCTGGAGAAGTTGAAGCACCTGAAAACTTCTTATGGAGATCCTTTTAGTGCAACTGAAGGATTTACTAAGAGCAAGTTGGTTGGAGTGGGCAGCTTTGGATCAGTCTACAGAGGAGACCTGAAAGATAGTAGAGCAGTCACTATGAAGATTCTTAATTTGAACAATGAAGAAGCTCATAAGAGTTTCAACACTGAATGAAAGGAATTAAGACACTGCAATCTCATGAGGATCATAACTTTATGTTCAATTCCTGAGTTCAAAGCTTTAGTTTTTGAATTATGTCAAATGGAAGCTTCTAGAAGCATTTGTATCCCAAAAGAGATGATTGTGAATTGGGATTGAAAAGACAACTGGACATTGCCATAAACATTGTAAATGCCTTGGAATATCTGAATTACAACTCTTCCATCCAAGCAGTCCACTGTGATTTAAAACTTAAGAATGTCCTTTTGGAGAAATACCTAACAGACAATGTAACAGATTTTGGAATTACCATGTTAACTTCAGGTACATACTTCAACACTTCAACACTTTCTATCAAAGGGTCAGTGGGTTACATTGCCCCAGGTATGCCTCCAGATTTCCCATCCTTAGTTAAGTATTTTATTTAGGATTTCTAAAATCACTAATTATTGCACTATTGACTCTCATGAATGCAAAGTTGACAGTCATGAATGATGAGTAATTACAGAGGGAGATATCTAAGTTACTGCATTTTGTTGTTAGATATGCTAACAAGAAAGATACCAACAGATGACATGTTTGCAGAAGGTGCTAAATTACACAGGTGGATAAACTCAGCCTTTCCTAACAGCCTAGTAGATATAATTAGCATAAGCTTACTTCCAGATAAAGTTGCCATCGAGGGCATGAAAGAAGTAGAATACTTATACAAGTGGAGTTATACATCCTCCTTAGGTATCAATTCGGCTTACTCAAAAGATTTGGCAGAATGAGAGATGTTTGTTGGTGTTTTATAGCTTAGGGAGCTATTTTCCCTTAATTAAAGGCTGGTCGGCCTTCATATGTTAAAAGTTTTCTCCATTTTAGCAGCAGATCTGATTTCAAGAAGTATCTTTATTTGTATTTTGCATCAAGGAGAATTGTCTCTATACTTTGTATTAAGTTCGGCCTTAAGTAGGGCCTGAGTTGTAAGCAGATTTCTGCTCTTATTCTTCTATTATATAAGAGATCATTTTGCTGGGCTTTTTTCTCCCTCGAGCAGGAGGGTTTTCCCAGGGTAAAATATCATGTTCATTGTCTATGTGTTGCATTTTCTGCTTATTACTTTTCGGATCCTAAAACTAACATGGTATTAGAGCAGGTCTAAGAAAAGATCTGATCAAAATTGTTTAAGCAAGTCGAATTTATATCTAGCACACACTCTGTCTATTAGCATCTTCGGATCTTCTTTGGCGTCATTCCTAGAGGAGATTGTCTACATCAAAAGGAAGCCCGAGATTTCCTTTAATAATCTGGGCACAATTAAAGTTATAGCAAAATATTCAATTTATGTTCACTTCACAAAAGACAGGGCCTCAACTATGTCAAAGGCAGAGTGAGACAAACATAAATAATATCGTAGCTTTATTTAAGCCTTGTAGAAAGCAAAATCTTAAGCAGGTGAAGAAGTCAATTCTAACGCAGCCTTGGAAGCATAGATAGTTAAGCTTGGGAAGAAGCCGATTGGATTTGGAGTAACCAGCATCATCATCATTTCCAGAAACTCATGGAGCACAGCAACTTCATTCAGGAAGTGCTTTGATATACAAAATAATATTTCTTTGAGAGGGAATCAAATTCATAAGAAGAGTGAAGTGATTCTATTTGAAATTTCTTTTATCAATGCTTGTGCAAGGGACTGAAGTCTGAGGAGTTCACAGGATTGCCATCGTTTAGTGTTTAAAGATGGCACTCTCAAATCTACATTACCATCTGCTCCAGAATGTCCAATCGATGCTAAAAAGTTGGAAAGTTGTCATCCAGAAAAGATGAAATACAAAGAAGACAAATTTTATGTGAAAGTCGGGAGTTGCTTGAGTTTTGTGTCACCTTTTAGTCAAAGGGCAAAAGACAAAAAGTGATTGCTGTGGAAAAGACAAAATAATCAAATAAAGACAAAGTGACTTGAAGAAGTGATTGAATGAGGCAAAGGAAGGGATGTGTGTTCATCTAAAATGTTGTCAGGCTCCTCCTTCAGCAGACAAGACAAAATCGTGGAATCGTCATAGCTAGGAAAGACTGGTTGTCTCAAGCTCAAGCCGTTTCATCGGTAAGTCGGAATTGCATTCTAAAGAGAATCGCACTATTGTTGGAATTCTTCACACAGCATGTAAGGAGTGGTGGCGCTACCTGGAGAAGACAATTTTGGAAGAAAGTTTGAGTCTCAGACTCATACAACAATTGCCATAATCCAGTTTGATCCTTCGATGGATAAGCAATAATAGATTGCATAGGTGAAAATAATGCATTAATAGTCTTGAACTGCTGAGTTGCATATTTGAATGAAGTCAGATTAATTGTATTGCCGGTCTGAGATCATTGTTGGCAAGTATTGAATACATCAAATCTGGAAAAGATTTTAGGTGCCTTTGATCTAAAGGAAAAATAAGAGCAAACCTGAAAAGGGGGGTAAGTGCAGCACTTAAGGAGATAAGTTATATTATGAAGAGCACAAAGATATACTGAGAGGGGGGGAGGTGAATCAGTATATCAACAAACTTTTACCCTTTACAACCTTTATCAACTTCAAATTCTAACACAACTCAACTATGCAAGAATATCACAATACGAACAAGTTGACACCAACAATTGTACTTAATAAATTATATAAGCTTTTACAATGAATGTAGGCACCAACCTACTTGAATCACCAAGTATGTAGTTTAGTAGGCACCAACCTACAAAGAGCACCAGCCCTTAATCTGGTTTAGTAGGCACCAACCTACAAGGAGCTTCAACCCCTAATGCTGATTTAGTAGACACCAACCTACAAGGAGCACCAACCCCTACTTGCCAAGCACCAACTTAGCAAAGATTATAATTTGAGAAATAATCTTCCACCATCAATGTTGCTTCTTCAACGGATGATGGACAGTTCTGCTCAAACACTCTTTTTACAAATCTGATTGTATTTCTTCACAAATCTGTTTGTAGCGTCTTCTATTTCTTCCACAAATCTGCTCTTAGATCTCCTTTAAAACTGCGCATAAACTGCTTTGAATCTCTATGTAATTTTCTTCACAAATCTGCCATAAATCCTTTATCATAGTACATTCAATGCATTCATAAATCTGCCTTAGGATCTGTCCTGAAACATATAGAAATCTGTCCTTAGACCTGCATATATTTCTTCACAGAGATCTGCACATGTTCTTCACAAATATCTGCTCAAATCTTTGTCATAGATTTGCTCATGAATTCTTTATATTCGCTTCACAAGTTCTATTATAAATTTATCTTCAATATCTACACAATCTTCTCCTCTATCTCTGTAGGAATTTTACATCAGTATGATATTTTCTTCTATACTGCATGGATCTCTCTTTTATATCTGCCTCTTAAATTTTCATATATATATCTGAGTGTCTTTTTGATTTATTCCTCTCCCTTTTTAAACTCCACACCCAGCACTCTCAACACCCAATTGCGTCTTTAAAGATATATCATTAATTCCATACACACTCACAAATACACCTCATTTTTGAATATCAAATATATATATATTCTCCATCTAATGGAAGGTCATCTTATTAGAGATCTGCCTCTACAAAAGATCACGTCCTTTGTAAAATCGCATCCCTTATGAAACACTTTCAAACCATCACATCATTTCTAAACATGTCCTTTGATGCTTTTTCAGATTTAATAAACACGTCCTTTGATGAGATCGCACCATTTGGAGTTAAGACATATCTCTTTATTATATCACACCTTTAGAATTTTAATCTGAAGTTGCAATAAGTCAAATCGCACCACTTCATGTTTGATTTGTTCTTTTTTTTAAAACAATCGCACCTCTTCAACAGTCAACGTAAGACTCAAATCGAACAAGGTTCATCTTTCCAAACGAATGACCTTTCAGGAGTTATGACTGTTCAAAACACGTCTTCTTAAAAAAAACATCTTGATGAAACACATTTTCTCCAGTAAAAGACGTCTCTAATACATACGACTTTTCAGAAGGTTGTTTTATTTCTTTAACAGATCGAATCTCTTTATGATGAACTAAATATTAACAATCTGACCATTAACAAACGCATTCATTAACAAATCTGATCATTAAAGACATACAGATCATTAACAAATTTGAAGTAACAAACCCGCCTTCAACATGAACCAGCATCATCTAAATATCATCACTGAATCTGAATCTGAATGTAACATCTCTGAGTTGAGTCAAGCCAACATCAACCAGCATCTTGAACTTTATGGTGATTCTATTTAAGCCTTTTCATAATGAAACTTATGATGCTCTAATCTGAAGATTAAAAGGTCTGAATTCTGAATCATTCTTCAAACTGAACGATCTACTTGAGGTCTGAATTCTGAATATTCTTCAAACTTGAAAGCCACTACCAATAAGTCTCATGATCTGAATCTCATGATCTTCAACACGTTGCTGCTCTCTTTAATCGTGCTCCTTTTCAACCTTACAAACCTTTTCACTCCATCTATTTCACTTTGACATCAATAACAATATTTCCAACATATTATTCCTTCTCATTGTTCTATCTAACGACATTTGCCATATGTCTACATGCTTCATTTATATCAGGGGTAGTTTGATTTTATGAACTATTGTTAATCTCTCTAAAATGCAAGATGGAGCAAAAGGATGATGAGAGATTGCAAAAGTAATTTAAAGGAAGGAAGAGCTTGAGGCATCCTATGAGAAGTCACACAAGCTGAAGAAATGAACTAACATGATATCAATGGAGACACAGCTCGCAGCCATGGGACTGAGTTGGTGGCACATAACTTCACTGGAGACATCTCTCGAAGAGGAAGAACCTATACAGATTGTCATTGCGATCAGTTTCTTCGAAGAGGAGGAAATGTCATTCAAAGGGAGTTAAATTCTGAGAATTCAAGACACGAGTTGAGAGCATGCCCAGGAAAAGGATTAAGGTTCTGAGATCAGTCAATGGAGGGGAGTTCACTTCCAGAGGATTTATTTGCAATCTCTAAGGCAGGGATCAAGAGGGAGTTCTCTAACTTACTGAGAAGAAGTGAAGGTGTCAGCTAAGTGAGTTGCAATGTTGCAAGGACAGGTGTTAAAGTCCTTGGAAGACATCTTCAGCTGCAAAGAACAGAATTGTACAAGACAGTCAATCTAGATTTGACATTGGTAGCTCCGCAAACCTATTCAGAATAGGGTGATCCGAGATGAGGTTGAGAAGGACAGTCCTGAACTCTTGCAAGTCAGTAGCGCCAGAGGTTTGCGTTGGAAACCATTCCTCTAAGGCAGCATTGTAAGCAATCTTGGACGAGGAGGTCAAAAGGTTGATGCAAGTACTTGGAGCTTCAGCGAGAGTCTCATCATCATGAAGATTTGTTGTAATGTATATTTCTCTGAAACAGATAAATATGAGGTGAAAGCCCTTGTAGTGTGTATTTCTCTGAGACGGAGAAATATGAGGTGAAAGCCCTTGTAGTGTATATTTCTCTGAGACGGAGAAATATGAGGTGCGAGCCGTTGTTCATCTCTGAGACTGAGATGAGACATCATGTTGAGAGACTCCATGACAACATCACGTTGAGAGACTCCGTGATGAACCCTTGTACTTGTGTTTCTTTCCACACATGGGAGTAGCCATGGTGGACGTCATGTTGAGAGACTACATGACGATATCACGTTGAGAGACTCCGTGATGAACACTTGTACATATGTTTCCTTCCACACATGGGAGTAGCCATGGTGGACATCATGTTGAGAGACTCCATGACGACATCACGTTGAGAGACTCTGTGATGAACTCTTGTACATCTCTGAGACTGAGATGTGGTTTTCCACAAATGGGTGTAGCCATTGTGGGTGTCATGTCGAGAGACTTAATGACGAGGATATCTGGAAAATACCTCCCTAGCTAAGAGGGAGTGTTGGTGTTTTATAGCTTAGGGAGCTATTTTCCCTTAATTAAAGGTTGGTCAACCTTCATATGTTTTCTTCCACACATGGGAGTAGCCATGGTGGACGTCATGTTGAGAGACTCCATGACGACATCACATTGAGAGACTCCGTGATGAACTCCTGTACATCTCTGAGACTGAGATGTGGTTTTCCACAGATGGGTGTAGCCATTGTGGGCATCATGTCGAGAGACTCCATGATGAGGATATCTGGAAAATACCTCCCTAGCTAAGAGGGAGTGTTGGTGTTTTATAGATTAGGGAGCTATTTTCCCTTAATTAAAGGCTGGTCGGCCTTCATATGTTAAACAATTATTTGTAATCTCTAGGGACCGACCTAGAGAAGAGGTTGTCTTTCCTTGTATATAAAGAAGGTGAAGACATGTCATTTGTACATCAATTAATTCAGCAGAAGTTTGCAATTCTCAGCAGAAGTTCACCATTTTAACAGCAGATCTGATTTCAAGAAGAAGTATCTTTATTTGTAATTTGCATCAAGGAGAATTGTCTCTATACTTTGCATTAAGTTTGGCCTTGAGTAGGGCCTGAGTTGTAAGCAGATTTCTGCTCTTATTCTTCTATTATATAAGAGATCATTTTGCTGGGTTTTTTTCTCCCTCGAGTAGGAGGGATTTCCCAAGGTAAAATATCGTGTTCATTGTCTATGTGTTGCATTTTCTGCTTATTACTTTTTTGATCCTAAAACTAACAATGTTGAGTATGTCAAAGAGTATGAGGGAGAGTTTGACAGGAATTAGCAGAGCTTCAGTCAGATTATAGCCAACTATATCTAATCTGGTGAGAAATCCTCTCCAAGGAGTAGCAAGAATGGACAAAAAATCTTCTTCTAGCCTAAAACATGCCCAAAAAACCCTAAAAAACAGAGATCTTTGGCAAAAAAAAAAGAAGCGTGATGAAAAAGTGCATGTCAGCAGGTTTTATAGCTAAAAACAAATATAGTGCAATAATACCACCAAAATAACATGATATATCGCTGATGTTATCACAATATATCAGCAATTTTTTCAGTCAAAATCTCAGTCAATAACAAATTCAAAAATGTGCAACATTTTCATGAAAATATCAGGAACCCTGCTGAGATCCAATATACGGCGATTTTTTGAAGATATTTGCTTCTATGATCCTCACAATGACTGGGAATGACTCTTCACTTGCCTGGTAAAGGAAAACAATCTTAAATACACAAGAGTGCTCAAAAAGGTAAGTTTAGTCCAAGGGGTTAAGCTTAATTGGTTAAACTTTAAACCATTGAGTTCTCATTGTGGAGACCCGAGTTCAAATACCAAAGGGACATCTGATATGGGATTCTATGTTGTGACTATTGATCTTCCCTAGTTGGCTTCTATTGTGGAGGTGGTTTCTAAATAAGTAGATTTCTAAATTATGACTCTCGGTCTTCCACAGGTGGTTTCTAGTGTGGTTGCTCGGAAGGAGCGGATATTAGTCTCATGGTTGTGCTCGCAAGAGTTTGTATTGGTCTCGTGTTGATGCTCATGTGAGCAGAATATTTGTAAGCAATTAGCAATATAAAAAAAAGGCAAGTTTGTCAAAGGGGTTGAGCTCAATTGGTTAAATCATTGGGTTCTCATTGTGGAAACCCAAGTTCAAATCCCCAAAGTGACATCTTATATGGGGATCTAAGGGGTGACTCTTGGACTTCGATAGTTGGCTTCTAGTGTTCATATAAAGTAATTGCTCTATAGTAGCTAAATCTCCATCTCGTATGTACTCAGTTTGTAATGATCTGGACAATTTTTTATTTTTTTTTGCAATGCAATTACAATTCAACAAGCACCTGTTAAGGTTAGCTCTAAACCAAAACGATGCGGAAAGCAACTCTAACCAAAATGTACACCAAGATCCCGATGTGGGCAAAGTGTGAGCATTGGTCAGCGGGTCTAATGCAGATGCAAACTGGAAAGGAACTCTAACCAAGAATGCGCCTATGCAGACGAGCATATGGTCAGAGGATCAATGCATGATGAACTCAAGTAACCCTAACCAAGAATGGCGCCGAGTGATGGCGAGCATATGGTCAGAGGGTCCCTAAACTACTTAACTGAAAGTAAATAGGCGGCAAGCCAGCCTCTTCCACTTATTCAGTGGGAAATTACAAGAAATTCAAAAGAAGAATTGAGAAGTGTTGATAGTACTACTGTTCAACTTACAATATATTAGAGAGCCTGCCAGAATCACGAAGATTAGAAACTTCCAAAGCTGTAACAATTTAAAAAACCTCTCCAACACTCACAAACCCTTAATATCAACTTCTCACTCAACTACTGATTTTCTTAAGTCTGATATGACTGATTTTTTGACAGAAAATGCACAGACCAGCAACACAACATTCACTAAAATGCTTGTATTTTACTCAAAACTCACCCTATTGACATAAAACCAAATGCAGATTGCTCTAGGAATGATGGCGCCCCAAAATGAATGCATAGACATCACTAAATAAACTCTATTTATTTTGCATAGTCCCCAAAGCTACTTCTAGAATGGTACGGCCCTCTTAAAGGGGCGATTTTCATTTAAAAATCCACATGAGCATTATAAAATCTGTAACTTTGCAAAGATGGTCGCCTAGCATAAGGTAATGGAATACTTCAATGCCCAGAACCAATTTTATTTTATTTTGAAAGCTGTGAGCAAATCTTACATTCTTCTATGATGTTCAGCAACTCTAGAAATGAACAGAAAATGCAAACTAGAACTCCAAAAATGCCAATACTAAACTGAAAAAGCAAATCAAACCTATTACAAGCTAACTCTCAACTAGTTGCTATCTTTCAAGCAAGAAGATAAGCCATTGCTAGGAGGTGTGCTTTCCTCGAAGCAAGTGCCTGAAGACAATTTAGCAACATAACAGTATGGTAGACAAAAGATCCCAAATGAAGAGCTGAGGCCTGAATATAAAGACATGAAGAGCCTTCTAGAAGCTTCAAGAAGGGCGCCCAAACCCTAATTTTGAATTCAACACATTCCCTCCAAAAGTGGCGTCCTTTTCCTTTTAATAAAATATTTCACTTTATAAAAAATCCACCTCTCCTCAAGAAGGCGTCCATTTCATTTATCTCCATAATTTGACTTCAAAATATAATTTATCTCTTAATGAAGTATTGACCCATTAGGTCCCCTTTTTTAAAAACAACATAAAGTTGTACTGCTAGGCAAGGGGGGGTGTTATAATATTATAATGTGAAAATACTTATCTCTCCATGGAAAATGCACCCAAAGGCCAAAAACGGAAGTGCCAGCTGAACCAATTGAAGAAGAAGGCCAACTGAATTGAACCCAACCTGTCCACTGCCAAAAATAGAATTTACTAAAAATAGTAAATTCATCAAGTTGCTCGAAACGCCAAACTGACCATACCTCCGCGAAGCTCTCTGAAAACCCAAAAAGAATCTGCAATCCGATTTCCAAACTTCAAGCAACAACCTCCTCAAAATTAGGAAACCCTAATTTCACCATCCGAGTAACCTACGGGTCTCCAGAATAGGCCAACGGTCAACTAAAACGATCACATTCGAGAAGGGGACATTACATAGTTGCTCATAATGAGCCATATTTGTAAACATTCCACAATATTTCTAAAAAAGATAAGTTTCATTCTTTCAATCTCCCCCAGCTAAAATTTATAATATGTCAAATATCTAAACATTTATCTATTAGACATAATGTTTCCTTCATAAGTTCTCATCCATCTTTTATCTCAACATATTCTATTTTACACTATACTCTTGTAATTAAGATAACTTTGATACCAGAGATGAAGCTGTTTTAGCCTTGACCAGGATATCTTGATCAAGAATATAGCATAAATAGAATATGATATACATTTATGTAGTAATCGCAGCAGAACATCATACATGTAAATAATGAGAAGACATCAAAACCAAACTATTTGATGTGGTATTAGCAATCCCATAAATTAGGAAAATAAAATAGTATCTTGTAATGGCCATGTCTTGATATCATGGTTAATCAAACACCCAACCTGGCCCACACCACTCAGTGCCTTCTTACCTCTCTAGGATACACAATATCCATGTACAACAAATCTATTCTTATAGATTTATCACATTTTAGATATGAATTTTCATTCTGTCTCTTCATGATTAATTACATATAATAATATAATATTACCCTTCTTTAGCCTACACATTTGCTCATTCTACCTTTTTCTTTTTGTTTTCTGAAACAAACAAAACAGCTTTCAGGGATGGGAAATATTGAGGTAGAAGGAAATCAGGATTGCCCAAAACAAACATTTACCTGACCAATGAGAACGGCTACCAACACCGTTGATGAGCCTGGAGACTTGGATTCCATAGCACTTTTCACAAGGATGTGTCTTGGATTGGTGCTTGAATTTTCTTCAGATACAAGCTTCCTACAATTCTCCATGAGCTCTTGAGCATACAGTCCTGCATTGATTCCTGTCATCACCAATTTTAAGTTTCAATAATTCTATCATTATAAATGACAGAACGATTAGGTAAAGCATATTAAAAATACTGGAAATATCCAAAGCAATAGAACAGTGCATAAAACTAGTTTTCAGAAGGGCATAAAAACTACAAAACTTAGTTGATCAAATACCAAAATAAAATCAATTTACAGATACGATGCCAGCTGGAAAAGCAAAATCAAAGAAACAAGTCAAATCCTACATCTGAACCAGATAATAATAGTCTCACAAAATCATAAGGTACAATACTACAAATAATATGGATACATGGCAGCTGGTGCTAATACCTTTGCATAAGGTCAAATCTATTAAAAAAATTAAAATTGGTGTTTTTTGTAAGACTACTACAAGATCAAAACCTTATTTCTCTTAATACAAGATGCTAATCCCTTAAAAGTAACTGTTTTCACTTTTCATATCTGTCACGGTTTATGCATTACAGTAGAAGGTCCAGATATTGGTATTCGTGAGGAGGATTCCAAAGTTTAGAGTAAAAAAGAGAACATAAGTTTAAATTAATCCAATTTTCAAAACTCTGTATGCTTCTCTCTTTCAGATTTCTTTCTTGCAACAATTATGGACTGCAGAAGAATTAAGTCTTTAAAACTTATTAAATTGCAAGCATGGATCTCATACTCTGGGCCTGAACAGAAGCTAAGAAAAGTAATTTTAGAAACATTCCCATCTCTCGCATTTTGACTTATCCAACCATGTTCTGTAATTCTTTCCCAATTTAGACCATGTATATTCACCAGCATACTTCACCAAGGCGAAAAGATAATTCTTTCATAGCATGTGAATAAAGGAGCACCATTGCAGCATTCACTTTCACAATGCAGAGTGACATAAACAAGCAATAACTTGCAATTTTCTAAAGCTATCAAACCAGATATCTATATGTCAGTTTAGTGCTGACAGCTTATATTCAAACAACATTCATCATGGCCTTCTGCAACAGGTTTTTCAAGGTAGAAGATTACCTTCAAGTGCCCATTGGCCGACACCATCAGCAACCCCAAACCAATGGTTGGACACAATAAAGTAAGCATCCTCACCACCAGTAGAAACCTGAAAAAATTTGAATATACAAATAATATAATTTTACACATGATTCATTCTCCAAATATAAAGATATCGAAAATATCTTTCAAAAAAGACCACAAAAGTCATGAAATTAGAGGAAGGCTAATATGCAATAATATCTATCTGTTTACTGAGCATTAATCACAAAGGATATGTAAGAAAATCAAACAATAAAGTCATTGCTGCAATGGTGGCGATTTTGGGTAACACCAAAACTATGAGGTTAAAATGGCTAGGTCTAAAGTGCATAATATCCTTGCAACACATATATGTTTGTATGTAATACCTAGAGGTTTTTACTGCATCTTACATGCTAATCACATGCATGAAGCATCAATATATTTTCCTCATCAGGATTCCATGAGCATCTGTATTAACCATGCAACTCGCAAGCCTCGCTTTGATGAGTACATTCACATATATGCAGTTGCCTCTTGCTCATTCCTCCCACTTCCATCACAAAATTGGAAATAACTGTTGATAGGGTTTAGAATATTTGAAGTTTTGAGTCCTGTTGAGTTTGACCAATGTGAGCTTGGCATAATGAAAATCCACATTTCTGAGATAAGTTGGTGTGGATAACTGTACTTGTATAATAATTAGATATGAAGAAATACAGATTAATAGAAAATGTATGATAAATGAGTGATAAAGAAGATGCTACTACTCCCTCATTATTTCTAGTATCAGCTTATCCTTTTTTGTTGATTGGGGAAGTTGCCCTTTTCAATGGTTCTCCATGAGGGAACTTTATAAATTTTACAGCACCTATAAGGACCTTAAAAATCGCAAGCTAGTTCAGTTCTGAACTAGAAATTTGATTGAATCCAAACACCAAATACACAGAAGCAAGATCCAAGCAGAGATCTTGAGATAGGGACATCACTAACAATGATGTACGATGAAGTGGTAATAAATTTAAAGCCATTAGAAGAACTGAAGACAACCAAAAAGCAATAGAGGACAGATCAGACAAAAAAAATAAGAATGTAATATCGAAAGTGTGGAATGGATTCATCTACATATTATTGAACTCTAGCGAGCTGCCTGCATGCTCAAACAACTGGAAAGGAACTAAGAAAAAAATGCATATCATACTGGACTCTGACATTGTCACTCCCAAAACAATATATCTAAATGTTGAAAATATCAACAGAAAAAATGAAAAGGTAACATTAAACATGGAATAGATTGATCTACATATTATCAAACTATAGTGTTGCAATAAAAGGATGTAGAGAGTGGCTATTGAAATTTCTTAAACTTATTATGTAGAGAGTGGCTATTGTCTTCTTGGGAAGATGGTGTTCGCTAAGTTTAAGAAATTTCAATATTTTATTTTTTTATTTACTTTAAGTTCGCTATAAAATTTTAATTATATGATATCATCTACTTTATTAATTTTTATTTTTTTTACACTATATTTGGTTGTTGAGACTCAATTCATATCACACACAATTATCTTGAGATGACTTGTTAAGGTGTGAGGCATTGAGCATCATGCTCATAAATAACAGTTGTAGACTTGCAGTATATGGATGCAATCAAATTTAGAGAGGGCCCAAAAGGTCAAAGCATTGGTCTTGGATGACGATTGGCAAGTTCGTGTGGATTATCTTATGAGTTTCACTAACCTAACATGAATATGATCATGATTGTTTATATAGATTAGCCATGTTTGGGAGAAATATACGATGGGATAGACTCCATGATTGAAAAAATAAAGGTCATAATAGCAACTGAAGAGAATGACCCCATAGAAGCATTTTTCAAACTAGTGTAAAGAATCATTGTTGATCAATGGAACAAGATAGCCATGCCCTTTGATCTCCTAGTATTTACTTTGTTCCCCAAATATTACAACATAAAAATATTTTCTTGTCAAAGGAGGTGGCAACATATAGAGATGTTGAAGTTGTTGATAGGTACGAGGCAACATTCAAAAGAATCTTACCAAATCAAGCTATAGAGGATACTAGCATGGATGAGTTTGGCAGCTTTATAACTTTAGAGAATCAATATTAGCACTCTCAGACAATACAAAGATGCTCATACATGGTGGCACCACCATAGCTAAGGCTTTGTTTACTTGCAGCCTTTTGCAATCAAAGTTCTATAACAATTGTGCATTTTCTAATTTTTAACTTTTTTGCTTTTCTTTTGCAACTTTAATGTTTTACAATTGCAAATGTTGTATTAACTTTGTCTCCAATTTCAACAAGTTGTGAGTTCTTCTTTGGCTAAGTGGAACTAAAATACATACTCCTTTATCCACTTAGTTAAATACAACTAGTTGGCTGCAAAAAAATGTAGAGGAGATGATCTACATGCATTCCAATTTTTGCCTCCTGTCATATCAGCAAGTCGAGTATAAGAAAAGGTGATAAAGAATTGGAGTATAGCCACTAGGTGTGTTGACTTGTATGCTTATGGTGCATGGCTTGCCACAGTCTCTTTAGAGGATAAGGCAGCTCATTCATAGGATATAGCTAGTGGGAGTGGCACTATGGCTGCTTGTGGTTAACACAAACATAGTGATGACTGTGATGTTCTCAATGAAGAGCAATATGGAGATTATTGATTGTATTTTGTATTGATTTGACATTTGACATTGAATTATGACTTATCTTTATTTTTATATATTTATAATATTTTACATGTATATTGTATGGCCAAACACAGCTGTACCAAACTTGGGAAAATAAATCAATGTACTAGCAAACCCAAACCTTAAAACCATACTCATACCCAAACAAACAACTTAAGAAGTATACTAGAACATGACAAAGAAAGCAAAGACAACATTAACAGCTAGCAAATCCAAAGGGTGGCTACCTGAACCATCATAAGCAAAAGTAAACTATCAGTATAAATCAAAAATACCCTCCTCTTGCATGAGACACTGTAGCCCTGGGTGTTTTCGGCCATAACATAATCAGAAAATTATGCACTTGCCCTTCTTTTGGGTTTTTGGTGAGCATTTCCAGGTTGCTCAAGGTTCCAGTATTCCATTGCAATGTGCACCTCTTCACGAGTAGTCCAAGATGGTGCAGCAGTAGCAAGGATGGGATTGAAGACAAAATGGTGATAGTTCCCGACCCTAAATGGTAGCATCCACTAACCTCTCTGCTTCAACAGTTTTCCTTTTAGCAATGTAGCCATTCCATTGCATAACTTCCGCGAGCCTTTTCCTATTCCTCTCTATGGTAAGGATTTTCGCAATAGCTTTGATTCCACACAGGAGATGCTTGAATTACAAATCAGATACAAAAGATAATCTTTTTGATGCTGCATGCATTCCAGCAGAACTTTAATAATATAATTCAATTTTTTGTTGGTGAATGCAATTCATCATAAGAGCGTGGGATTTTTCTAGAAAGGAATGTCATGAATTTTTTCATCTAATTTCTTAGCCACATTTTGAATGTCAACTATAATAGTTTCAAGGGCTTCAACAAAGTTGAATTTTTTTGGCAGATTAGAAGGAAGCCAAATGGAAAGGAGGGGAATCTGAAAAGGGGGAGTATTTCAATTACTTCTTGTGGAGGAAAACAAAAGCCTTATGTCCTCCTTAAAAAGCAGTAAACAATTCTAGCATTAGCTCTGGGAATATTCAACTGTTGGAACCCAGATTGAAGATTAAAAGCAGGCTTCCTTATATAAGGTAAATCACGTAAGCCAGCATAAAGTATATAATTATTCTTGCCAATCCAGTAGTTTGAATTCATATTTTCTACACTTACTCATTCACATCTTGTTTATATATTATAAACAGTTTCACTTTCTAAGAAAAACTAATTCCTAAACTTTGAAAAGCTCTACAGCTATAATTTCATGAGTACACAAAATATATGTACAACTGGCACACAACAATACCTCATCTTGTAATTACAGCCTTGAAGGAAAGTGTCAAATCCATAGACCACAGATAGCAAGATAGATAACAATCATACATGATACATGGTAATGTAATATTACCATGTGTAATTGACATAACTAATGATTGCATATAAAGGTACAGATACAACATGACTCCCAACCCTTGACACCAGTGTTGCATGGAAAAAGATATGGCATCAAATACAAATATGGCAAATTTTCAAGAACCTCTAATATAAATACCACTTGATACGGCAACTATAAAACTACACACATATTCAATTATTTATACACCTAATGGCATTGAACATAACATTAAAACTAGTTATTTATATATATTTTGGTTTTTATATTTTAGTTTATAACATTTTTTTTCAGGTTATAATCTTTCTGCAGTTTTTGCATGTTTTTTCATAACTCTAAACTGGACACAGCACCAGATGGTCCATTATTCTATCCAAATATATCAGATTCAGTCCAAATATGGGCTTGTATATGGATATGTCCTTAAGGCATTTGTGCCATTGCAGGAGTGTTGTATCCATTTCAATATCAGATACATGGATAGGTGTATATGGACAAGGGAGGGGAAGTATTCAGTAAATCTGGTTCATGTGGATTTTAATCCTTGGCAGCAATAGGAGTCCCTGCCCTCCAAGTTAAGTTCACTAGTATCCTTATTTGTAAAGATTATTTAAAATTTGCAGAAGATATAACTTTGAAAAGCAATGAGACCTGAAAGTTGAAATGCTGAAATTTTAATTTCTTGGTGATAAATTCCTAAATCTAAATCTTATAAAATTATTGTACGTTGTACAAAAATGATTAAAAAAATCTGGATCTGAAGAGTCAAGGAATTCCAAAGAAATTAAATGTGGAATTCATTCCAAACAATAAACTTACTTGAGCAGTAATTTATATGAAATGAAAACCAACTTTGCAAATTATAATTGTAACATAGCATGTGTATAAATTGGAAGCAACCAAGTCCTCATTCACACAAATGAGCAAAAATGCACAGACAAAAATCACTTATGTAAGAAGAATAAGAATCATTTGAATAGTGTAACTTCAGAAAATAAATTCTATATGATTGATTATTTTTACAACATAATATGAAAAGCAAAGTACAGGAGCAAGATTCCTCCCAAATTACCCTACTTAACACTTTGTTTGGAGTACTACATAAAAAACTAAGTGACTCTGAACTTCCAAACTCACACAGTTGCCTTTTCACTAATAATTCGCTTTAGGCAATAAAGTTTAAAATGCATTACAATATTTCTTCAATGGCCAATTTTAATAAAGTTTTGCCACTCTCAATTGTTTAAGATCTGCTACACCCACAATAGCTGCAAACATTCGAAATCAAGATGCATAATGGCCTTCTTTGAATCGCTCTCCATCTACTGCTTTTCATCCACTCAATACTTTTCTGAACCAGCAAAATTATTTGCCTATAAACCAACATCAAGGAACAAAAATCCACATTGGAGCTCTCTAGTTTTCTCCAGACTTGTGCAATAAGTGAGCAGCTCTGCAAATTTTTTTGCCAAAGAATATCCTAACCTGGAATTCGCTTAGTTCTTCCCTAGTGGATAACCAAAACTAGGTATTACCTTCTAATTGATATTCCAATGCCCTATTAGTGCCATCTTTTTTGAGGATTTTTGTTCTCGAGTGCAAGGAACATTAGGATATTCCTTTTTCCACATTGAACTCCAACATCTTGCTGAAATATCATAAATTGCATAACATTTCAATATTGGCATACATAGCCAACAAACACTCAATCGCACCATCCATAATCACTTGAACATTGAATGCTTGAGCTCAACAGTCTTGCACTTCTGACCAAAGATTTCAGACCTGGGCCTTATAACCATTGATCTCAAATTGGGCAGCTTGTGATTGTGTCTTCAAGTTGTATTAGACATAATCTTTCCTAAGTCATTAGAACCCTAGATATTAGGTCCTAGAGAAATATGATAGATTTATTTATTTTTATGGAAAAATCCTACTTAACCTTTTTCTTTTTTTGAGTATGAAATTTTCATACATGTGAGAAGCTTATGTCCTTACTGAGGTGGGTAGAATTATTATTATTTTTGTATTTTTTTCAGATTATCCTACACTCCTTTTCTTGTCTTTTAGCTGAGATTTCTTGGATTGTAACTTTTTGCTTAGATGGTTATATTCCTTACGAGGAATATTCAACTGTAACTCCTTTGTTAGGTGTCTCTCTTTATTCCTTCCAAGGAATATTGGAGTATAACTCATTTATTTTGCATGCGTGTGTATACACCTCTTTTCATGTGCAATATGACACATAGGCATACATTAGTGGTAGATGTCAAATATAGAGGCTGGGAGCTACATGCATAACTCATTTTTTTATCTCTAAAAAAAAAGAGGTTTTTCATCTCTTTTCTTTAAGGTGGTACTTAGTTATCTCGAAAACTCTCATGATTTATGTCATGGATAGACTCTAAGCATTTGTAATATCCCAAATGGAATATTTTCTAAACTTTTGCAATTGTCATAAATAATCATGCAATTATAATGTCTATGCAAATATTCGATCAAACTTGCCAAATTTCACAATGCAAGCTCATTGGCATTTCGTCAAATGGTTGGCATTCTGCTGGTCTGTGTTGTTGCCTTTCAATTTGTTGTGAATTAACATTAAAATTAGTTATCATAACATCGAATTCTCAATCCCACATATGGATAACATTTCATTTATACCAAATCATTGCATTATATCGTCAACAGATAATTATTTCTAACTTTGTGCCTTGCTGCTACAAAATTACATGCTCAGAAATTTGCACACAGAAACTGAAATATTAATGAGATGTACGGAAACAGGCAATTTAATCTTCAAACATTATTACCAAATGCTGACCTTGTTGACTTTTTATGTGCTGAGCTGTCACAAATCACAATCAGCAATCTTTTACCACCCTTATTAACTGATCAGCACCCCTTTACCAAGTGTGGCCCCTCTAAGAAATGTACGGCAGGTTTTGACTAGTCTTTTGTAATGACTGCCCCTAATTTTTTTGAAATAATAATAATATCCCTGTTTGCTGTTTGCACAGTTTGTTGATGTTTTGTGTTTTGTTTTTCATGTGTCTTTCATGTTTTTCAATTGCATGCATATAATAGATAGTATAAAGGAGAGAAACAGGAAAAGATCTTTACATTTCAAAATGGAAAAGACTTCATACATTGATCATTTGATAACAACTTCAAATCAGACTTTCACATACAAATATCAGACATGATAACAGCAGTTCAATCCTGGAAAAAGGCTCTAACAGCAGCATGTACACTTCAGATTTTGCATCAGTTAACACCCAATGAGATAGTCAACGAACCTCTTTTGTTTCCACACTAAGTCCAGCTCTTCTACCCCGTTCAATGCAGAATTAAGCCTATACAACAGCTAGTTGTAAAAACACCAGAAACCACAAACAGGTGCTGCCTCCTTGAATAGGGCGATCTGCCTTAATAAATCAGTCCTTTGCCAAAAAAATATGAAACAAAGCTAGCAATGGGATGCCTTGGGGTGAGGATTCAAATGGAACAACACCCAGAAAGTGATCTCGAACAAGCAAGGAGCTAAGAACCCATCTTCATTTTCTGTCCCTGGTAAATGTTATTTCCAGAATACTGAGAAATAGTTTCACACCTCAGAAAACTGCCTCTAATCCACACCAAATCCAAACCAAAACGAGGTCCAAAGGCTCACACACCAAAAAATAATAACCCACATCAGAAATACTTGAAAATCTTCATTCTTTCACACCCAAAATACTGAGAAATCAGAAAACTGTGAAGCTCTAGATGACCCCTAAAATGGAATCACACTAAACCCGGTTAGGGTGGGTCTTCCACCACCGAAACCAGCTCCCAATTATGAGGGTTTTCGTACTCAACACGCAGCAGTAGACCTCTAGAGAAAATCCAACGGCATCCTGTTGATGTGTTTTTTGTGACCCTACCAAACAACAGAATAAAGTTACCAACGGCTACTCTATTCTCTCTTGATCAAAGTATTCAGCATGCTAAGATTGCGAGAGAGTTCATGCTTTTAACTCCAAGGTTCCTTCTATGCAATGGATAGCCTCAGTTGGTTCGTTGTGATTTGCTGGTATCACGAGGGGGACTTACGCAATTGTTCATTCAGCAAACAGCAGACAGCGGATTAAAGCGAAAGGGGGATTGTCACGCGGTTCAAAAGATTTGTCAGGTAAGTGCAAGTTTCCTAATACTAACCAGAAATGTATTGAATTTAAATGGGTGTAGGGATAGGAAATGCTATGGACTAATCTATGGCACGGGATGTGGCGATCAACTTTCACAGACTTCAACCGAGCTCTACTTTGCCTCGCTTCGGACAGCTTCCGCAGGACTGGTGCAATCTTCAAGGGAGTAGCCAAAAGTTTTCAAATCACAACTCAACATAAAGACACCATCACGACAACGCATGCCACCATGTGAATCATAATCAAAGTAAAGTTCACAAGTTTCCAATTGACCGCGCAAGGCAAACTTACCATCAGTAAGTTTGCTAGTGGTATGGATTAAACGAAGTTTGTTCAAACTGAAAACCACGTTCCACAATTACTAGCTACTTGCATGAAATAAAATTTATTCTACTTTAAGATCCTACTTGAATCAGAAGGACGAAGAAACCTTGCTAGCTGCTCACAACAAAAGACGAGATCATCAACAATGAAAACTCTTTTTATTATCAGAGTGTTCACAACAATTTCTTACAAAGCTTTCTAAGGTAAAACTTTCCTTCTTCTCCAAACTATGCTATCAATCTATGCTAAGCTATCTCTCTATCTTCTGCTCCTAGCTCTCTAATATAATCCTCTAATCTAATGAGGTACAAATGAGGGGGGATGCCCCTTTTATAGCTGGCCAAGTCCAATGGACGACTCAGATTACAATCAAATGGATGGCCCAGATCGTGCCACCTTACCCTGAACAAGACTCACCCTAAAAACCGCCACCAAGAAGAGTGGGGTAATAAATGAGCAATTAATGTCCACCATCCTTCTAGAAGATTCTCGTCCAGAGATGCATTCGCATTGTTCTTTTTCTGACTACAAACTGGATGAGTCTGGTCGCCATTGCCTCAATTTCTTGACTGATATGGCAAGTACGTTCAGCTGTTTGATGATGATCTTCCTCCTTGTTATTGCACCTTTGGTTATGCAGAGTATGCTAGAGAACAACTTGTCAGGCCATTGCTGGAGAAGGACTTCACACCTGGGAAGAGTTCCTCTACTTTGTTCTTCA
This sequence comes from Sequoia sempervirens, assembly GCA_007258455.2. NCBI lineage: Eukaryota > Viridiplantae > Streptophyta > Pinopsida > Cupressales > Cupressaceae > Sequoia > Sequoia sempervirens. The sequence continues at coordinate 97,923,888 of VDFB02000363.1, read as the reverse complement.
ATCCATCCCACTGTCATTCTTTAACATTGAAGCCTTTTGTTCATTCCTCGTCCCTAGCCTTGAGGGTGTTTTAGTGCTTGAGGATGATCCTTAATGCCTGGGCATTCATCCTTTTCTCTACTCTGATCTTTGTCTTGGACTCGCCCATTTCTTCCTTGCCACCGACCTCTCTAAGTTGGGTGCATATGAGACCTCTGTGGAGAAATTCCAACATGTAACTCCTCTGTCCTTGTTCCATCACCTCAAGTCATTAGACTTTGGTCCCGGCATTCATCCTGCTAAACAAACAAAAAGAAGAGCATCAAAACACTTTATAATATAAAACATCTTCACTTACCTGATTTCCATGTTCTGACTTCCAAGGTTTGATTGATCTCTAAACAGGGTTCATCGCTTTCCTCTAGCAAATTTTGCTTTCTTCATGACTTTTCATCACGGGCGCATTAACATCTGGGGTGCACATCATCTCAATGTTTTTGTCTTCTTGCCTTAGCCATTTCATTCACCTATCCTGTTCATCTTTCTTTTAGAAGCTTGACACTTCATTGTGAGGGCACATATGGAGGCTCTTGCTTCATTACCAGCCATAGAAAATTTTCATGTCTTCATCCATTCCCCCTTTGGTCACATTTTGAAGGGTGTTGTCTCATTTTCCATGCCTTATACAATTTTCGGCCAACACATGACTTAGCCAAATTTCCAACCCATCTGCCTTAGAAATAATTTATTTCCTCTAGTTGAAAGCCCCAACATCCATTTCAAAGCAAGGCATAAAAAAATTAAAATCATTTACCACTTAGAAAATTTCAACTCCTCATCACATCTTGGGCACATTTAGCACCTTGCCATTTTATTTCTCCAACGCTTAGAAATCTTCTAGGCCATCTCCATAGCTTGGGCGCATTTAGGGGTGTGTCCTCTTTATCTTCTCAGACTTAGTAAAAAAATTTTAAATCACTTTCTCAACATGGGCGCATTCCAAGGGTCCTTCTTCCAATTTCTAATACTTAAAAAAATTTCTAGCATCACTCCTTGCTAGGGCGCATTTTTTAGGTCATGCTTCCATTTTCCATCACTTAGAATATTTTTCATCACCCTTCTTCACTTTGGGCGCATTTGACCCCTTGTCATTCCATTTCTAATGCCTCAGGAACATTTTCCTTCATGTATCTAACTTGGGCGCATTTGGGGTATCCTCCTTCCAATTTGCTTGCCTTGGAAAATTTCCTAGCATCACTCCTTGCTAGGGCGCATTTTAAGGGTGGTACTTCCATTTTCACTTGCCTTAGAAAAATTTCAAGCATCTAGCTTATGGTGGGCGCATTTTGATGGGTCTACTCCCAATTTTTCTCCCTTAGACAAATTTTCATCTACCTTGTTCACCTAGGGCGCCTTTGGAGGGGTGCCACTCATGATTTTTGTGACTTAGGAAAATTTCCAAGCAACCTCCATGCTAGGGTGCATTTGAGGGTGTATGCTCTGAGCTTCAATGCCTTAGCAAAAACTTCTTCATCCAACATCCTCTTGGGCGCATTTTTCCCCTGGAGCTTCCAAATTTCATCACTTAGAAAATTTCTTAACCCAGCTTTCCATCAAGGATGCATTTGGGGGTGTGGACTTCCAATTTAGATGCCTTAGCAACTTTTTCACTTCAACCTCTTGGAACTAGGGCACATTTAGGGGGGGCGTCAAGAAATTTTCATGCCTTGAAAAGTTTTCCTCCATGACCTTGCAAGTTGGGCGCATTTAGAGGGTGGTACAAGAATTTTTTTATGACTTAGGCGTTTTTCAACCTTCCTCATTGAGCATGGGCGCCTTACAAGGTAGTTGCTTCCAGTTTTCACTTGCATGCTTTAGAATTTCCATCTGACTACTTAGCCAATTTCTCAACCTACCTGCCCTGCTTACTATTTTTAGTAAATCCTTGATTTTCATACTTCTGCAACTTGGATTAACTTGAAATTTGCTTCATGGGGTCCTCGTTACCTGTTTGTCCTGTTCACACTAGTGCCTTGCGTTGACCTGCTATATATAGCCTATTTCAGAAGTGACTTACTATAAATAGTAAGTTGTCAGATTGCGCTCAAATTTCACCAGTGGACTCCTTGAAAGATACTGATCGCAATGGGACACATCAGTTTTTGGAGATTCTAGCATTTTATCCCTCATTTTGAGTCCCGAAGTTGGAAACCCTAATTTGAGTTGCATGCGCCTCAAACGACCTCCATTTGATCATGTTTCTATTGCATGCCGATCTGTTTGTGATATTGAAGTGTCGGGTGGTTGCCGGAGTGATCCTGCTAAAAATAGTAAGTGTCCGAAAAAGTGACCAACCACTTGCTGGATGAGTTTGCATGTCACACTGCCCGAGAGATCTCAAAAAACCCAGAAAAACCTAGTAAACTGGTATGCATGCGAGCACTGGCTAAAAATAGCAAGTTCCTAAAAAATAAACTTGTCTTGCATGTCACATCGTTGTGTAGCTCTTGAAAAACCCATAAAGGATATCCAAACATGCATCGAAAAATCCCGCATGCAAACCCTAAAAATAGCCTCTGAAATCTGAATTGCAGAAAGTCACCATCTCAGCTTGCATGTTATATCATCGCGAAGGTCTTGAAAAACCCAGAAAGATTCTCCAAACATGCACTGAAAAATCCTGCATGCAAACCCTAAAATTGGCTTCCGAAGTCAGGACTGCTAAAAATAGTAAGATGTCAGAATTTGCCCAAATTTTACGTGTAAGCACTTTGAAGTGTCCTGAATCTAATGTAACAGTCTATTTCTCGAAAACCTCAGCAGAAAAGCCTCAAATGGGGGACTTACTAAAAATAGCAAGAAGTTTGATTCAGCTCAAAATGTGTAGGCAAGTAGATTAAGGTGGTCTAAATGCAATGTGGCAATTAGAATTTCAATTCGCCCACTCAATTTGACCTCAAACTAGCCTGAAGAGTGCAAATCCTAATTTACCGACTTAGCCACAATTTCCATTTGAAGCTCAAAGACGAGCACTTCCCCGGAAAGACAAGTAGAAAGAGAGACAGTGGGAAAACCAAAGCCAAAAGGCGGAAATGGAGCAAAAATTAGAGGGTCCCCATTTTGGATGGGGTGATGTGTGAAAAGGTCACAACACATCCTATTATGTAGCCAACTAAAAGATAACCCAAATGAGGCCCAAAATGAAACTTTATAGAGCTAAGAAGGAATTAGGGCAACATAATTTCAAATTATCTTTCCCTCCAAAGCCAACGCCTACTTTACATGAGCTTTTTAATTAAAATAAATTAAAATACCCTTTCCTTGGGCATCCTTGCTCAAAAGGAAAAAAATTCACTTTTGTTGCCTTCTAAAACAAGGTTAAGTCATTACATTAGGGTCCAAAGTGCTTTTTACATGACCCCCGAGCCCCTTCACTTAAGTTAAAGTAACTTTATTAAAATGACTTAAGTGAGAAATACAAATAATATTTAAATCGAACCTTAGCCATACCAATGCCCAAACTAGAAATAGACATTGCTAAAGTAGCCTTGGCTAGGACCAGTTACCAGAAATAGATTTACTATTTATAGCACTACTAAAAATATTAAATACTCCAAAACACCAAATTGGCATAGAAACTGATTAACAATGTGACTAACTATAAATAGTAAGTGATGGAGATGGCCCCCTGCTAAAAATAGAAAGTCCTATTTGAAACACTAAAAACCACCAAAGAAGGAAATTGGCTCTGAAGTCCCCTTACCAAACTCCACTTAGCCTATGGGAACTCTAGAATAGGCTAATGGACAACTCCACTACTCAGAGGCAAGGAGGGGACATTACATCTTTTTATGACTACGTTGGAAATTTCTAAGGCTTATATGCCTTTTTCATGCATGAGTCTCCTTTGTAGATGCTGCAATTGGCTTTGGTCAACCTTGGGAAGGCCACGCTAGCATATGTAAAAGGCTTTCAAGCCTTCATAAATATGAATTGACCCTCTCACTTGCTATTTAGGATATGCAATGTTACAACTGGGTTAAACTCAACTTGTACACAATATATAATATTTTTATCTCATTGATTTTTTGCCCTTGCACACACTACACTATATTTTTTGATTTTTCACCAATGCACACACCACAATAACAGTTTTATTATTTTCCTGTAAATTAAATAATTTGTACCTCACACTTGGAAAACTTGTATAGATAAATCGTTTTACTCCAAACCCTTACTCGCAAACATTCAACAAAAAGGCAACTTTTATATGAAATTGCTCCGATGGAGTTCAAGGGTTTTCGTCCCCATACACCAATACTTCAGCTCACTGTCGATCCCTAGATGGAATTGCACTACCTTCTGGGTTTTTGTCCATCAAGAAAATTGTTGGGGTTTTCGTCCCTTGGTGAGAAATCTAGCCACAAGCACAAATCTCCAAAGAGAAATAAACAATCTTCAGAATGATTCAAATGAGCTCACAAAACTCCCTTTTATAACCTTTTTGGAAACTTTTCCAAGGATATAATATAAAATCATTTTATAAATTAAATAAGCCTTATTACTCCAAAAAATGATTTATCTTATTTTTTAAAACATTCTTGGTGCATAAAGTCACTTTATCAGCATCCAACATTTAAAACTTTTCATCCTCTTTCCAATGAGCTATTATACTAAGGTGCCCATTAAAGTATTTTAATAAAATTAGCAACCTTAGTAAAAATAAGTAAATTATAGCTCATTAATACATCCGAGTTGCGGAAACTGTCGAAAAGCATCGGGCTTGAAATTTGACTATATTGGAGTGATACCAATGATGAATAATGAGAATTGGACCCGACCGGTTGACTTACTATAAATAGGTGCTCTCTCAAAGAATCTTGGGAAACACACTAGAAGCTGGAAATAACTTCGAAAAGTGCCAACTAAATCCCTTAGATCATCTGAGCTCACTAGTAACATCAAATAACCCCTCATGCAAATGCTTAGACAAGCAATCCAATTTTGCAACAATCCTACATGGACTGATATAGTTATTGTCTCACCAATTGAATCTACTAGCTAGCACCTTAAAGTAATCCTAGACTCCTCAAAAATCTCAAGGCAATTCCTTCTTGAAGACTACATTATACATGGATGAAGTCATTACCAATACGAAGAAAATCATTTTTCTTTTCAATTTGTGTTCCATAACATCCAACAATATATATGTTAAATGTGAGGTCATCGTTTTTTTGGCAAGGAAATTCCAATTCAACCCTAATGAACATTTTTGGGCACACCCATAGTCCACCAAATATCATGTCATATAGAAACTCAGTTGGTGATATAGGTTACAATATTTGTATGCTTGATCAATTGTAGCAAGATTATTTGAGGGAATGTTACCACAATTGAATTTTATTCTAGTTTATACCTTATCCCCAAACTTGATCTAGTAATAGGAAATATTTGACATCAAAATGCATTATGGACTTGTCTGCATCTAACCTTGAGTTAATGACATATTTAATATCTCCTTGGAAATTGGTAATGACATTTGTTGTTCTTTTGCTTCACTAACCTTTATTTCATCAAATCTCCGACCTTTTAGTGTCAATACCATGTCTATGTCAAGATCTTAGAAGAATGCACTAATCCATTTCAATTGAAAGTCTCTTAAATGCCAAGAAGGTGATACATAACATACACAACAAGTGCCTCATATGATCCAATTACAACTCAATTGACTACAACAATCAATCTCATCCCATGATCAACATGATCTAACAACCACTTAATGACACAAGAGCACTTGAAAACAAAATCTTACACTACTATCGTCAAGATGTTAGATTTAAAAACATGGATGAGGTGGTCCCTTTTCTCCAACTCTTCTGCATTGACATTGTCAGAGAGAAACTAGTTGAAAACCTTCTGGAAATAATCAAATCTCTAAGAATATATGTTGCACGAAGGTGGGATCAATTGTAAACCACTATATATTTCAAGTCGAGCACCAAATGAGGTGGCAGAATATCATGTGCATAGAGCCTTTGCTAGCTTTTTACCCTTTGGAATTTAATGGATACACTTTAAAAATTTGAGTAATGTTTTGAAATAGGTGAGCTCATTATACATAATTAAATCAAAATATGACATAGTGTGAAGACATGATGGCCATAAGATTAAAACATGTAAAGATAGAAGACTATAAATAGGCAAAGAGGGGTTATATGAGAATCAATCTCCTTGAAATCTTTCAATCGATAAGAGCAATTCAGATGAGCAAAACCCTAGATCAAAATAAGTTTTTAATAATGTAGGCAAGTTAGCATCAAAGAAATTGATTCAAGGCAAGTGTAAAACATAATGGCCATTACTTGTGTACACCAAAAGCGAACGAATAATCACCTAAAATGTTAAGTAGTAATACAAACATCTTCCTAAATGGCAATACAAAGTGAAAGGATATCACTTCAATAAAAGTAGAGAAAAGAAACAAATTTGAAGGTGATATACAAAATGAGTAGTATTGATGTGTGTTTTATGACTCACCAAGCACTCTAGAATAAAGAATCCAAAGATACTCTATCCTCTCTTGAAAAACTGCCTTGTATGCTAAGATTGCCAAAAAGATCATACAACAATTCCAATGTTTCGTAAGATGGGTGTGGATAAGCTCTGTGGATGATGTGATTTTGCCGGTAACACAAAGGGATTTACTCTAGCAAGTCACTCAGAAAGCAAGGACTTAAATGCAGTGATATATTTTTTGGATTTTTGAATTTAGATTAAAAAAAAGTGAAAAAAAGGGAGTAAGGGTTGAGGAATCCTATACTATTCCTATGAACTCAAGAGACAATAAGGATTGAGTGAAACCAAAGAACAATACTTTGTTTTGCCACGTTATACGACAACCACACAAAGCAAGTGCAATCTTCTGGGAATTTGTGCTTAAAATTTTCTTACTACGAACAACACCATCAATAGAACAACATTATTCGAAGTAATAAAATGAAGCATCCACATTAAAAGCTTAGTCTAACTTTACGCATTGGATAGAAATTATCCATCCAAAGAAAGTATGAGCAAAGTTTCACCAATCTTTACGATCAATCTATCATTCCCTTAACATACATTCAAAAGAAATTTTAACTTAAATCTATTCAATGAGGAAGATAAGTATGTAACCATGCAACCATTTGACAATGAAAGAATTCAAAGCATCTCATGCATCATGAACTTTATTATCAAAAATAGTCTTTTGCAACAATTTCATAAACTCTTTCTCTTATTATCTATGCTCTATCTCTATATCTCTATTTGTATCTCTTCTTATTATTCTTACTCCTCTTATTATTATCAAAATGAGAGAATGAGAGAGAGTTTATATAGAGTTCTCAGAATACAATGAACAACCAAGATTAATCCAGAATCAATGGCAGAGATTAAAAAAAATAAACAACCCTAATTAGGGTTTCCCAAAACACAATCAGTAATCAATGAGATAACAGGTAGTGAACTGGAATGAAGAGCTATTCTTGAGGAGGTGCATCCTTATCCTCTTTGGTTGCATTATACTGCATGAATTTAGAAACTATCATGTCAACCTCCTCGATCGTGAGAGGTGGCAGTGCATTGACCCTGAATTCTAGCAGATCTAAATCATCTGGGCATTCAGCAAAAGTGTCTTCCCATTCTAATTCCTGTCGCTGGAAATTGCGAAAGATGAACAGGAAGTCGGTTGCCTTAGTCAAATTTTGCTTCAGGACAGGCCCAGTAGTGAAGAAGATTTCTTGAATTTTGTGCTTCAGGTTTTCAAACTGCAGGTTTGCACATACAATGTCCTCCAACGCATCTGCAGCTTCAGCTAGAATCTTCTCCCGAACTTCTTTTGTCCTTTCCTCAATTCGGATGGTATCTGCCTTTATCTTTTCTATGATCTCACTTTGTATGATCAATGTCATATACCAACTGCCGAAATCATAAGCTGCACCTGGTGCGATTACTTTTTCGTTGACCAGCTCTTGCTTCGACACTCCTTTAAGTACTTTGAGACATGGGATGATTCTGTCTCGAACGTCCTAAGCATTATCCCATGCTTCTGCCAATGTTGCAATTCTCGAGAGCAAAGAAGAAGTTTGCCCATACGCCAATGCTAGTCTTTCTGCAAATATGGCCACCTCTTGTCTGTTGCTAATTAGCCATTCTTTCGTCTCCTTGGCTATATTCTTCTCCTCTTCGAAAGCCTCCTAAGAAGTATTCATCAGTGGAGGAGCTGCTGAGGTAGTCTGATCGAGAGGCTTTGTTAGATGCTGAATATACTCCTTGAGTCGTTCAACCTCTCGTGTATACTCTTTTTTCTTTACTATCTCCTTCTCTAGCCTCGCTTTGATAGTGGCAACAGAATTATCCAATTCCTCGATCTCCTGTCCTTTTGTGGTAGGGCCTAAATCGACAGTGGTAATTGCATATTCCTAAGGAGTAATCTCTTCCCTCGACTTGTCAACTGTCGGTACAGCCACTTGGACCGTACAATGCCCAGCTTCATCTCTCTGAATGGTGGAGAAGGTCTTGGCGGGCCTTTTTGCACTGACTGCTTCTAATCTGGCCAGGAAATCAGCCATGTCATCTTCTTCTTCTGGAACTTTTTTAGGTTCCTTCATCTTCAATCTCTCTTTCAGCAAATCAGGAATAGTTGGTTGTTCGGTATCTTGTTCTTCTTGAATGTCTTGCATGACCGGGATTTCTTGGATTCCTCTCGAGGCTGAAATCATTCCTTCTTCAAACTCATTGTCCAAAATGTCGACCTCATTGTCCAATTCCACAATCTCAGTATCTATGGGTGATGGAGGCTCATCATCTTCGGGCTGAACAGGGATAGAAGAGGGAATCCTTATATCTCCAAGAGATTCATCAATGTCTAAGATTTCATTCACATTCGCGGAGATAGCAGAATGAAGAGGCTCCAATCTCTGCTACTTCCTGGCAAGTCCTTCATTTGCAATTTCTTTTCCCTCCGCTTCCTTCCTTTTCTTAGGATTTGAGCTCTCAATTGGCTCATCTCCTTCGGATGCTCCAGCGTTAGAAGAGTAAGATTCTGATTTGCCCATTAGAGTGTATGTCAAAGGCATACCCTTCCGCCGCAGTTCTTTGATCTACTGGTCTTCCCACCATTGTGAATACTTGATGACAGGCCTCATGAAGGTGTCCAAGTCAGCAATTTCTGGTTCTGACCAACACACAGGGGGAAGAGGTTGACTTTCATCAAAACCTGGCTGTGCGAATTCACCATCATCCTCAAGTTGGTCCAGCACATGGAAGAGTTATGTCGTTCTAATCAAGCTAACAGGCAGTCTGAACCACAATCTTTTCCTAACATCAAATTCATCTACGGCATTTGCCCAGTAATCTTCCAGGTCCACTTGGTGTTTATATTTATTTCCGTTCATGATCCCGATGTGGTGGTGAGGATCAAAATTGGCTCTAGATCGGTACGATGTGAACGGATACCACTACATTTCAATTCTAGCACCTTCAGCTGCCTGTGCAGACGAACAACATTCTTCCATGTTCCCGATAAAAAATGGGAAAGTGACGGCTGCTTTCTGCTTGGGCCTTTGGATGTTTTGAAAAGTCTCCAATTGCCTAAGAACCTCCAGTAGGATCATCCTGTGGGTGGGGTAGACAGGAAGCTTGAACGAATTCCCAATGAATCTCTGGATTCGGATATAAGTGAATTTAGGAAACTGGATGTACCAGGATCCATATTTATTGATAAGGCTCTTTGCTTCATGCGTCAATCTCCAATGGGTTCCCCCTTGTAGTATCCTTGTAATGAACATCAAGAATGCGTCATGCGCTCTTCTAAAATGGGACTTGGCATACAGTTGCAATTGAGGATAACATTCATACACTTTGAATTGATTTTCTCCATTCCCGAAAACACCTTTGCATATCAATCCAGGATATTTATAGGCTTTGGCCAATAGATAAATGATGTAGGAACTCATATGAAATGACTTAGTCCTTTCAAGGTTGATTAATTGCTCATGGATGTTATCACTAATCATTCTAGACCAATTAAACATTCTGACTCCGGAAGTAATTTCCTCGATAAAGAAGTACATCCATGTTTCAAAATAGGCACCTTGAGGATTGCCCATTATTTTGTTGAGGAGCAAAACAATGTCACCATAGTCTTCTTTAAAGTCTATCCGACATAGTTTCTTAGGCATTTTCTTAACTGAAGCTCTTGGCTTTTCCAACCATGTTCTATTGATATGAGTTGCACACTGTTCTACCCGATCCTCAAAGATTCTTTTGGCTTCCTCCTTTGTTTTATACGAAGTTTGATTATGATCAGGTATGCCAAATGCCTCTTGGATAGCTGGTTCTCCAAGGTGCGCCAAAATTCTTCCATCAGGAGCTATAATTTGTCTTTCCTGCGGATTGTAATGTCTTGCACATTCGACCATCAATTCGACACACTGGATTGCTAGAGGAAATCCGGCAGCTTGGACAATTCCATTGCGCATCATTCGGCGGGCAATCGTTGTGGGCATAAGTCCATTTAATCCATACATCCTTTTTTTGAATTTTTCAAAGTCCACATGTTTGAGATCTGTATCTACAATGCTCTTCCATTTGGAAGTGATCTTTGACTTTTGTTGGACTCCCTTGCTTGCGAACTTCATTGGTGCTTTCTTTGACGATCCTCCGAGAGTGGTCATCAACCTGCGAGAAAGAGAATACAATAAACATTCAATTATTTTGTCTAAAATTTTCTTGTGAAAATTCTTACTTTCAGCTTGTTGAAAGTTAAATTCGATGAAAAAAGCAAGTTGAGTAATAACACTTAGTAAATTTTTTGAAGATACAATGAAGACAAAGATAAAAATAATTCATCAAACTTCGGGATTACACTCTGTGGCTGGCAATTTAATTGTAAATTTCAAAAATCTGGTCCTTATTGCTGAAAAAGCAAGCAATCTGCTCAAAAATTTTGACCTTCAGCCTAGAATTCTACCTCTTTCTTCGTTCTTTCACCTCGAAAAAATTAATTATTCAACTCTCAAAATTTCTATCTTTCAAAAAAAATCTCTCTCGAGAAATTTCTAACTCTTGAAAAAAATTCTAACTCTCGAAAAAATTACTAACTCTTGAAATGGAGAGAGAACTAAACCACTTCTCAAATCGAAATTGTGAGTTGATAATGACTTGAGAATGCCTTATAAAGTTGAAAAATTTGATCCATTTAGCAATTCTTTCAAGTTCATCGAATGTAGACTCTTGTTTATCGAGGAAAGTTTCTAAAATTTTAGCTCTTCATCTTTATCTTCATCGAAATTTTGACGTTTATCCATAGAGCTCGATTTTTCTCTAAGTGTTTTAAGATAATTAAAGGTTTATCATGTGATTTTTTATTTTCTCAACCTTTAATTCTTTTGTTTTTTAAAGTTACCCATACTTTATTTTAATTTGGCAATTTTCTCATGGGTTTTTTTTCTTCTCTTTCTTCACCATGGCGGATTTTCTTATGTCTTGGCCATTTTACCACTTCCCTCTAGATGTTCCATGCCTTAGACAAATTTCATTCATGTCTCTTTAGCAAGGTCAGACTTCATCATTTTATCTCCACTTTGCCTATCATCCCATGGCGGACTTGAAGTGTCTCCTTCCATTTGCTTGAGCAAGGTGAACTTTCCATGTGTTTATCCATTCATCTTCTAGGTAGGGCGGACTTTGAAGGATTCTTTCCATCTTCTTTTCAAGGTCTAGGCGGACTTTCATAAGGTTTCTCCACCTTTCATCTTATACTTAGTCAAAATTCTAACCTTTTCTTCCTTAGGCGGACTTTGAATCTATCTTTCCACTTGTCCATACTTAGCTAAATTCCAAGAAGTCTCTCTTATCAACTTGGGCGGACTTCTCAAGGAGATTTCCATTTTGCCATCAAGACAAGGCGGACTTCCTAGTAGTTTTTCCATATGCTGGGCGGACTTTGGAGAATCCTTTCCATTCATTCTCATTGGCATGGGCAGACTTTCAAGCCTTCTTTCCAAGTGTTCAAGAGTGATGGGTGGACTTTGTAGAAGTCTTGCCATACTCAAGGGCGGACTTTCAAGAAACCTTTCCAATTCTTTTTTCACCCTATGGCGGACTTCCAATAAACATTTCCATGCCACTCAACAGCTGGGCGGACTTTGGAGAAGTCTTTCCATGTGCAGGTCAGACTTTCTCAAGGTCTTGCCATTCCTTTCAAGAGCTGGGCGCACTTCTTCATGAATCTCCTCAAACTTATACTCTTTCAGCCCAGAATCTTATGATTTTTCATAGCCTTTTGTGTGATTTTTACTTGATTTTTTGATCTGTTTTCACTGTTTTCCCAGATTTTTGCTTATTTTCATCAGATTTTTGGTTGCTTTTCTATTGCTTTTCATGATTTTTCCAGATTTTTTGGTCCAAAAGGCCTGCTTTTTGGTTGATTTTCTGATTTTTCAATGGCTTTTTGCATGCTTTTTACTTGATTTTTTAGATTTTTTGGGTGATTTTTGCATGCTTTTTAGTCTAAAGATGGAAACTCTGACTCCTTGATTGGTGGGACCTTAGCACTTGCCAAAAATAGAAAGTTTCTAAAAATAGAAAAAGCGAAAAAGCAACTTTCTAAAAATAGTAAATTCCCAAATGGTCCAAAAGTGCCAAAAATGAAAAAAGCAAAAAGCAAAAAGCAAAATCCCTAAAAAGTAGGAAGTGTTAGAATTGGGCGAAAGCACAGGCGATCCTCATTTGCAGGGTCCTCTGAACATTTCTACGACATTTACGCGCAGTTTAAGGCTTGAAATCTCAACTTGGCTTGAGTGATGACTCTAGACTCCGACTTGAAACCCATAGAGCGAAATAGCTTATGGAATTGCAACTCAAAACTAAACCCTAAAAGCAAACCGACGAGGGTCCCCATGTGCAATAGGGTGATGTGTGAAATAGGTCACAACAAGTAGCTCAAGGCTTTTTTAGAACTCTTCCCACTAAATGCATTCACTAAGTTCTTAGCACGCAAAAGATTTTACTCAATTTGTTGAACTTATCAAAATTCCTACATCAACGAATAGTGATGTCACTTTCGTTTTGTCAAGAGATAAACTTGCTAAACCCTAAGTTTTCTCTCCTCCATCTCTTATCACTTGTTGTATCTTTACTACCATATACTTCCTCTATTTTGACTATGCCATCAATAACTATTATTCAATGAATTTCTTTGGGTAGAAGGCAAGATTACAAAACCTTCACTCTACCAATTCCTTTCAATCAATTTGCTCTCTTAGCAAAGAGCTTATCTAAATGCTAAGTGGAAATGATGTATTAGGAAAGGGAAGAATGGAGAAGCAAAGGTTGGAGGTTAGGAGTGCTAAACTTAAAGCATTTGAACTTGTATTAAGAGTTTGTCAATCCTTAATTCTATTGTCGCCCTATGTTGACAATTGGCATGTCTCTATTTCCGAAGTAAAGTGGATACTACCCTCATCAAAATGGTGAAGCAATTAAACCTATTCATTCAATCCTATGTTTAAACATCACATATCTTTAGTCTTGTATTTCTTCTAAGACAAAAAATGGCATTTGCATTGGACAATGGAGGGGATGATTGAAGTTGTTGTTTAGTAGCAAACGGTTTATGTTGTTGACTCTCTTAACATATAGCCTTCCTTGGGGCAACAAGTGATAGTTAATGACTAAAGGAGAAGTGTGTAGGGTCCACACTTGGAAGGTAGAAACATTACAAATAATAAGGCATTTAATCCTTCTTAGTCTTACCCCCTTATAGAGTCACTTGTTTCCTTAAGTGGCAAATGGAGCAAGGTGGCCAATGGGAGAGGAGTAAAACTAAGGGTTTCATTTAGCATCAAAGGATTTTTATATTATTTAAATCTTTAGACATAATGTCTTCTATGTGTAGCAAGCTTCAGCCAATCATTGAATCCAAGCTTTCAAAGAATTCAAATTTTTAAATTTGCATTCTTTCCCATCTAACAAGTAGACAAATGCAGCTTCCTGAGATAAGTGTATTAGGACCCATGACTAGGAGTCTATTAAGATTTCTATAACCTCTTAACTTGCCCATTTCTATGAATAAGAAGTTGAGGGTTGAGATAAGATGAAATGTTTGAGCAAGCCAGGGAAAACCTATTACATTAAAAATGAATAATATAAAGTTTCTCCTACTTTGATAACTATCAATGTGTACTTCAATGAAGTAAATATGGGTAAAGAATTGAAAGTTGCTTAAAAGTTAAGGTAGACACCTTTTGAAAACATCAAATTTATAGTGCCTTTCTAGTGAATTAAGTGTCCACTTGGGAATAAAGAGGTAGAGATTACAAGATGGGATCATTAGCTAGGACACAACTTATAAAGTAAAGCTTATGAGAGTCAAGCTAATAATTCAGTTCTTCATTTGTCCACAAGAAGACATTAGCAATTTATTATTAACACAAGAATAGGAAGATATGAGTTCAAGAGGGGTGAGAAATATAAACATGATTGAGTCACAAAGTAGATATAAGTAGGGTACTTGTCTAATAGAAGGTGATAAGAATAAAAAAGGCACTTTAGATGTTTGGGTTATCTCCTTAGCATTTTGAAACTTCACATCTCCAATAAGATATTTTAATACCAAGATAAGCAAATGGCCATATGTAAACGTTGGAAATATATGGTATCACAAAGGACCACAAGGTAAGTCTAGAGGGGAGTAAAACTAAAAGTGTCATTACCCTTTACTCTCAAGTTCCTTATCATTTGAATCTTTTGGGAGGCCTCTCATTTCACATGTTATTCAATGAAACAATCCACTCTCCAAAAACTAAAGAAAATAACCATTTAGACTTGTCGACCCATTTCTAACACACAAGACTTGTTACAAGCAAATTATAAGCTTCAAAGCATTGTTAGTAAGAACAAAAGAATGAGATGAGAGAAAAGGTGACTCTAACCTTATATTATTGAAAATAGTATAAATATAGATGACTGTTACAATAGCCTTGATGATGACAATTACAAAAGAGTGGTTACCAAAGAAGATAACAAACAAGTGTAACAAGAGTTAAACTATTACATATTTAATATTATCTAATATAATACTAATATCCTAATACCCCCCTAATGACTAAACAAAAGGATCTAGACATTTAGTCATTAAATTAAATTACAATATAGCTCCTGAGATGTGCAGAAACAAGGAGAAATATCTGCACAAGCAACCTTCATGACAGCAAGCACTTGAGAACATACGCAAAAAGAACATAATGAACATGCTCTACTAGAAAGCTATCAATTGGTTTGCCTACCTTCTATGTTGCCACATTTGATTTGGTGAAGTCATCATCAAAGTCACATTCAAAGTTCCACTGGGGCATCTAAAGCACAGCATGCAAATGTTATGGAGCCAAAATCTTGACTAGAGATGAACTTTGTATAGGTTGAACCACCCATAGGTTGACACATTAGCACACCCCATGAATTGGAAGGTGCATTGGTCAATTGTGCCACAATACTAGCCTTTATCTTGACCTCCTTAAATTTATGACCAGACCAGGGTTCTTCAAATGTAGCAAGCAAAACAATATCAACAAGTTTGTACAAGGATTTGTACATGTTTCTTGGCCTAATAATGCCTTGAGCAATTAATTAATCATAATTTATATCACAAACAATGCACTTTGCCCCACAAAATTGAACTAGAATGTTAGGATTTGGCCTTGAGCAATTACTTAATCATAATTTACATCACAAACAATACACTTTATCCCACAAAATTGAACTAGAATGTTAGGATTTTCTATAATTTGAATAATGTAATGTAGGCCCGTTAAGGGGCTGGGTTGGGCTAATCCGACTTCAAAGGAACTTAGAGAGGTTTCATGGGAGAAACCTCAAGAAGGTTGGTGGAAGCTCAACTTTGATAGAGCCTCAAAGGGAAACCCTAGTCCATCAAGGGCGGGCTTTAGGGGCGAAGAAGTTAATGGATGGAACGAATAACGAAGCCGAAGCTGTAGCAGCACTTCTGGCCGTCAAGTGTGGTAAACAGCTTGAAGCATCTAGGATTCATCTTGAGGGGGATTTGTTGATTATAATCCAAGCGGTTATGAAAGTTTCCATAAAGGCATGGCACTTACAGCATGTGGTGGAAAAGATTAGGGAGGAGTTGGAAGGGTGTGAGAACTTTTGCGTTAGCCATATAAGAAGACTAGGTAATTCGGAGGCTGATGTGTTATCGAAATGGGCTATAACATTTAATGAACCTGGGAAATTGGTGGTAGAAGATTTTAGAGTCGTCATCTTAGCAAGTGAGAGGACTGCTGCTGAAGAGGACATTTCATTAATGTTCGTGGTTGATGAATGCCCAGAGTAGCTTGGACATGACAGGCGAAGCATAGGAATGGGGAGTAGTGGTGCATAAATATGTGTGGCCACCATTACGGTGTGTGAGAAGCTTTCAATTCCGGGCTTTGGAGAGTGAACGAAAGTGTCTGGTGGTTACGGTGAAGAATTAGTAGATGTTGAGCAGATTGCCAGGGAGAGCTTTGAAACTTTCATTGCAGGGCTCCAATGGATGCCCACTTTTCCTTCCACTTTAATAGACAACTAAGACCCTTTTTTAGGGATGCCTAAGAAAAGTGGTTGATGGGTCTCTTTTTGGTGGAGGATAACAGATTAAGGCAGTGTGTAAAGATGATTTTGGGAAAAGATTTTGGTAGCCTTCGCCATAGATATCGAACCAATTTAGATGTCTATTCTATGATTGCAGCTTGGGGGCTTGATTTGGGTGAGGAGGTTGCAACGGTTCGCAGGATTTTGAAACTAATTGTTCATGAAGATTTTCTAGGCGGAATGGAATCAATCTTGGAGTGGTGTGTTCCAGGGGTTGGAATTGATATTAGCGAAGGACTGGTGGATGAAGACATATCTGAGCTTTTTAGGGCGGATGGTTACTTATATTTCATCTGGTGGCCGAAAGGGAGGTATAAGGCGAGGTGCAGGGAGGAAGCCCATCTTGGGTGGCAGGCTCTGAAACTCTTTATTGAGTTAATGGAGCAAGAGATGGTGGCGGAACAAGTGAAGGCAGAATTGCAGGAGGAGGCGGTGAAGGCGTGGAATGCAAATCGGCGTCCAAGGCAGAAGCGATTCGGGCTGAAGCCAAGGAAGCTGCAAGCAGTTTTGGTCATGGGTGACCCGAGTAGCTCGTGATTCTGGACTTATATGTCCTTCCATCTGTTTTTGGCTGCGTAGCATGTAGTGTTGGTTAATGTTAGTTGTAGGTCCTATTAATAAGGTCGGGCTTATATCGATGGGTTGCTATGGTGTTTTGGTTGGAGTTTTTGGCAGTTTTTGGGAATGGGGTTTTTTTAATTTTACCCTGTATGTTAAGATGCTATTTGATAGAACTTATTGTATCTGTTGTTTGGATGGAGGTTGAACTGATGATGTAATCTTTTTTACAAAAGTAATATAAAAGAACACTTATTACCAACCAAAAAAAAAAATAATACAATGTAATTTTTTGCTCAAATCACAAACATACCAAAAAAATATGTACAAAAAGTTTGTTGCCATTATTGAGGGTTGTGTGTGACTTGCTATCACCAAGAAAGACAAAATCCCTATGCCTATCATCAACAACAAACCTAACATACCAATCCTTTCAACACATGAAGTTTCTAGATGCACCTAAATTAAAGAACAAACAACCATCAATTTAAATTCCTCGTCATGGTCTTCGTCAACAGAACTGCCACATTAGCTTTCATATGTTGCTTGTGGGATAGACCATACTATCTTTTTCTAAAATCATTCTTCACATGCCCAAATTTCTAGCAATAGAAGCGTTGTACCTTTCTCCATGGTTGTCAAATGGCAAAAGCATTGTATTTTGTACACCTTGAAACCATGTAGCAAGTGCATTTTTTGAACTCCCAAAAGGAACTTCACTCAATTGTTATTATCGTCATTCTTTCTGCAACAAATACATACTAACCTTGTCAAATGTCAAAGTCGGTCTTTTTGCCAACAAGTTCAAAGACTCCAAAAAAGTCTTACTGTAGCTCAAATTGCTAATGATTACAGTAGCTATATCATCTTTGTCCATTGGATTGTTGACCACAAAAATTTTGATCCCTAAGATATTTGATTTTTAAAAACTCTCCAACAAAGAAACCCTCTGCCTCCTCTCTCATTCAGCTTGAAAGAAAACAACAAATTTTTCAAGTACTAAACTTTGTTTTTCTCATGGACTTGATATTTGATTTTCTAACTATCCCATTGTACATGTGCAGATTTAGCATTTTGGGCTTCAAGGACTAAATCATCAAATACTAACAACTTGAAAATTAACAAGGCTTCCCTATGGTGCTTGTCATAATCACCTAGATTATTAATAAGCCTTGTTTCTATGCCTACTAGGATTTTGTCACATTCTCGATACCAAGCAATAACAAGTATCTGTGAACCCATATGTTACAATTTTAACCCATTAATTTTTGTGACTCAAACAACGCTAAATTCTAAATATTGGCCATTTTACTTTAGCAAACCCAAAAAATTTAAAATGGCCCTAAAAAGTTTCAAACCTCCAAAAATATTGGAAAACCCTTTCGAATTTTGACCTAGAAAATTTGATCCCAGAATAAATTGACCCAAAAAGTAAATTTCACTTCAAACCCTTGGAAAAAAAATTTGAAAAACTCCTTTTTAAAACGTTTGGACTAAAAACAAAGACCAACAGGGTTTGGAAAAAAATAAACTTGAGATCGACTATAGTCACCCAAAAACCACAATTGTATGCAAATTGCTGGTACGCCCTATCTCTGACTATAAAAGCTCGCGATTTTTTAAATTTGCAATTCTGATATGCCATAATGCCCTAGCCGCTATTGTTCCTTCCTGTCACAACCTGCAGAACCTATAGCTAAAGCTTTTTCTGCCCACAATCCTCTATTTTGTACCCTTGTCCGCAATTGTAACAAGTTTTATATTGTAAATCCACAGCTGTGTCTGCGACCTTGCTCCTCGCATGCCCTCACAACTGTAATTTTCAACTACAAAAAACTAAAAAAAAATACAATGACAACTTCTACCCACAACTAAAAACTGAAATTTGTCCCCTTTGCTATTTTCCACCCACAACCTCTGCAACTCGCAACTGTAGTTTCTCCATGCCCTTTCAACTCACAACCTTCGGTTTATGACCTTCTATAACTCATGTCTTTCAACGACTTCCCGCTCCCTCAACCTTCTCTACCTGAATTCTACCCCGAGACTAAACATAGCTTTAATATCAATGTTAGCATGAACAGAAAAATGAGACGAGAGAAGAGCACAGCCTCGCATTATTGAAAATAGTTCAAATACAGATGACTATTACAATTGCCATAATGATGGCAATTACAAAAGAGGATAACCAACAGTGTAATAGGAGTTACACTTTTACATATTTAATATTATCTAATATAATATAATAATAGGTACAAGCATAGAAAAGACATAAACATTTGAAAAATAAATAAATCAGATTATATTAAATGTCCCTTAAATATTGATTTACTGTTTCAAAGACTAAAATTTAATAAAGAATGCATAGTTAATAGTTATTACCCTTAGTCTCCCAGTTTACAATCATGCCACAAAAAAAAAAGAAAATTGGAGCTCACTAACATAACAATAAAAAATTAAAAAATATCCCTTTGCTTGATATCAACAAAGGCATACCATTTACAAAAAAAATTTGTGTCCCAAAAGGCAATTTGGGAAGATCTGGGACAATGCCTCACTTTCTTCTTCCATCTCTCCCTCCTTTGAGCATAGAAAGTTCAACTTCTCAGAATACACCTTCAATTAAGCTCCATTCTTATTTTCTTGTTTATGTAGATGATTTTCAAGTTCATGAAGACGTGCTTAAATCAGACTACATTATTTTACAATATCAGAGAAAATAGAAAATAGAACCAAACTTCTATTACATGTTAAAATTAATTTCCAACCAAGGCTTTCTGACATAATGTCTGTATTCCAATCTTGAAACTTGTATAATAATCAATGAGCATTAACAGCAATCAAGAACTATACATTAGATGTGAAAAAAAAAATCAATAACACAATGCATGCCCTCCAGACAACATAGGGTTTAACAAAAGTTATTTGTCAGCTATCAACAATTTCAAATTAATAATACAGAAGAGTGCATGACTAAGTTAAAGATATATCGTCGTTTAGCAAAAGAAGCATGGAACACATTTGTTAGTACCTTAGTGGGATGTGGCACCATAACAGCACCGGATAGAAGACTAAATTTTCCCTGTCCTTCAAGTTCCAATCTTTTTTCATCCCTGTGATTCAAGTAAACTTCAATAAGATAATTTTTTTAATACCAGACCTCTCAAACCTTCAAGAACAAAGAGTAAAAATGAAGAGGTTAACTCATGCATCAATCTTATTCCACTTGTACAGGCAACCAATTGTTTCGATAATGACGAGTTTATATTAATAGTAAATGAGAGTATAAGGACCCCTTCAAAGTGCATGCTTGTGGGGGAAGATCACAAGAGCCCATGTGTGGGCATTCAAGGAAACTAAAGCTGTTCAAAAGAAAGTACCTAATCAAGTTCTACAGAATGGAAGATGCAAACAGATTATCAAAAAGATAGATTATTTGACTTGCAGTAAGAACTTGATCAAGAGAAAAAATTAGCAATAGATAGATTGAAAGGGTCTCAGCTGGTGTTTCACGGATTGGTGCAGTGTCCCTTCCCAGTGGCTTAACCAGCATTATTAAAGCCCTCCGAATTCCAAACCTAACTAGTTTGCTCATCTCCTTGACTACCCAGATGCATAGTCCAGTCAATGGAAGGCTGCAAGTTCATTCAGTAAAATTCGTCACTGATTGGGAGCTCACTTTGCTGTGTTGCTATGCTAATACTGCTGGTGTAGAAAAATGCTTTCTTTTCTTATGCTATCAGCATTCAAGACTTGTCCAACTGCATCAGCCCTATTCTTAACAGTTTGGTAGCAATCCCTGACAATTGTTAAGCTTTCTTCTTGTTTGTTTCACAGCTGATGATGCCCCATGGGCCCATAGATTGTTTTTTCTCTTGCAGCCTGTGGTTTTCCTAACTAACACCATAACGTTTGTGCTGAATCTTATGCATTGTCAGTTGCTTTCCATCACCAGAGTTAGGAGACTCTATGAAATGAATACCTGTAGCTTATTTTGTAAGCTTGCAAGCTAATACTACCTGTTGAGGGAGTGTGTTTTACGGGTGATATAGTTTGTCTTCATTCTTATGTGAGGTAATTGGTTAACTACAAGTTTGGGAAATAGATCTTAGAATGGTTAGGAGACATCTTGGAATATTGTACTGTGAACTTGTAATGTGTAGAGGTCAAAGTCTTGTCTCTTATGTATCTTATACTACGCTCTTTGTATTTTATATGTTTCTCGATGTTTGTACTTATGTGTTGTAATGTGTCATAAAGTCTCGGTTAAGTTGGTCTGCTGTATTGTGATGTCCTTGCTGTTGTTGACATCTGATGTGATGGTCGAATGCTTTGGTTAAGTTGCATGACTATGTGTGGAAAAGAGAAAAGAACCTAAGAAGATAATCATTTGAGTTATCTTCGTACTTCGTACTATTGGATTATCAGTTTGTACACTTCAAACGAAACTAATGGAAGGGAAGGATAGGCTTCCTTCGATCTGTGGATTCAAAATAGTAAATACCTTCCCCATAAGAGTAGGAGCTTGGAGGGAATTGCTTGTGGATTGGATTTGATTTCACTTGTATATTGTACCTTTGTATTAGCAACCATTGCATATGTAGTAGATTGGCAGATTGGCCTATGTAATTGATGTATATTATTGGGGTTGTAATTGAAATTGTACTATTCTTGTTGATCTATGTACTTGTGAGATTATTGTTAGTGTATATCACTTTATGTTATCTTCTTGTATGTGTACATTCATAGCATGGGATATGATTATATTTTTATTTTTTTTGATGAATAGGCAGTTATCTATATTAATTATAAAGATAATAATACATATTCACAAAAAAAAGTGGGTGGTTAAAGGGCACAACTTGAGAGTCACATGGGCAAAGCCCAGAAAGTTGGAGTCACATGGGCCGAGCCCAAAAAGCAATAAACATTAAAAACATGAAAATAAAAATGGCCTTCATGCGGTCAGAGCAGTGCCAATAGGGGGCGCAGGTTCCCTACCATCCAGTTTCTTTCCCCATACATCAGCGGCGTCTGGAGTGACATCAGGAGGACCCCAGCCATCATCATCTTCTTTTTCTTTCTCTTTTTCTTTATCCTCACATCTGGGCGAGATTGCCAAGTTCAAACGCGAGAACCATTTTGCAATATCCGGCCAACTAGAGCCGCTACCAAGAGCAATATCAGAGGGCCACCCAGAAGTGCCACTGCCGCCCCCCGCCACCCCTCCAGAGGGCCACCCCTGGTCAGCCCACGGAGGAGAACGCGACCACCGAGGAGGGCGGGAGCCACGACAGGGAGGAGCTCGAGAGCGGGGGCGAGCAGAGCCACTCCACCACCAACCCTATGGGGGCGATCAACCGCAAGAGGAGGTAGGCAATGAGGGCACCCGAGCCACAGTGCAAGGGGCATTTCCCCAATGATCCAGAAGGACCTAGAGGTGAGAGACCTCGAGTGCAACTTTGTTAGCTTGAACTTGTATCTGCAAAAGAACATTAGAACAAATAATTGCTTTAGAGTATAGCGATACATATTTATCAATCTGGCTGTGAGCAAAAATGCAGGCATTTCTATCTTTCCAAATACTGAAGAGGATTTCCACCCTAAAAGTGTGCTAAAGCTGGGTATATTTAGCAGGAACCCTGGGCGAATCACCCAGCAGAATCATATGCCAAGAAAACGGCTCTAGCCTAAACGGCCAAAAGAAGTCATGAATCCAATTCCAAAACTGCTGAGCTTTGGTACAAAACCAGAAAAGATGCTTAAACGACTCAGCCTGCCCACAAAACGGGCAACGAGGGTCCTAGACCCCCAAGTGGACAAGTCGTGACCCCACAAGTAAGCCTTGGAAAAGAATACACCAAGCAAAGTGGGCGAGCTCAGGCTCAACACTTGCAAACCAAGTGGCAGAGAATCTTTTACACCAAACAGACACAGAAGATTGGAGATGCCACCACTGATTTAAACTGTCAATCATAGGAAAATGAGGCGAAAGCCACAAATAACCAAGCCTAGGCTTGTAGTTTTTGAAAGGGGTGTTTGGGTACCATTTCCAATCCTTCCACTAGGACTTGCTGCTACGAATACCCACTTTATGAAGCATATCAGCCGAAATAGCATTCACCAAAACATCATAAGTATCATGGTCCTAGTTTTGAAGACTGTAATGAGCACGAAAATCCTCCCACGGCATGATACGCATCGTAGGTCTATGAAATACGTGCTGCAAGGTCTGGGTACTTTTCTTGTGAAATCTAAGGGCCTTAAGCCAAGGTGACTTGACCAACGGCTGAATATTACTGGCAAAAAGAGGTGACCACCACATGTTCTATTGATTGAGCAAAATCCCATCACGGAAACCTAAGCCAGCCCAACGGAACCAGGGCTTAACAACCTCCCAGGCTCTCCAAATACTCTTGGCAATGAAATTTCCCACAATTTGGACTAGTTCCCTCATAACCAGAAGGGTTTGAAAGCCAATCCCCTTCCAAGCAAGTCTGCGAGTAGGAAAGTCGGATTGAATACAATGCTTGAGGAAAATTTTCCAGGCCTCATCACCAATAAGCGCTCTAATTATCCATTTAACACACAAAGCAATCCCTTGCCGTTGAGTAAAAAGCAAGCCAAGCCCTCTAGAGTCTCTAGGTAAGCAGCAAAACTCCCAAGCCACACGATGAAACCCATAGTGAGTCTCAAAAGAGGCCCAGAGAAATTCGCACAACAACTTTTCAAGCTTAGCATAAGCGGCCTTCGAAGGGGCCCAGCACGAGGAATAGTAAACATTTGTAGTGGCCAACACCTTAGAACAAATCTGGAATTTACTAGCCAAAGATAGAGGCTTGGTAATCCAGTAAACCAGCTTCTGCTCAATCCAAGACAACATCGCTTGCCAAAGATCCGTGGGAGAAGCCTGGAAGGCAAAAGGAATGCCCAAATATCGAAAGATTTCACCTGGCCCAATCCATTTCCAGCCATAATGCTAAATCCATTCAGGACTGGGCAAAATAGACTATCTATAACATAAAGTTTTATGCCATTGAACGACAGAGCCAGAGGCAAGGCAAAAAGTCTAAAGGCAATCCAGAGCAGCTTTAACATTGTTTTCCTCTTCCAAAAGAGTGAGAAAAGAGTCGTTGGCGAAATGGCCATTGACTAGCTGGGCTAGCGAATTAGGTAATGAAATGCCACGAACCCGCCGCTGTGAGACGACATTGGCCAGCAAGTAACCAAACCCTTCAACAGCAAGCACATAAAGTGAGGAGGTGAGCGGACAACCCTAGCAGATGGAATGGAACAAGCCGAAGGAAGGGGACTAATGGACATTAATGGTGATGCAAGCAGAGGCATCGAAAAAAAGCATTTGCATAGCCTAAATAAAATTAGGGCCAAACCCAAAGGTAGCCAGCATGGCGAGAATAAAAGGCCATTCAATGCAGTCATATGCTTTAGCAAAGTCTATTTTAATGAAAATGGCTTTTTGATTATAGCGCCTAGCCCATTCCATCCCTTCCCAAACTACAATAATATTATCCAAAATAAATTTGGACTTGATGAAACCAGTTTGCTTCGAGCGCACAATCTAAGGCAAAATATGGCGAATTTTCAAGGCAAGGGCTTTGGCAATGATTTTGTACGAAACATTAAGGAGTGTGATGGGCCGCTAGTTGCAAATATCCTCGGGATCGCCAAACTTAGGTATGAATTTAATATTCCCTTTGTTAATTAGATTTCCTAATGTTTTGGAATGAAAAGCTTCAAGATGAACTTTATATAAATCATGCCCAACATAGTCCCAAAGGACTTTGTAAAATTCACAGGGGAAGCCATCAATTCTCGAGGCTTTGTCGTTTTCCATAGAGTGGACAGCTTCTTTAACATCCTCAATTGTGAGCATTTTCTCACAGAAGGCTTTCTGGGTTGAAGATAGCCTATTTGGCACAACAGTAAGACAATCCTAGAGAGCTTGTTGACCCTCCGGTGTGGAATCCTAGGCAGTAAACACCTGTTCATAATGCCTAACAAAGGCCTAGAGAATTTCAAGTAGCTCAAAGAGCACCTTGTTGCCATCTTTGATCTTTTTGATGCCAAGAGAAGAGTGTCTGGCATGAAGGGCCAGAAAAAATTCTTTGGAGGCATAATCTCTGATTTTAAGCTAGTGCAACCTGGCCTTGATTTGTGCCACTCTAGCAACATAATTATCAGCAATTTGTTTTTTGTACCTTTACTCTGCCACCCTAACTTGCAAGGAAGGGGAAAAAGGGCTAGCCGCCAGAGCCTTGATGGCAGAGCAGAGATCAGACGTGGTCGCCTCATAGGACCTTTGACAAAAGATGGCCAACTGGCACCCATAAATGCGGAGAAACCTCGTCGTGCGAGTGATGGCATCATTCCAGCAAGTAATCCAACCTGTATTATGAGGTGGCCTACACTTCAAATTCCATATTGTACGAATGTAGGCCAACGTGGGCTAATGATGTAGTAAAGACATGTTCAGAAAGAATTGGGTCTTGCTAGCACGAGGCTGTCTTAACTCCCATTCAATGAGAAATGAGATGGGGAAATGGTCTGACACCGTCACATCCACTAACGGCTTAACCGGAAGTGAAGCGCTGGCAAAAGAGAAAAAAGATTGAGCTGAAATCATGGCACGATCAAGGCATTTAAATATCTTGTCAGAGCCAACTCAATAGTTGCACCAAGTGTGCCAGAGAGAATGAGAATGGCAGTAGCCAAGACTAGGATCAAAGAGCCCCAATTTATTGCGCATGCAGTACCAAGCCTCTCGTTCGCCAACTGCCCATCTGAATGGCAGAGTACCCTCCTTGTCGTACGTCATCTCAACCATATTGAAATCCCCACACAACAGCCACGTAGCAACTGGCAGTGAATCAACAATCCAACGCCAAAGAAGAGATCTTTCAACAACATCATTCGAGGCATAAACATTAATAATCACAAAAGAATGATTATCAATGTTTAGAAGAATCCAGACGAGCCAATGTGTAGGGTCAGACCCATGATCAACCACACAAGCATGCCACCATGGGGACAAAAGGGCGACGGCTCCACCACATCTGGCCTCATGTTTAGTACAAAACATTTTACTGGCTAGCCAAATATAACGACAAGCCGAAGCAAGCAAAAAACCAACAATTTTCACTTCCTGGTGTCAAAGCACTTCAACACCAGCATACTTCTACAGAGTATCCCTAACAGAATACTTCCTAGAGAGGTCTGTCAGACCTTGAACATTCCATGAGAGGAAATTCACGAATGAAACTCCTCCATATCGTCGAAATCCGGCTTCTCATCCAAAGTAGAGAAGCGATTATGTAAAAATTATGCAGAACTGAACCAATTTGAATGGTTGGAGATGAAAATCTTTGTTTCTCCTAAACAAATTCTCCTTCCAGAGGTCAAGAAGGGCTTCGAGACCTTCTGTGAGCTCCCGACATCAGAGGAGATTCAGTTGGTTGTGCTATCATAACAGCAGCAAGCTGGGGCGTAGCCTTAGGCCTTGTATTGGAAGAGCCAACCTGGGCTTCTTTCCCCTTCACCGAAGGGTTTGAAATCTCTTTTGTTGGCTTGGGGACTTTGGAAATCGTCCCAAAGCCATTGCACTTGTTCTTCCGGTTTGTAACCATTGTCCATTTCTCCTCTGGTTTGGTAGCAGAACTATCTGCCTGACGGGGCTTTTCAATATCTCGTGGCGGTGAAGGAGTGAGGAACTGCTAGAGGGCAATCCTTAATCTTGTGGTCTGCAGACTGACACCTATAACACATATTCGGCAAATTAAAACAGGTGACTTTCTGGCTATGCCGGAGAGCGCCAATTTGAATGTCAATGGAATCTTTCAAATCCTGTGAAAGGTCCACTTCAACACAGACCCACTTTTGGGGTCGAGTTTGAAAGAACCTATCTGGTTCAACACAAATAACCCTCCCTAGAGAGGACACAATATGTTGTAAAAAAGGCACACAAAGCAAAGGAAAACCAGAAAACTCAATCCAGACCAAAAGTCATAACTTGGTGTCATCTGAGACAACAAAATCCCGGATCCATGACTGGAAGACCAACAAAGATGACCGGATATAGAAGGACCATGGTTCAGGATTTTCCTGAACATGACTGACCTCTGCAAAGTGAAAAAAAAAAAAAAACCTTTGGTCAAATTCTGGACCATATCAAGGCAAACCCCATGACCCAGGCCTTATAGACCCATTCTTTAAGCACACTTTCAGGAGCAGTCCTCCCAATAAAATAACCAACAAGAGTATGTTGCTCAAGCCATTGATATGCAAAATCAAAATTTGGCAAGGGTAAAACCACATCAGTCGGGGAGTCAAAAGACTTACCTCGTGAAACACTTTCAGAACAAATTTTCGAGGTCACTTGTTCGGAGGGGGAGCCATTGAGCAGAGTCGTTGAACCGCCAACACCAGCAAGAACTATTGGGTTAGAGTCGGTTAAGGCATAATAAAAACCAAGAAAACTATAGTAAATGCGGGCGTACAAACAATAAACAAGAAAATCTTGCGCCTATGGCACGGTATGACGCAAGAGGGGCCAAGGATGATCGCAGACACAAGAAATGAGTAAATCTAAGCTTACCATTGAGTCTAGAGCATTTGAGGTCAATTTTGCCTTTTCTTTTGTCCAAATTGGACACTAAAGGGAAAATCTACAAGGGTTTGAAGTTGGGAGATGCATGCCAAATTTGGTGGGTACTTAATCTTTCAAAGCATTTCAAGTCAAATCTAACCTTGCCATTGCATGCAAAAGGCCCAATAACCTAAAAATAAAATTTGGAGCACTTGACCTAGAGCCTAAGAAAAATTTCCTACCCCATCGTACAAATTGCAAAGAATATTCTCTATGCAAAAGAAATATTATACAAAATCCTCTATGTAGGAATTGCACAATCATACACTAGTAAAATAATTAAACTTAATTTTTTAAATATTCTTCAAAACTTTCAACAAAAAAACAATGCTCCTCAAGGATGCATCCCTTGCCCAAAATGACCCCGTCCCCTACAAGGGACATTTCAGGGACGCTAGGATGAGTAGGAAACGTGCCCACCCCATTTGTCAAAATTTAGAAAATGTCCCTGGGATGTCAAAAAAATTGCAAGGTGCATTAGGGGACAGCCTAGGGACATCTAGACATCCTTCATTTGTCCCAAAGATAGCTAGCCTAAAACAATTTTAGCTTTTAGCTAGAAAATTGCTTGTATTAACAAGGAGAACAAATTACAATATATAGAGGAAGTAAATAACTGTAGACATTAAAATGTCTAACTACCTCAACTACTAACTACTATAGATATAATTGACCATTAAACAAAAGAAGAATATAATATTCTAACACCCTCCCTTAATGGTCAATCGTCTAACTAGCCTACAGAATACAATCTGTAGGTTGTTTGGTCACAAATTCTTCAAAACACTCTGCTGCTACGAAGACCCTCCCTGGATCTGCAGAATGTTGATGACCAAAAGTACCAAAAACCATTCAGAAAAAAAAAAACAAAGAAGGTTGCCCCCTTCTTCGCATAACACTTATGCAACGAGAGACAAGAGCCAGCCACTGACTCTACCACTTGAGATGAGTCTGCCACTAACCCTCCCAGAAACTGCAGAACTGTTGACCAGAAATTATCACAAAACGTCCAACCTGATGTTGCATAACAGAGTTGTCCCTCCCTGAAAACCAAAGACACACGAAGAACAGCTGCCACGATTTTGAGGATAAATCGGCAAACCGTCAAAACTTTTGCAAATGAGCATGACGCCCAAGAACAGACTACAAGAAGCCAATTGTGTAGATGTTCGCCCCAGCAACTTCAGGTGCAACCAAAACAGATTACAAACAATGTACAATTTTGGAGGAAAAATCGCCAAACCCAGAAATCCGAAAATTACAAATCATCATTTTTTTCGGAAAAAACGGTAAAAACCAAATATCAGAGAGCCCTCATGAAACGACAAAAACCCTGACTAGGGTATACAGGAAAAAACTCTTAATTTTTTACGGGAAAAAATTATGAAAGCCCATACTGATTCTTTTTTAAGGGAAAAAATATTTAAAAAACCATACATCGATTATCGGTTGGAAAAACAGAGGGTTTGGAACCCTAGCCGCTAGAACAAATCTGCACAAAAATCAAGGCACAAAAAATGAAGCACCCAGAAAAATCGGAGACCAACCCATTTGAGATCTCGAAAAACCCACCAAGAATCTACAATCAAAAAAAAAATCGCCTTGAAATAGAGGGTCAAAACCCTAGACGAAGTTGCAGAAACCCTAGCCGCCATTAAAAATGTAGAAAATCCATAAATGTATCTGAAAAACTCTACCAGAAATCCCGCCACAAAAACACAGAGGTCGGCGCCCAAGAAGCAAGAAAGAACGACAGCCAAGAATCTTCAAATCGCGCCAAGACACGGGCTTAAAAATCAAAGAAAGCAGCCACGAAAATCTTAGAAACCGCGACCTTCAAAAAACAAATATGCCAGGAAGAAAAACGCACTATGGAAAAATCCCAACGCAGGTTGCAGAAGGACTAGAAAGGTTGCCACGCAGGAGAAAAAAGGACCTTGAAATGGTGACAATCAGGTCGCAGAAGACAACGCAAATAAAAACCAGGGTCGCACGCAAGAATAATAGCTCCAGACGCAAATTGTAGACGGGAGTTACGGGTCGCTCAGAGACAAAAGAAAACGCATCTTCTCAAACAAAAAGTCGCGGCTCATACACAGATAAAAACGCAACCCTAGAGCGAGCAAATCCGCACTCACTTAGAAACGTGTGCAGACAAAAGCGCGGGTATGCAAGAAATCGTGCCTCAAAAGACACAAGGACGCCCAAATCTGCAGAAAAAAGTGAGATGAAAGTCGCGCAGCTAAAAAAAAATAAAACAAATTCGCCCAGAAGACAGGTCAAAACCCTTCACGTGTTTGAGCACAAAAACCCTGTCTTTGCAACCTACAGAATCCTGAGCCCTCCCGTGAGGGAGACGAGCTCAATCTGGCTCCGATACCATGAAACAATTTTAGCTTTTAGCTAAAAAATTGCTTGTATTAACAAGGAGAACAAATTACAATATATAGAGGAAGTAAATAACTGTAGACATTAAAATGTCTAACTACCTCAACTACTAACTACTGTAAATATAATTGACCATTAAACAAAAGAAGAATATAATATTCTAACATAGCCATCTCTTAACGTACCACATTTAGTTACTTTTTAAAAAAAAGTTACAATCTTTCAATGCTTGTTTGGCTTATGACATGTCCATCTAGGATTTACAAAAAAAATATGAAAAATTGTGTGCACTACCCATAGACCCCACAAGGAGCACTACCCCCAAACCCTCGTGAGGGGCGCTGCCCCTCAACCCCCATCAAACTATAAGTCTAACCAAGTAATAGACCGATGATGAGTCATGATCACAAAACCTACAAAATACATATACCTTGTTGCAAATCTCTACATCTAGTGCTTATGCTAGTGCTTCTGCTAGTGTTGGTGCTACTGGTAGTGCTAGTATTGTCGCTACTACTAGTGGTAGCGGGAGTGTTAGCATTGATCCTAGAGTTTGTAAATCTAGGATGGATTCATATTTTGTGCCACGCACTACTCCTAGTTCCCAACTGTCGCTTGAGAGCATGGGTTGGAACAAAGAGGCACATGATGTAGCCAAACAATCAATTGCAAACTTTTGGTACTATTGCACCATTCCCTTCCATGTAGCTGGGTAATTCATTTTTGTTTAATTGTTTTAAAATTTATAGTTTGATAATTGATTCTTAATTTCTTTGTCTCATGAATTTTTATATTTAGAATCTAGATATATGTCGAATTCAAATTTAAAGTTAAACTCTCCATTTAAAAATACTTATCTTGTTTAATTTATTTATGACATCTTTTAGGTCTCCTTTTTGGCAAAATATGGTTGATGCCATAACTATTTGTGGGGTGGGGTTCAAAGCCCCTACTAAAGCAGAATTAAAGGGCACACTTTTGAGTCAAAAGGTGGCTGATGTAAAAGCCCAAATAGAGGAGCAGCGCTTGCTATGGAGCAACAAGGGTTGCACCATCATGACTGATGGTTAGACCGATAGGAGAATTAGGACGTTGCTCAATTTTCTAGTTTCCTTCACAGGTAATTGTACTTCCCTCAATGCATTGAATAATTTGAAATTTGTGCCAATAGTGGCATGGTGTGATGGTTAAGTTGTTATTATTGCCATCAAGGTTCCAACCCCATTTGGGTGTAATTGTTGAGAATTTATATTAGGGATGAAGTACCACATTTGTGGCCTCACTGATTCATAGTTTTGGGTCTAAAGCGTTTACCCCTCTTTAAAAAAAAATAATAATTTGAAATTTGAATTTGATTTAGTGATTAATATGGTTGATTTATGTTTTTTTTAATTTATTGAATCATCAGTTTTGCTTCTTTTTTAGGTGACACTGTTTTCATCAAGTCCATTGATGCTTCTGCCCATGCAAAAAATGCCACATACCTTTGTGAAGCTATAGAGGAGGTCCTAGTTGAGGTGGGTGAAGAGAATGTGGTTCAAGTGGTGACCAATAATGCAGCAGATTATGTTGGTGCTCGTAAACTATTGATAGAGAAGCACCCAACTATATTTTGGACTCCATGTGCCGCCCACTGCCTTGACCTCATATTGGAGGATCTTGGCAAGCTTCCATGGATCAAAACATGTGTTGATATGGGGAAAAAACATTTGCAAATTTGTATACAATCATACATGGTTCCTTAGCCTAATGAGGCAATACACAGGGTTGAGGGAGTTGGCTTGTCCTAGCATCACTAGATTTGCCACTAATTCTATCACATTACAATCTTTCATTTGGTTAAAGGTAGCTTTGAGGCAGACGTTTGTTGGTGAGGAGTGGACTTCCTCATCCTATGCTATGACCATTGCAGTGATTGATGTGACAAATTGCATTTTTTATGAGCCAAGGTTTTGGGCATCAACGGCGGAGATTGTGAAGGTAAAATATAATTCTACATTATGTTTTAATTTTTATTCATATTTTACTTTTATTTGTTTATTTTTCGTTCACACTTACTTAAGTTAATGTTTGCAATTTATCGAGCCCTTGCCAATTCTCCTACGAGTTGTTGATGGGGAGAAGCCCACAATGGGCTACATATATGAGAGCATGGATAGGGCCAAAGAGGCCATTAGATCCATCTATGGGGGAATTGAGGATAAGTATCGTCCCATTTGGGAGATCATTGATAGGAGATGGCACCACCAACTTCATCGGCCCCTCCATGTAGCCGCATATTTCCTAAATCCAACCTTCCAATTCTGCCATGATTTACACGCAGATAATGAGGTTCTTAGTGGGCTCTATTTGGTGATAGAGTGGATGATGCCTGTTGTTACTACACAGATAGTCCACGAGATAGATGCCTTTACTACTGCACAAGGAGAACTTTTGCACGTCAAATGTGCAAAGATAGTAGGATGACATTACAGCCAGGTAAAAATATATTTAAGGGCATAATTTTCCTCTTTTTATATTATAATTTATTATTAAATGTTGAACTAGAAACTTGAAACTTAAAGTTGGAAATGAGATTGATTTTGTTTCTTTTTCTCATCTCAGATAGATGGTCATTCGTGTATTGAGCCAGCCATGCAGTTCTTCTGGTTGTGAGCGCAATTGGAGTATGTTTGAGCACATACACTCCAAGAAGCGCAATAGACTATCAGTGGAGAGGTTGAATGATCTAGTATATGTTCATTAAAACTTTTGTCTCAAACACTAGCAGATTTTTGACCATGACTCCATCTGATCACGCTAGAGGAGATTGATTCAGAGTCTGAGTGGATCACTGAGGCTATAGATCCCGTCTTTAGTGACGAGGACCTTGATTGGGTGGACCAGGTAGATAGAGAGGTTGAGGCTGTAGCCATGGCAAAGGAGGAGGCTAGAGCACGAGCAGACACAACTGGTGTTGGTGAGCGGCATGAGACACAGGCTGAGACTATGGCTGCAATTGCTACATCATCTAGGACCCACCTTAGACGCTTTCGTAGGAAGGATGCAGGCTCCTCTATGCCATAGACTTGTAGTTATTGTTTTGATATTTCATATTTGTATGGAACATTTGATGTCATGGATTTCATATTCCATGAGTTTTGCCTACATTTGACTATATTTATACATTTGAGTGTGTTATTTCCTTCAACAGCTCAGCTGCAATTTGCATTTATACTTATGTGATTGATGTATACTTGTGTATGTGATCAAATTTGCTTCTATTTGATGATGTTATTGTGTCTTTAAGGTTCATTTAATAAAGGGTGCATGAAACAAGTTTTAAATCCTTAAAAATCTCTAAATTTCTTGGGTTTTTCATTTTGCCGAGTCTACGTCGAGTCCCGAGTCGAGTCACCCTCCCCGAGTCTACAGCTTGTTACTATGGCATACATACAAAAATTAATGGCAACTCATGATATAACTACCAGTTATGCTCAGTTGGTTACCACGACCCCTATAGAGAGGCCTCATAGCTAGTAAATGAATGTTTGCAGGTCTGACTATTTGATTCCTTTCACACACCATGCCCAACAAAGTCTTCACGAAGGCTGACTTATATATCATGTTAAGAACTAATCTCCAGGTCTGTAAACAGCCCCACGTTCCCCTGAAGAAGGCTCCCACTCAGCCCAGATTTGCACAGTAGGTTCACATAGCCCAAAATATGAAACGCCTCCCAACAAACACTATTATGCCACGCTAGGGGAGATATGTGCAACAACATCAGTCAAAACCCTTACGCCAACTCTGTAGCAGCCAATACACTCAGCAATAAATATATATCAGACTCCCAAACGTGAATGGCAACCCCAAACCTCCACAACCAGGTTAGAAGTTGATAACTTCCACGCCTCAGTCAATATGAACTCCCATGACCTTTTATAAACTACATATGGCATCCAGATTGTGTATAAGGCAATCGCCCAGCTGAATAGTATGCAATATGGCACTCCTTAAGACCCACACCTAGGTCTGTTACCTCCAAACAGCAATTAAAGAACCCTCAATCCAGTCGACCAGCAAAGGGGCATCAAATGCAAAGTATATAATCTTCAATCTCCAAGTTTGTCTCCTAAGGAGACTCACAAACTTGAGCAATAATCGCCCACAATGGAAGACCTGAATGATCTGCCCTCAATACCAGCTAGGATGGAATCATTTCACCACCGAAACTGATCTTCCCTAGAGGGTTTCCATCCTCCAGAGGCTGAGATGAACCAAGTTCAATCTCTCAACCCACAAGGGTTTCAATAAGAGAAATAGAATAAACTCAACATAACCAAATGAGCTCTCATAACCCCCTTTTATACTTTTCCCGCCAACTCTCCAAAAGCTTCTATTTAAAATTCACTTTTTAATTAAAACTCCCCTTTAGCTCCAAAAAAGACCTTTTATTAAAATAATGATAATTTGACACACAAGGTCCTCGTTTAATACATCCGCGATTAAAAACATTTCATTCCAGTTCTAACGAGCTATAACACTAAGTGGCCTTTTGAATATTTTAATTAATATTTGGCAACCTTAGTGAATTAATTAAAATAAAACGATTAATATACTCATTTTGCGAAAACTATCGAAATGTATCAGAATCGGAAACTAACTGCATTAGAGTGATCCCGATGAAGAATAATGAAAAACGAAGCCGACTGAGCGACTTTCTATAAATAGAAGCTCCCTCCAAGAATCTTGGAGCCCAAACTGAAAGCCAAAAATATAATCTAAAAGCATTGTGGAATTCCTCTAAACCAACTAAGCTCACTGGTAACATCAAATTACCCTTCTGATCAAGCAAGCACAAACCCAAAAAACCATCTTCAACTACAAAGTAAGAGAACCCAAAAATGGGGGCATTACAACTTTGTAAGCTCCATTCTTAGTCAAACAAGTTCCTTTTTACAAGCAATGTTTTTTATTTAGGATAAAATTTTGAAAGCTTCACAATGGTCCAAATGTTTTGAGTCTGATGTCTAAATTTTCTAAAAATTGTAGATTCTCACAAATGTTGCTAAGCAGTTCTCGTTTTGGGAGCTTCCAATGCTCTGTTTCGGCTCATACAGTGACATTTTTGGGTGCAATTTTATTAAAGTGCATAATTTTTCATATACTTCATAGTGGCGTAATCAAATTGATCTTATTTTGTCATAAAATTGTACTCTCAATTCTACAACCAAATTTGACATCTATAATATACTAAGATCAAGACCACTTCATTGATTTGGCAAGTGGCAGTTGTAAGTGCACTAAATATAAAGTGTCAGGATCATATATTGCTATGGGGATCATTGATTGAGTAATTTGGGGGTAATCTTATGCTCTTGTTGGATTACGTCTCTTGGTTGGTATATTGTGTGACTAAATTTGAGGAGTTAATTAGGGATATGAAAAGGCATCCTATTGTAATCAAATTGGATAGATAGAACCATAAGTCCAAGTTAGATGGAATTCTAACACATTTCAAGTGGCTTCATCTTATGCCCCATCTTTATGGACTAGTTCCTAAACCCACATCCTTTTGGTGAAAATTTGTATGGAAGGACAAGAATGAATATATGCCAAGATTAATTGGTTGTTACGTCAATATCGACTTCCAGTTGGCCACCACTCACATTGAGTGTCCATGTGACCTTTCGACCAAACTTTTGGGAGATGTTTGAAGACTCAAATGAATCTCCATTCCCAAAAGATCCTGTTGCAAATTGTCTTGTCCCGCTTGATGCTTTTTGACAATATGACTATAAAACAGTTGTGGTGCTTAATGATTGGGAAGAGCTTGAACATCAAGATGACATAGACTTCTCCTAATGCTCCTTCTCCTCCTACAAAAACTTCCATTGAGATTTTGGTTTCTATAGCTTCCATCATAGTAGGACGTTCATCTTCTTTATCTATGAGTCAGCATATTGAGGCTAAGGACTCCTATATTCCAACATTGGCAAATTCATTTAATGTTCACAATTAGGCATCTTGTGTGGACACACCCTCATAGGATGAGCAATGTAGTCAAATTACATGCATTGAGATCTCATCTCCATCTTCTATTGCTTCTAATGAGACTAGTGTTGGCACAACCATGGCTTCTAATGATTCATTACAACAAGAAATTCATCATCTTCTAAATACAGCTACGTGGGATGAGTACTTGATAGATTTGGAGGACACTATTGAGGATATTCATCTCCTCTTTGATGTTAGCTCCTATGGAGTTGCATCCTCTTTTTCAAATGTCATGAGGGCACCTTCAAACGCTCTTGTTCTTTCTCCACATGTTCATTTGTCACAGTTTGGCATTGGGTTGGAGACCCCTAAGCAACATTTTGATGAGTCACCTTTGTCTTTGGATCACATTCTGCATCCGTTTCAAGTTCTAGATTGTCACCTTCATCAATTAGGCCTAGGTCTCCTGATTTTCTTGTGGCACCTTTTGGCACCAAAATGGTGACACTTGAGCAGAGTTCAACGACATCATACATCTTGATTTTCCTTCCATCATATTCTTTTCAATAATGGGAAGATATCCTACATACATCTTTGGTTTTGTCTATTCCTAAGGAAAGAAACATTGTTCAACATTCTTGGATCTTCATCATCATCTTTTGTTGAGCATACACCATCATTGCAAGGGATTCTACATTGACGGGGGTTGCACATTTCTCTTATTCTCTCTTATGGGGGAGACTTTTTCCTCGCATGGGCTTTTATCCTTCTCATATGTTAGAGAGCATGTTGTGTTTTCTCTCCTTTAAAGAGGGATTTTTTCCTATAGGTTTTTCTCCTTTTCTCCATTTGTGACATTCATTTGTTCACGGACACCTAAAATAGCCTCGTAGCCAAGACACGTCTTTGCATCTTTGCATTTTTTCTCATTCTCTCTAAGTTGACTTAAGGGGGGTGTTGGTGTGAACAAGGTATATTACCTAACTTGTTTTCATCTAGGTCCTATTCACACTAGTTTAATTAAGTTTACTCAAGGCATTCTTAGGACATTATCACTTTACGTCTCAAGTCATAAGACTAAGACACATGTCATAATCTCACCTTGGCCTATATAACAAAAGGGTTCTCTTTATAATCTCAACAATGTGCACACATTGTGTATTTGCATCCTTTGATAGAATAGAATTATCTCTCATGTTGAGTCTATTTTGTGCTTTCATTGAAACTCCTAGATCTTGGGTGGCTATCTCCATAGCCAAATCTTGCATGGTATAGAGTATTCTATACCCTCTTACACTCTTAAGCCTTGTCATTGATTTCATTGTGCTTATAGTTTTGCAAGATGTGATAGCAATCCCTTTGGTGATTCAACAATGAAAGTAAGTAGATTTTATGGATTCCAATAGGCTTAATCTTGTCATTGGAGGTTTAATCGACACATGTGGGTTTTGGAATACTTTCAATGCACAATTCAAGGTTATGGTGATATTCCAAGTGTTTTTAATCCACAATATGAAATTGGGTATTTTTGTAATTATGCTTTTTTTCCTATCAAAAAATTGTGTCGTATAAAATATGAATGCTTTCTCAAGTTTCCTATTTGAGAAATTTTCTCCAGATCCATGAAACAAAATCAAAACTTTTCTTTGCCAATTTTTTTAATTATTCCCTCTCTTGAATTATATGCATATAAGTATAATGGATTATGGACTAGAAAAAGGGTTTAAATAAATTTGAATTAACAAAAAGTTTATTTGAAAAGTTTATTAGAAGGTTGTTAATATGATTGTTTTGTTTGTCTTGTGTGAAAGGTTGTCAGTTAAAGTTATGCATTAGAAGAAGGGCTTAAATAAATTTGAATTGACAAAAGTTTATTTGAAAAGTTTATTAGAAGGTTGTTAATTTGATTGTTTTGTTTGTCTTGTGTGAAAGGTTGTCAGTTAAAGTCTCAACCTACCTTTTGTTTTGTGTTTTCTTTCTTAAATCCTCTTTTGAATAGTATCCTGATTTCAACTTTTACCATATTTAAAGACATTGTTCATACAATAATATGACTCTGCACATGCAATGGGCAAGCTTATGACAACAAGAAGCAACAAGCACATTATAGGTAATGGAATCAATAAGCATGTTAATGAATTTAATAGTACCCCAAAGACTTATACCCTAAGCCTTGGTGCTTGTCTATCATATTGAAAATATATCCCCATCTAAGAGACCCATATTCGGGGTGTTTCTAGATATTAGGAGACTTCAGATGAAGCTTGTTTGTGTCTCTATGCATTTCCTAGAAACATCCACCAGAAATTGGAAAATTTCCTACAGAGGTTTCTCTATATATATCATATAAACTACCACAGGTTTTCCCAGAGTGCTTATTTGTGGTTGATAAAAGCTTAAAATAAAAAAACTAAAGAAATTTACTAAGACTTTTAATTTTCTATTTTTGCATTAAAAATTACAAGTGTTTTTTAGTGGAAAATTTTCTTATCAAATCCCCACAAAGGTAATGGTATGAAAAGAAACAATAATAAGGCTTAAGATGTGTACACACATTGAAGTTTATTCAATTGATTGAAAATGTGATCTTTTCGAAGTACCACTATACCATGTTTTTAAAATAGTGGCATTAACCTCCCAGTCTTTGTCTGCTATCTCCAGGTAATTGTGTGTAAAGTGCCCTGCTAATTGTGACTAAATTTTTCTTGTTTCATGTCTTGTTTGTCTACCAAACATCTGCCCTGGATGCCACTTTGACTGATATAATTTTCTGCTTATGACCTTCCCTTAAATCTAACTGCCTTGGTGTCTCATTTGTTTGGTTTGAAGGGAGCTTGTTCTTTTACACAGTGTCAAATATTATGATTCCATTGTAAGTACCTGACCTGTGGTTTGTATTTTTCTGTCCTGTTTAGATTTTCCTTTGATCTGACGACTTCTCTTCTAGTTACAGGTCAGTGTTGTTTATGCATGCATATATATGTATCAACTAATTTTTCACAAATGACGAATACAAAGTTCATGCAGCAAGTTCCACAACTATCTAAATCAGAAATACACCCCAC
The DNA here is from genome assembly GCA_007258455.2 of Sequoia sempervirens. Classification (NCBI taxonomy): domain Eukaryota; kingdom Viridiplantae; phylum Streptophyta; class Pinopsida; order Cupressales; family Cupressaceae; genus Sequoia; species Sequoia sempervirens. The sequence continues at coordinate 97,884,564 of VDFB02000363.1, read as the reverse complement.
AGATACTAAAGGGACTACTGATAATAAACACGCAGCAGACTGGTAACCCTATTTAGAGTGGGAATAAGACTGAAATGTAAGAACAGCAGTAAGACTATTCAATAAGCTCCCATACCCAGCAATTAAAGCAGAAATTAACATGATAATGTTTGACAGCAGCTCAATATTTATGCTCGCGCAGTTCACCAGCAATATTATCAAAAAAAGCATACATTAAGGCACCCAGCAACTAGGCTTTCCCTTCCAAAATCTCCTTGACATACTGGTTAATTTCCAGACATTGTGTTGTTCAGATAAAGCAACATAAATACCAATTTCTGAAGCATATACTGGCAGTATTTACTCACAACATTCCCAGAAATTACAGCAGGTCATGAACTTTTCCCCCATTACAAATAATCATGAAATGACAACACATAAATTTCAAAATATCATGTAGTGACGACTCAGACCTGTTTACAATCCGCCTCCAGCCTGTAGATGAAGAGAATTGTCCTCAATATGGTCCAGACTTCTTGTCTGACAACAGAAACATCTTTTGTTGTAATATCTTCTTCTACAAACGAAGCATCCAATCCTAAACGTCCCAGACGCCTTCCTTTAGACTTGTATCTGGTAGCCACGACCTTCCATGGAGGTAAGGAAGTCGTTTCTTCTCTCTGCAATCATGTTTTTCTATTAACTCACCAAAAACTGATATTCGCGTCCTTGCTTATCCTCTCATACCTGTGAATGAAATGCCTAGGGATATGCATAGAGAGACGCCTTCCTTTTGCTCAAAATCCCGTCCGAAATAATTCCCACGAGACTAGCAAAAATCACAAGAGAAAGAACCACGAAAAGCTGAGATAACCTTTGTTCGCACACCTACAGTATCTCCAAATCCGCGTACCAGACAAGGAGTCTCCTTCCTTCAAAATTCTGAGTCGACCAGCTAGGGAATGCTCTTTCACACCCGAAACTGGACAATGGAGGTCCCAAACCCTAAGCAGTCCGCTTGAGTTCTTTCCGTGAGAGATGAATATTTTCCAAGTTCAAAAAGTGCGAATGATCTCTCATTTCTTCTCTTTTGTATGTTTCCCATTCAAAAAATTAAAGTGACTCTATAAAGTCAAATTTTTAATATTTCCTCAAGTCACTTTATGAACAACAAATAAGTGACTTTATAATGTCCCCACTAATAAATATTTCAATGGGTCACTTTATAATTTCATTTATTAATTATTTAATATCCCCCATTTAAATATGATTTAAGACCTAGGCAATATTAAAAAATTAAGTCACTCGGTCCAAATTTTGGGGACATTACATTGTGGTTTAAAATTTAATTATATATCATGATGATAATCATCAAATATTAACAAAATTAATCATTGCTTTCATTGACATCATTTCAATGCTTTAAAATGTTTCTTTTTCTAAGCATTTTAATATTTTACATTCTTTAAACTAGCATATCCATTGTATGGTTTTTTTCTCTAAATTTAAACTATTATATAAATATTCTTTGAATTTTTTCGCCTCCAAGTACCCTTGTCCTTTCGAAAATGGCATCCTAGTACTCATCCTCATCTCTCATACCAATACCAATTCCCATCTCCTAGTAATTATGAATTATTCAACATCACAAGGAAACAATTAGGAAAATTTAGAGTGGAAGGCTTGCAAAGATGACCATGAATGCAGATATACGACAAAGTCTTGGCAAATTAATTTTAAACAAATGCAGCAATTCAGCAATTGTATGTCACGTCCCCGTTTTAACGAGGACCTAAATTTGAATGGAGGCGGCAAATAGTATTTGTAAACACTATGTTTGAATTTTAAATATATTTTAAATAATAATTAAATATTAAGAATAACTAGTATTTTTAATAATAATATTTAATATTAAATAATAAAATAAATTTAAATTATTAAATAATAACATTTAAATTTATTTAAAGTTTTGGACTTGGTCGACCATTTGGAAGGCACTCATGACTACGTACAAATACTGGAGGCTTTGGTTCGATGAGGATCATCGCGTTTGGACTACATCTGTCATTTGTGAATCTCTGAGGACGAAAATCTTCAGTAGATTGGAAAAGGGTTGGACAAAAACCTAACCCTTTCTAGGAGTAGACTTGCGATGGGGTTCACACTAAGCTCAATTATTCAGTCTAAGCAAGCATACACAGGTGGAAGGCGAATAAGCAATATAGTGGCGGAGCTTCCAACTCTCGCCATCATTTCCAACTCCACATGAATATCCAGGAAGTCACAAAAAGGGGAACCATCATCGAAAGGCTACTCGACAAGGGGCGCCACTTTCAAGTGCCAAGTTAGCTGCTATAATCACCTATCTGCAAGAATCCGACATAGGTGCTAGTTATATGCAGACTTCAGGATTAAAATCAATATCCCTGTTCGTTCGTGTGCTAAACTCTGAAACTGAAAACCCAAGCTAATTCAACATTACCGCTTGGCGTGTATCAAGTGTCTATGTATCGTTGCAATGGATAGATCTAGCACTTGTAATTGGCCGACATCTCCCTATATTTCTTGTTGTGCGTCATCATTCATTTTGTATTGGCAATCATTAGTCCTCAAATGGTAATTATCAGTTGTTAATACTGAGGAATTGTATTGCCATTCATCCTTATTGTGAGTAATTATTATCAGAGTTGATTAATGCTTTCAATCATGTTAGAAATCTGAAATAGATTGAATAACCCAAGAACTTTATAAGAGAAAATCAAAGCTACATAAACTGGAAAAGCATAAAGAATGCACACCAAAAGTCCAAGAGATTATGCAATGTCAATATGACAAAATTGCATTAAGAGTTTCCAATCTGAAAAGATACAAAGCAAGATGCTTGAATGGATGCAAGAGTATTGTAAGAATGGATGAAAATACAAGCTAGGTAGTGAGTTTATATAGAACTTAGGAGAGGAGGTAGGTGGCAAATCCAACCAATAGGAATCAACCACAAAAGTGGAGATGGACAACCAAAAGTGGAGATGCCCATCAAAGGTGGAAAGTATGGACCACCAAAAGTGGAAAGTGGTTCCACCCTTTAAAGAAGGGAACACCTCATCACTTATCTCCTAGTTATTAAATAATAAACTCACTTTATTGTCCTAAGCAAGCTTAATTAAGTGTAGGAAAAACCTAGGACTAAGGGAAAATAAATTAACCCACTAGGAAAATAAAAACCTACATCAACACCACCCCTTAAGCACAGCTTAGTAGGATGTAAAAGATAATGGATCCCGGCAACTAGGCCATGTTAGGTACCCATGTACAAATGCAATACAGAAAAATCTCTCACAACCGAAGAAAAGGAGAAAACCCAATGGGACAAAACTCCTCCCCAAAAAAGAGATGAAAAGAAGAAGAGAAGGACTAAGTAGCCTCCCCCGAAGACAACCAATGGTAGATGCTCGAAACTGGATGCAAAAAATGGTCCACAAGCGTCGAACCCCCTTAGGAAGAAACACAACCAAAGGTGTATGCACACTATCTCCCAAGTCTTGAAAGGAATATGTAGGAAGAAAGTGTAGAATGAATGAAGTCTCTGAAGTCAGCTCAAGTATCCCCATGTCAATGCCAAAAGTTGCCGCAATCAAATCAGGCGTTCTAGGCCACACTGCTAAAGATGACAAATCAGAATCTCCTAGAGATTGATGTAGAACACGAGTCAAAGACTCAAATATCTCCTTTGAAGAAGTCTCCTCCAAATGTTGAACCAAAGTATCCACACTCATGTCAAACTGTGATGAATGATCATGCAGAGAATGAACAAGACGGTCAAAGTGTTCCCTCACAACAATTGAAGAAGAGTTATCTTCATCAAAGAGAAGATGAATATACTCAATAGAGTCTCCCAAATCTGCAATTTGTGTCTCCATAAATAAGATTGAAATACCTGTCAAGAGATCATCCCAAGCTAAATCAGGAAGACTATAGATATCCTGCTGCAAGAAGTCATTGGAAGCTTTCAAAGAAGCAACTCTAAACTCTAGAGTAGCAATTGAAGATGCAAGGACAAAAGAGTGGTCCTCAAAGAGAAGATGTATGTCCTCAATAGTATCATCTAGATTCGAGATGAGGGACTCTACAAAGAAAACAAGATATGTCTAGTAGAAATTGGTCCCAATGAACTGAATCCTAAAGAAATAAATGATCCTGCTGCAATGAATCACTGGAGGCTCTCAACGAAGCATCTCTAGAATTTGAATCTGCAATAGGTGATGTTGATGTAATCTCAACTTGAGGATGAGAAGCAAGAGAAGTCTTTGTGTCATTTGAACGTTCAAGGAGCGCATAATACTTAAGCTACTATAAAATATCATCATCATAGGGTATATTATTTGCATCATCAAGTGGAATGAGGCAATTTGCAACAGGATCATCTCGGAATGGAGAAACATGAGGGTCTCCAAACATCTTCCAAATCTTGGTCCAAATTGTGTGGAGACATTCAATGCCTAATATAGACAACAGAGTGTCATAATCAACATGACAACCAATTATTCCTATTACATGATCAATTCTATTACCCCAAAACATTCTTCTTATTAGGTGTGTCTGGTTCAGGCATGAGTCCATAAAGGTAAGACAAAAGTCTTAGCCATTTGAGATGGGTTAAAATCAATGTTCCACGGGCTTGGGGGCCGGAGAAACGGGGGGACGTCTGAGATGCATTTCAAAGACAGGGAGACAAAGGGCCTAAGTTTGGAGACGGCGGGGAGACGGCGAGAGGGTGGTGCTGATATAGTTATACATATACTTATAGTACTTGAAAAACTGGTTTTGAAAAGATGTATAACAATATAATAGTATAAGAATTACATTTCAAATGAAACTATAGGAAATTACTCAAATTAGTAAAATTATAACATAGCAAAATTTGAAATACTAAATCTAAATACAAAGATATCTTGAATGCTAATTGCTAAATAAAATTTGACAAATGAAATTGTCAAATTGGAGATTTCTATTATATCGAAAATATGAATATCTAATGTCATATGAGATATCACAAAGTCTATAAAAATGATTACGTGATTCATCATTACAATGAGTAGCAAATTCCAAATGGCAAACAATTAAACAGTAAACTAAATACAGATACTAATAGCAAAATGTCAAAACTCAAAATGTAGTGAATGGAGGCCTCTAATCATCTGCAAACTCCTCATCACTGGAACTGCTAGACTCCACAAGGTCAAGATCCCTCAAGCTCACACCAACCAGCCTTGCATCTGAAGTGGTAGGATCATCCTCATCAATCTGTGAAGGCTCCTCTGGCTCCACATACCATTGTGCCACTGGACTCTCCTTGTACCCAACTGTCTTGGGGTCCATGAGACGCAAAGCACTGTGTGTAGCCACAAGCTTCTCTGCTCTCTTAGAGGTAATTTTTTTCCTCTTAAGAGAGTGGATGAAGCTATATGTAGACCAATTCCTCTCAACAACTGAAGAATTGGAAACTTGAGATAGCAGATGGATAGCTAGAGTGGTGGTCAAAGATTTTAGACCATGACAATTCCACCACAAAAGTAGGTCCTCCTATGCCATAGATTCTATATCCATCTTTGTCACATCTAAATAGCCTCTAAGAGTAGCAAATTAGGTCCACTCAGTGCGAATTGTGCTGGAATATCTAGAATCATACATCTTCTCTATGCACCTAAAGAAACCCGCCTTCACCTCATCATCCTGAATCGGGGTCACTCTACCCGATCTAGCCTTGTACCACTTAGGATTCAAGGCAAAGGCAACCATATGCAAAGTAGTGTTCAACTTGTCCCATCTGCGCTGAATGATTGGCCGGATGTGCTCATTGTAGAATGCTCGAGAGGGGTCCTTCACTCGCACAACAACCCTCATCTGGTCAAGCATAGAGTCGATGCACTCATACACCTCTCCAAGGTTAGGTGCATCCCCATCCCCATATTTGATAACCTGAAATACTAGAGAAATGATGGAGACAATGTATTTTGCATCAATCCAAAACACATCACTCTTCACTATCTCCTTCACCCTTCTCCCCTGTGCTGTCTTGGCCTCGGCCCACCTATTCCACTCATTAGTCATAACCATGAGTTGCAATGCCTCTTGCAACTCAATCATTCTCTCCAAGAGAATGAAATATGATGCATATCGAGTCTCCACCGGTTTCAAGAACTCCTTCGCGAAGGTCCTGAAGAGTGCATGGGAAGTGCGGTGGTTGTAGATAAACATCTGCACATCTCTCGCATCGGTGACCACTCCTCTAATCCAATCAATCTTCCCCATGTCCTTGAGTGCATTGTTCATGGCATGCACACAACATGAGGTCCACCAAATATGTCTATAAGCTGCCTCAATGAGTTTCCCTGCTGCTATAGACACATGGGTTGCATCTGTGACTACTTGGGCCACATTTTGTTACCCAACCTCCTCAATAGCCTCCCTGAGGACATGAAATTGAAAATCAGCATCTTTGCGATGCCCTGTACAATCAACTACTCTAAGGAAGTATGTGCCCTCTACACATGTGACCATGATGTTGATGAGTGGACGATGGCTAATGTCCGTCCACCCATCCATAACTGTGTTGCACTCAGATGCCACCCAACATGCCTTCATCTTCTCCATCAAAATATTGATCTTGGAATAGCACTTATCCAAGATCGAGGTCCTCATTTTCATCTCACCTGGTGACACATATGATGTTCTTCCCTTCACCATCATAGCCATCATCTCCCTATAATAAGGAGACCGTGTAACATGAAATGGAATGCCATTGGCAAAGAAGAACTTACCAATGGATTCATCTATCTCATCTCTCAACTGCACATTAAACATATCAGCTATGGGGTTACTCTGCGATGTCTGCAACTTGCATTTCCCTGTGGCTGTCTCCCTAGCGACACTAGAAGTGGAAGTGGATGAAGGTCCAAACATCATTCCTCCTATCTAAGAAGTATGTGGCGCATGATGGGTTTGTTGAAGGTCTGCCCTAGCAGTCAAAGTAGTAGGGACTGAAATATTTGTGTCCTCTAGAATGCCCCAAAGCTTGTTAAACTCCATTCTATAATGTATATTTTTAGGCTCCTTCAAAAACTTACAAGGCTCCACACCTTTTCCTGTCCAAAAAAGAAAGTGTGCATTCACTCGAGTGATGCTACCAAACCAATCAGTCCCACAAATGTTGCACTTCCACTTCCTTGTTCCCCCACCTGAATGTGATGTGCCTTGTATTCTTGAAGCAAAGTGTTTTAGAGGAGACTTCGGATCAAAAGGACCCCTAGCATACTCTACCAACAACTCTAAAGGGCAACCTGTACTAGCTGGTGCACTTGCCATGGAACTAGATTGGGCTACAAGATCAGCCCCATGGTCATCCCCCTCATTCTCAGGTTCAAAATTTGAATCATGTTCACTATGAGAATGGATTCCCATGTCATCCCCACTCATGTCTTGGGTGCTCATTGTTAAAATGACACTGCATTTCACAAAATTAAAATAAAATCAGCCTAGTTTAACAAATTGAAATACAAATTTGAAATTTTAATTTTGAAAACAAAATTTACAATTTATAATTTAAAAATCAGATTTAATTTTATATTATTTAAAAATTTAAATAAAAATATTAAATTAATAAATAATAAAATTTGATGTTGAATCTTGAAGGAAAAATGATTCATTCATCTTCATCATTTTGCCCTCAAGATTCAACATCAAATCTGATTTTGAGTCCTTGAAATGAATAAGAAAAAAAAAAACAAGCTTAAACTTAGAATATAAAACAAAAACAACAAAGAAATCTGAAAAAAACCTCAAAAACCCTACCTTCTGCTTGAAAAATCTCTCCAAAATGAAGTAGAGTCCTCTTCCTCCTCTTCTTCTTGCTCCTTCTCACTCCTATCACACTTGCAATCACTTTTTTCACTTCTTCAATCAGACTTCACTGTTTTTCCTCCTCTTCAGCTGGCTACAAAAAAAAAAAATTGTCTTTGAACATGTGATTGAAATGATAAAATTACAAGGTTTTGTGTTGTTTTGGAGGAAGGGGTGGGGCCCATGCCAAATTAGGGTAACCCCAAAGCAATTAAAAATCAAAATTTATTTTTAATTTTTAAGTTAAGTCGGCCCATTGAAGTGGGGCTCGATGGGAGACAGTTGGGCATCTCCCAACCTCCCGAGAAACACCTAGGCGTCTCCCAAGGAGACTTGGAGACTTTGAGACGTCTCCCAAGGAAACTTGGAGACATCTCCACGTCTCCAAGTCTCCTTGGGAGACGCAGAGACGTTTCCCCGTCTCCGGCGAAACACCGATGGTGGTGGCGGGATGGCGGGAAAACGCCAAGTACCCGTTTCCCTGTCTCTAAAACGTCCCCATTTCTGAAGCGTGGCCAGATAAGGGGGGAAACACGTTTCTATGGAACACTGGTTAAAATGCCTTTTTCTCAAATCTCATAATTAGCCTTAACCAAGACTATGACTAAAGGATGAGTAGAAAAACACATGATACAATCCTCAAATGATTACAAAAGAACACTAAAAAAGAACATCAATACACTCCCACCCTTTTCACTAGTATCAAAGATCACCCCCCCAAATATTATAAGGTTGGCACTTTATAATTTAGTGCGTTTACAAAGCCTTTTCCAATATACAATGCTCAATAGGCTCAAAATAACCAAAATTACAAATTTTGACACAACATGAACCTGAGACAAAATTTGGAAAAATTAGCCTTATGGCTGTGTAGTGCTCTTGAAGACCTTTCCAACGCCTACTTGTTTCCAAAAATCGGAGCACTAGGGAGAAAGTTATAGCCTGTTGAAGAAATTAGCACAAGATAGTGCTCAATAGGCTCAAAATAACCAAAATTACAAATTCTGATACAACATGAAGACAAAATTTGGAAAAATTAGCCTTATGGCTGTGTAGTGCTCTTGAAGACCTTTCCAATGCCTATTTGTTTCCAAAAATTGGAGCACTAGGGAGAAAGTTATAGCCTGTTGAAGAAATTAGCACAAGGCTGCTTAAACTTGAAATATTTGGTACAAGATGGCAAAAAATCTTCTCAATACCTCTGTGGATGGAAAGTGCTCATCTCCAGCTTTCCAATGATATCTTATTCGCTGAAATCCAACGCCCGAAGCAAAAGATATGAATTTTTTCAAAAATTTGACTAAATTTAGCCTACAAGAAATTTTTTTTCTAGCAAAAAAATTTATTTCTGATTTGATTTCTAAAAAATCTACTCACTATTTGTAGACAATAACAGAAACCCAGAAATATTTTGATGCTAAGAACAAAACCCAGAAATCGTTTTTTGATCCAACAAGCAGAAGATGAAAAAATGAATTTTCTTTAACCTTCAACCAGGATAAAAATGATGCATGGAGATTTTGTACAACAATTTTCTTCATATCTGTGCAAGATATGAAAAATCTAAAAGATACCCAATTGAGATTCCGACCCTAGCTACAAAACCTAGAAATTGTTTTCTCCAAAATGAATGGAAGCTAGATTTCTGAAGCAAAAAGCAAAACAGCTCCAATGAAAAATGGTTTTTCTTCAAACTCCCACCTGCAACTATGTCAAATGATCTCCAATTTGGATGAAACAAAAGCCAAATCTAACTTTTTTGAGCCTTCTGGACGTGTTGGAATAGACAAAAAAGCTACCAGTATAACCAGAAATGTTGCAATCACCCGGATCTCACAAAACACATATGCAAAATAAAAAGATAATTAGATCTTTGCAAATCCTTTATAATTCTCTAGTTCGTTCAAGAACGCAAGAGAAGAGCATACAGGAATTTACAAGATTTTACAAGAAACTCAATCTCTGAATCAGGGATCTAAGAACTTAGATTTCTAAAAACAAAAGCTCTGATACCATGTTAGAAATCTGAAATAGATTGAATAACCCAAGAACTTTATAAGAGAAAATCAAAGCTACATAAACTAAAAAAGAATAAAGAATACACACCAGAACTCCGAGAGATTATGCAATGTCAATATGACAAAATTGCATTAAGAGCTTCCAAGGTGAAAATATACAAAGCAAGATGCTTGAAAGGATGCAAGAGTATTGCAAGAATGGATGAAAATACAAGCTAGGTAGTGAGTTTATATAGAATTAGGAGAAGAGGTAGGTGGCAAATCCAACCAATAGGAATCAACCACAAAAAGTGGAGATGGACCACAAAAAGTGGAGAGTGGTTCCACCCTTTAAGAAAGGGAACCTCATCACTTATCTCCTAGTTATGAAATAATAAACTCACTTTATTATCCTAAGCAAGCTTAATTAAGTGTAAGAAAAACCTAGGACTACGGGAAAATAAATTAACTCACTAGGAAAATAAAAACCTACACCAACAAATCAGTCCATCTTTGAACTTGCATCTAACAGTGACATCATGTCTGTTCTCTTTCTAAGATTTACCATGCTAACTGCCTAACTAGATCTGAGCAAAAGCACTTGATTTCTGATTATAACTACTACTGTTGTGTCAAAACCTGTGGGGTAATTTCAGTACTTCTATAAATCTGTTAACAGATTGGGATCGATGTCATTGCTAAATCTGGGTGTGAAATCATTTCAGTCATTATTCATTGTAGGTGCATAAAGCAGACGATATCTAATCACTATTATTCTGAATTTCATTGGTTGCCAAGAGTCCATTTGGGGGTAGCATCTTACATTGTAAGGGTGCAATGTAGCAAAAAAACTGCAGGAGGACATGATTGGTGACTAGAATAGAAGTTAGAAGGCGAAAAAAGATGAATGAAAACAAATAACAAGTGCTGGGGTAAAACCTGGCAGTGATGGAACTAAATAAGCAGAACAATCACAAAATATATAGACTTGAGGGTAATTATTGTAGTTCTATACAATTTCATGTATTCCTTCATTCACATCAACTTTGCCATCCATAACCACGGTGATATAGGTGCTAAAATGGGCTCTGCACAATTAGAATGTATTTCAAAATCATCCACTGACACATTCGACTCTTTTCTAATAAAGAATCAACTGGACTTAACCAAATTCTGTCACAATGTCTACAAATATAAGAGCTGTGTGTCATTTACCATCACCTATATGTTTTTTTATTTCATCCAATACTCTATGTAAAAGACAGGATAATTCTAGTTATTGGTTTGCATGGACCAAGCCACAAAGGAAAAGTCTAAGCATAGAAAGATAAGAAAGAATGTAAGTACTAATTATTAGTATGAATGGACAGGGCCAAAAAGAATAATCCTAAACATATAGAAAGATAAAAAATATTAGTAAAAGAATATTCCAAATCCTCTTTCTTCTTGTCTTTGTTAGAACACCCATACCTCACTTTTTCAAATTACTATTTATTAGATGAAAATAAGAAAATGAATACTTACTTCTCTGTCAATTCTATAGCATCATGTGTGGTTTCAAGATCTTCAGCAGCCGATGTTTCACTCTCCGCATTGTTGTTGGTTGGAAACTGAGAACATCTCTCTAATAGACAGCCATTTTCTGCTTTCTGTCAAATTAACATTAATAGAAAGGAACAGTGGTTCAGGAATTGAAGTGCTTGAATGAGTTCCCCATTCTTAAATACTACCACATATATAACTAGATAATATAGATGATATAATATTCACAAAAGTTCACCAAAACGCCTTGCTTTAGCTACCATTTTCAATGTTCTTTTAGAAATTAAAAAAAAAAAAAAAAAACCCTATGAACAGATAATAAAGGCATGTGATAATCTATTTACCATATGCTGAAAGAATAACATGAGACAGTCATCCCTGCATTCAATAAAAACTGCCTAAACGCAAGAAGACCAGATTATAAACTAAAATCAAAAAGCAAGTCAACGATGATGCTTAACATTCTACACATTTTTCCTCTATGATTAGATAAATGATTTCCCATATGTTACCATTTTCAATCTTATTAAGTACTGAAACTGCTTACATCCATGCATACATAAAAGATTATTAGCCTGCTATGCTATACAGATTACAGAATTTTAGTTTCAGATAAGTTTTGTGTATCCTAAGCAAATGTATTGATGTTTTTGCAGCCTATAAGTAAATGTAGCCCAAAATCATTGAACTACCCCTTTGCTAAAGAATAAATCTTTACTCACAACTCGAGAGGTTAAGTTTACAAGGTGAGGAAGATTCTACATACAGCTCTATTGCACACACGTTAACTTGGCCATTCATTAAAATTTTGAAATAATTGGTGCCACATACCATGCCAGAACACAAAAAATTAGGGAAAAGAGACCTTAAACCACTTACAAAGCCCTAAAAGATCATTACAATTGCTTCTGACTCCCAAAGTGCTACATGCTGACCAGCTACATCAGTTCATATTCAAGGAAAGTCAGCCCAATCAAGGCAAACCAATTAGAAAATGTTAAACAGCTGAAAGGTCTAACCGTTGAATCAATCCAGGCTATTATATTAACCCAACCCTTTCTAGTCCTCCATTGAAGCATACAAGCAGGCTTCAACTCCTAATCAAAACTAGGTCAGATATCTTAAATACAGATATCTGTTAAAATGCCTAGAGATATCAACTTCAAGGCACCATACAATACATAAACCCAACATATCAACACCTTGAAGTTGATATCTCTAAGCATTTAAGGTATCTGAGCTAGTTATTTTTTTCAAATGAGTAGCGCAAAATTCTAACCCCCTTCCCTGGCCTCATAAAATATCTAAACTATAAAAATGTTAATTCTAATTTTTTCTGAAATTTTCTTTTCTTTCTTTAAACTCCACCAAACAGCATCTATGGGACCCTCCTTACTGGTGAAGTTAGCATATAAAATCCTATTTATGAAAAATGGCTTGGGAATGTATATCTTCTTAACTTTTAAGTTAGTCAAACTTTTATACCCTAATATTTGCATGGAATTTTCTCCCTTTTACCTTGTCTACATAAAAAAATTCACCTCCAAGGAAAAACTGCTTGGTCACTATGTTGTAACTAATGTTGGATTGTATTGGTCCAAAAATGAAAACCATTATTGTGTATAAAGCGAATCTCAAATTAAAGCTGTCACTAGTGTCATCAAAGGTTGTATTCATTTTAGAACTTATTTCAAATTTTATTTTGAATCACACAAACATTTAAAACATTTTGGAAAAGTGCACTTCTTATTGATGTTAAATCTCTTTCCTGGCAAACGGTGTCAAATTGCAAAAAAAGTTACAACATTATAAACCTAATCCATACAAATTCACATATTTTGTGCTGATAACAAATTCTCTAAATGTACATAATACTTCACAGATTTGCCTAGCCATCAGAAAATAATCAGAGATTAATAAATTTAAAATGTCAAAAGAGATTGGCGTCTTTGGATGATGCAGTATCAGTCAACTCTACATGACTAATCAAAGTCAAGTCCCAATCAGATCTGCTCTTAAGATTGCAACAGTAGCAAAAGAAGCAGGAGTGCAAAGAGACTGCAATATGGCAGGAGAGTGAACGTGGCATAATATAGCTCTGTAAATTTGGTTTACGCAATAAGGGAGCCAGAAGATGATGATTGGCATGAGGAGATGGTTAGAAGCATGCAAAGGACAAGGCACAGAGGTGAAAGTGCATAGCAGCTTCTTAGAGTGGGATGAAGGAATGTTCATTTGGAAAAATATTGCCATAGGGGGCCATAAGAGCACACTAGATTTGATTGCATGGAGTGGAATGTTGTCTTTAGGAATGCTATGACTGTAGGTTTTAATTGGTAGGTGAAGAATGGAACATAAATGGTGTAGAATTGTTGCACAGAAAATGACGTAGTTGTGAGCAGCACTTCTAAAAACGGATTTCCTTTCTCTTTTTATTCTTTTTTTCGCCAGATCTTACAACCTTTAATATAGAACAATTTTATTTTAAACATTTTATGCCAGGATCTGTACTTGGTCAGCTGTGCATTAAATTGTTTATAACATCAAGGATATACAGACACAGTTACAACCCTCCACACCCCCAAGGCTGCAATTGAAAGAAGGCCTCTCAATGTAATCACTAGCTTAAACGTAACTTTCAATTATGCATTTAAACCAATCTGCATGGAAAGAACTTGCTGCACATATACTCAGCCTACTCAACAAAATAGGCTTACATGCATATAGCTGGAGACCATCTACCTAAAATAGAGGCTTTTCACTTTATAAGTTATTTCAAACTGCAAACTCAGTTTGTCACTGGCATTTTTTTGCTCTGCAGATTATTCCTACTGTTATATCAACATATAACTTAAGTACAAAACTCCGACATTTGTTTTGTTAACTCTAACCACCATAGCAAGCAAGATCTTAATGGAAATCAGCATTTTGTGAGATTGATCTTAAGTTTCTTTGTATTTGGAAACTTTGCCATAACTATACCCACGGGTTCATTCATAGTGCCTCTTTAATAGAATACAACCATAAGATGAGATGACTGAAACAGTAGACTAGAAATGTTAAATTTTAATGATCAGATTGAATGCACAGAAATTAATTCAAAATCAGACACAATAACACAGCAGATACCCTGGGAAAACCCTCCACTTGAGGGAGAAAAACCCAGCAACAAAGATCTCTCTTATCTATATAAATAATGGCAACAATTCGCTTTACAATGAGGCCACACTCAAGGCCTAAATTCAGTATCAACTCTAGATACAATGACAGATGATAATCTGCACTTCCTTGATCAACAAATCTGCACTTAGAGAAATTTGCCAACTGCCCTTGAAGGAATTCGCACTTTTAATGAAAGAATGAATCGAACTTGCTTGATCATTACAATGAGAGAGTGAACTCATATATATACAATATGAAGGGGTACGACCTTATTAGATGTAAGTCGGCTAGAGATAAGGGATGCAACCAATAATAGAAGAGTCGTCCTCAAGAAAAAAGTCGGCCACCAAAAGCAATATAAGAGATCAGACCAAAAGTGGATAATGTGGAATGAGGTTGGCCTCATACAAATCTTTATTAAATGTAGCTTCTTCAAAAAACTCGTGCCATATATAAATTAAATAGCCTCTTGGCTATCATTTAATTTATCAACCAAGAACAAATGATATGCTGGAATATTATATCGACGCTGCATGTTATCATTAACACTCCCTCTCAGCTAGAGAGAATACTTCCAGCTGCCCAAGACAAATCACCTCAACATAATGTCCATCACATTGGCTACAACCAGATGTGAAAAGAAGAATATCACCTCAACGTGATATTAGATATCGCCTCAACACGATGTCAACCATAATGGCTACAACCATACTATGTTGTGTACAAGTGTTCATCACTTGCGTGATGTTGTCACCTCAACATGACATTCACAAGTACAAGATGTGTCATGGAGTCACACACATGACATCCACCATGGCTCTCCCAAAGGGTGGAAACAAGGGCTTTCACCTCAAATCTCTCTCAAAGAGAAATGCATTAACAAGGGCTTGCACCTCAAATTCCTCTGTCTCAGAAGAAAATGCATTAACAAGGGATTTCACCTCAAACTTCTCTCACAGAGAAGAACTCATTAACAAGCTCACTGAGAAAGTACACAAACTTGATTATGGAGAGAGGCTTGGGGAGAATGTCTACCGTCTGCTCATCAGTGTTGATATACCTCAACTGTATAGCCTTCCGCAATACCATATCTCTAATATAGTGGTACTTGATCTCAACATGCTTGGTTTTGTCATGGAACACAAGATTGACAGATAGCTTCACTTAACTCTGATTATCACAATGAATGATAGTGGGCTCCATTGATTGCCCAAATAATCCTGCAAGGAGCTTACGAAGCCACACTGCTTCCCGAGCTGCCATACAAGCTGCAATATACTCTGCCTCGGCTGTACTCAATGCTACAGATGACTGCTTCCTGCTGCACCAGGATATCATAGCAAATCCAACTTGAAGAATATCTCAATCCATATCCAACTGTGCCACGCAAGTATCTCAGGATATGCTTTGCTGCAACAAGATTACCATCTTCTTCAGGCTCAGCAGGCTCCCTCTAAATCTTCAAGCACTTGCATCAACCTTTTGACCTCTTCGTCCAAGATTTGCTGCAACACTTTGACTTAGATAAATGTTTTTCAGCGCACACCTCTGGTACTATAGAGAGTTCAGGATGGTCCTCCTCGACCTCATCCCAAATTTCACTATTCTGAATAGGTTTGCGAAGCTACCAATGACAAATCCAGATGACAGTCTTGAGCAATTCTGATCTCAGCAGCTGAAGGGATCTTCTAAGGATTTAGCACCTAGCTTTGCAATATAGTAATCTTCACTTCTTCTCAGTGAGTTACAAAACTCCCTCTTGATCCCTGCTTCAAAGATTGCAAAGGATACTTTTGGAAGTGAACTCCCTCTAGCCATCAAGTACTCAGTCCCATGGCTGCAAGTTGTGACTTCACGCTTTTCTCTTGAAAGCAATCTCTTGGTCCATCCTAATGCACATTAAGAAGAGATTACTAATAGTTCATATAACTCAACTATTTCGAAGAGAACTACCACTACTAGAAGCATGCATGATTTACTCTCTCAATGTTATAGCATGAATTAATAACTATACAACAATTCATGAACATTAGCCATGCAAAACTTATCTTAATGAAGTCAGAAGTTTGTACGCAGAAACTGAGGGATCGATATCAACGATCACAATATTTGCTCTCTCCGCCCTTTACAGTGGCGTCGATCGCTGCTGCTCTCAATGCAAACTTTTGACTTCGATTGCAACTGATCACACAGCATTGGAGTTGAAATCTTCATGGGACTGGACCATTGTGTAGGATCATCATCTAAACTCTAAAAAATCAAACACTCCTCTTCATGTCTTCCTGAGATTTGCACTTAAGGTTCAGCTATGAACGTCGGCTTTCATATACAATTGCACTCAGGCCCGACCATATTTCAATTCCAACTCTTCTCTGGTTTCCTTTCAAATAATTAATTTTCGTATCGCGTCTCTCTGGAAAGGAGTTTTCATCCATAGGATGAGGAAGTTCCTCATTATTAGCAGCCCTTGATAACAAGGTCGTCATGTCAGATTTTTGAAAGATCCACATCCATGTCACTGTTTCCACCTTCTGGCTGCACTGGGGTATTAGATGCATCAGATAAGTGACATTGGAGATCAGCAACAAAAGGAGCCACAGCAGGATCTCTGGAATTAAGCTGAAGAACCTCCTGCGCAGTAATAATTACCTTGATATGCTCCAGATTGATGACAATAGCTCACTCTCGGCCAAGTAGAGTAGACGGATAAGAAAGCAAAGGATCCAAAATACACAAGTCACGAGCAGGAAGCCCCATGCGGCGCATGATAGCATGTTTTCCCGCCTCCATGACCTGTGCCCGAACGAGTCAAGCAGCCATGCCCTCACGCCTACATCCTTCTTCTTTGCCCCTACTCCGCTTCCTACACCACCACTGCATGGACCATCCTCCGCCTCTTCACCGCCGCCATTAAAGGCCGCCTTAATTGTAGTAGCCCTTGCCCTCATTGTCTTTGAAGATTTTCCATCTAACTCGAAAGAATCGATCACAGCAATTGAATGTTCACATTTCTCAGTTGGAAGATCTCGTCGTATTTGTCCTTTGTTATATAGATGGAAAGTTAGACAATGCAGCACAGAGAAGACTAACATGCGATCTATATTAATCGGTGATATATACAATTCCACTACAAGAATCTGTGTTTGCTGTTTCCTTGTGAACACACAATATTATAAATAAATGCGCAGATATATGATATGTCCGTCACAAATGCTTCTGCCAATGGCTTCGATATCTCCTATGGACATTCAGCAACAGATATGTCCTCCGCCAATCATCATAGATCATAACAAAACGATGGATGAAGACGCCTTCCAAAATGAACTTCAGGAGAATCTGCTTAAATAAATCTGATTGGATCTCTAGAACCCGCTCTGATATCATGTTAAATTTTAATGATCAGATTGTATGTACGGAAATTAATTCAAAATCAGACACAATAACACAGCAGATACCCTGGGAAAACCCTCCACTTGAGGGAGAAAAACCCAGCAACAAAGATCTCTCTTATCTATATAAATAATGGCAACAATTTGCTTTACAATGAGGCCACACTCAAGGCCTAAATTCAGTATCAACTCTAGATACAATGACAGATGATAATCTGACAGATGATAATCTGCACTTCCTTGATTAACAATTCTGCACTTAGAGAAATTCACCAACTGCCCTTGAAGGAATTCGCACTTTTAATGAAAGAATGAATCGAACTTGCTTGATCATTACAATGAGATAGTGAACTCATATATATACAATATGAAGGGGTGCAACCTTATTAGATGTAAGTCGGCTAGAGATAAGGGACGCAACCAATAATAGAAGAGTCGTCCTCAAGAAGAAAGTCGGCCACCAAAAGCAATATAAGAGATCATGCCAAAGGAGAAAATCGTGGATAATGTGGAATGAGGTTGGCCTCATACAAATCTTTATTAAATGTAGCTTCTTCAAAAAACTCGTGCCATATATAAATTAAATAGCCTCTTGGCTATCATTTAATTTATCAACCAAGAACAAATGATATGCTGGAATATTATATCGACGCTGCATGTTATCATTAACAAGAAAAAGGCATACTTGTAGTTGTCACTTAATATGTATGCAATGGTTCCATGTTTAGACCACCAAGCTATTATAACCCAAAAGGTACTCCCTAAATTCTAAAACCAAACACCCTGTATTACCAACAAAAATGGTGATGTAATAGCAAGAATAATGCACATATTCCCACTGAAAAAAATAATTGAACAATGATAACCCATTTGAGAATTTTCCTAATCCACAATATAATGCATGTTCTTCTTGATTTTAGTTCATCAGACAAATGGCTCAATAAACCTAGACAACACATTCATCGCAATGCATCCATTCTCTTATTTAAACTATCACGTGTCAAGAAGACTAACTAGGTTTCAGTACAATAAGTCGCCTCAGTGAATTATTTGATGTAATACACCCTTGTCTATCACGTTATCTAGCTCAAGTCTCACTGGTGAAGACAGGAAGAGAACAAAAATACCAGCTAAATGATCACTTCAAAGTTGAAAATGAACAAAGGATTTCTGGGAACTCACACATCTGTACAGTGAGGATGGTTCTGTGAAAAGAAAACCGGTATAAATACAGACAAGATGTAAATGATAGATAGTGAGCATTTTATTGACAGCTAATCGATTCCCTTTTCTGATTGGGAATTGGTGGGGTGCACAACAGACCTAGACTCTTTACCTTTCAGTCTTATTTCTTTGGCATGTTTCACAAGATGTCACAAAACATTTTGCATCTCTTTAGCCCCTTACACTAAAAAATCATTTCATATACCATAGTAGGTCTTGAAAAAACCACTATGACTAGTGACAGGAGAAACAACATTCCTTGAGAATATTCTTCTTAAACTGAGAATTGGTTACAAGATAGATACAATTCTTATACCAAATCAGATCAACTGAAACGGTACGTGTGCTGTCCTCATCTGTCCTTTTAGGATCTTGTAGCATTGAAGCAGATTTTAAATCCTTGGCATATTTTGCTAAGATATACTCCTCGAGCCCTGGTCCAACTGTGAAAATAACTTGCACTAATACTACTTGAGATAACGTATCTGCAACAACATTTTTTGTTCCTTTCTAATAGTGGATCTCAAAATCAAAACCTTGGAACTTGCTTACTCACTTAGCTTGTTTCTCATTTAAAGTTTTCTGGGTTAAGAAGTACTCGAGGCTTTGATGATTCATCCAGATGATGAAATGATGCCCTGAAGAGTACTGCTGGAACATTATTATAACATGCATAAGAGCCAGAATTTCATTAGTTTCTCTCTTTCAGTCAGTATCCTGCTTTCAAAAATAATAGGTCATTCATTCTGCATAAGAATTGCCTCTATGCCTGTTCATAAAGCATCACATTCAACCACAAAAGGCTGTGAAAAATCTGGATACCATTACTTTTTTCATTACGTAAACAAAGAATCAGCTGTCTCAGTCCAATGGAACTGATCCTTTCTGTTAAGTCAGAAAGTAGACTGCAAGGCCCCCAATTAGTTGCCTTACATTTCCAAGTACAGCCTAATCATAAATGGCTTAAATATTTGCAGTCTTCAAATTTCAATCCTGATTTGCCAATAATATGTCCAAAGTACACAAGTTCACATTTTGGAAAATAAAATTTTGATTCTTTAGCAAAAAGTTAACTTTTTTCTGCAAGAATTCTGAAATGTCTGTAAATGATGGATATGTTCTTCTGTATTTCCATCATAAATCAGAATATTATTAAAAACTAAAAGGTCGAACCTCTTCAAATAAGGCTTAAAAATTTTGCTCACTTTACATTGAAAGACTGAAAGTTGATGGAGGCATTTGTGAGCCCAAAAGGCCTGACTTCAAATTTGAAGTGAACATGATGAGTGCTGAACGCAGTCTTGTACTGGTCACATTCTCTTAGCCTGAATTGGTAACCTGATCATAAATCAATTTTTGTGAACAAACTGCCCGTGTAATTCACCCAAAATCTTGTCAACAAATAGAATAGGATATTGATTCTTAATCTTTTAGTCTTCCTTAAGTGCTTCCCTGCAATAGATGCTCTTAACAAACCATTCTTCTTCATCACCAATATGACCCTTGACACAAAGGGATTCGTGCTCATTGTAACACGTCCAAGTATCTAAGATGGGACTGATGTAACATGATGCTGAGGAATGCCTCAGATGACATTGAAGGATCTTGTACAATTACTCTATTGTATAGGCTCTTCTAAATTTCCCTTTCTATCTTCCTCTTCAACTGAAGTTTCTGTAATAGATTTTGTCTCCCATAGGTCCTCATCTAGAATCTCCATCATTTGGATTTTCACTAGCTTACACTTATGCCCCTTGACCATGTGTAACAAATCCTCTATGTCTCAAACCACCCTTAACTTCTGGATCCATTAGTCTAACTTCAAGCTGAGTATTTGATGAACTTGCAGGAAATTTAAAATAGACATACTCTAGCTTTAAGCTGAGTGGTGATGAACTTGTAGAAAATTTAAAATATCCATAACTCTTTAAGCATTCTTGGCTGACAAATAAGGTTTGGAAGTGAAAGATTGGCGTATTTACTGATTACTGTTTCTGAATAGGACTCCATGTAACAGATTCCTCAAAAGAGCTAGGCTTCAAGGCCTTAATGTATCACCAGATTAAATATTTGAGCTTGTCAATATACATAATATTGGAGGAGAAATCCTCTCTACCAACAAACTTACAGGACAAAAACCTCTAGAATAATATTGTGCCCTGCTACTTCATATTTTTTATTGCCTAGCAATAGCCTTCTTGGATGTAAGCTTCAGAATTACCAAGGATGTACATTGTCAATTCTTCCCAGCTATTTAGGCTTTGGTAACCACCCTCTTCAGCCTCCTCCATCTAGCGCTCAACCATCCATCACCTATCAAATGGCAGTCCCTCTAGGCTCTAAGTAAGTGTGGTGAAATAATTTTTTTGATCATCCTTTACAGGGTCTAGCCTAAAGAACTAGCAATAATTTTGTTGTGTTTTTATTTTTATGTTTGTTAGTATACTTTTAGGTTTTGATAGCTATTTTTCTGCTTTTATTACAATCATTATAACTGGACCACCACTGTTTTCCATTATGTTCTTATTATGACAGTCAGGCACCCAGAATGATAGGACCCAAGAGCTACTGATCAGTACCGATACCAGGACAGTACCAGTTCAGGTACAGGGGCCTCTGGGGCAGTACTTAGCAACACAGGATCCAGCTTTCTAATCCAGGCCCTGGGCTTGATAGTAATGTCCAATGCATCAAACTTTGGGATGGGTATCCTCTCAATTGGTCATTGATTGATGTGAATGCACTCTCAGAGGTTTCCCCTAGATTCTACTTCCCTGCTTCTTACAGAAAGTGTTGGCAATATTGTCATTGATGTCAAAGGCGAGGCGAGTATTCAAAGAAAGAAATCGTATTCAAAGTATGAAGGCAAAAGGCCACTAATCGCTGTTCAATGACCACACAAAATCAGTTTTGAATCTCCATTATTCAAGGGCAGATCGCACAATTCCAAGACATTAAAGACAAGTCTATGATCAGTGAGGAATGCTGGCCGACCCCCCTCTATTTGGCGCCCTTCACCAAGACATCCCTCTTTTTAATTTGCGAGACAAAATTAAATTAATATTTAAATAATGGGCTAACCCATGTCTAGTGCCCAAGAAAATAATATATAAAAATATTTTTAAAAGTGGCGCCACCTTAAAAGGATATATCATTCAAACACATGCAGAATTTATGAAGAGAGAAAAATAAATATTTTATAAAAAGGCAGACTTTTGTGAAGGAAATTCAAGTCATTATCTTCCATTAAAGAAGATATATTTAAAGAGACAAAACTTTATTTATTTGGAGGTCGGTGCTTCCTAACAAAAGAGATTGGTGTCTCTTGCTAAGTCGGTGCTTAGCGGTGGGGATTGGTGTCTCCAGTGGGTTGGTGCCTATGAAATTTTGTAAGAGTATTTTATTTTGACGCTGACTTTAGACAGTAGATCCAAGCAGTCTTTTCTCCACGGTTTTCTCCCGAAAGGGTTTCCACGAAAATCTTGTGTCTCTTAATTGTTAGATCATGTGTGATTGCTTTTATTGTGGTTGTTGAATTTTAAATAGTAAAAGTTAATCTTATACTGATTCACTCCCCCCCCCCTCAGTATAAGTGTGTACTCTTCAGAAGGGTTGTTGAAATCATATCTCCGTGCTTCTTTAATTTGGTTTTGAGGTCTATGATATCCCTCTTCTTTGCCATCATGTTAGTTTCTCTGTTTTTTAGTTATTCACAGGACTGATGCACCCAGGGTTCTGTTCATGCAATACCTCATTCACTTGACCTATGGGCCCTGCTAGCCTGTACATTGAAGTTGCAATTGCTTTCTCCACAGATTATTCTATTTCTAATTTCCAGCTTTCCCTTCATTAGCAATAGAGAAGAAGGCATTGCATATGTCCCACCACAAAGACAAAAAATGCTCTGATACCACTGAAGCATTCCAAATTCTGAGCAATAACAAATCTGGAACAGAACTGGAATTCGAAACTGCTGCAACTCAAATGTGCAATCTGAACTGATAGTAAAAACTTTCTGCTCCTCTGAATTATGAAAAATCTGAAGATCTAAACTTGTTATTTTCTTATTATTTCTAAATACTAGAAATCTTGAAAATAATGAAACTTCAGAACAGAAAAGACCCACTTACAACAATAACAAAGAAATCACTTCCCTGAGACAACATTGGCCCCAACAGCAGTGTGGATGCAGAATTCGCCAGACTAATTAAGAACGCTGAGAAATACTGGTTCAGCCAGAACATGTGAATTCATTTTATAAGATAATCATCGGATTACACTGGAGGGCATTTAAAGGGTGTGGGTAAGAAGGGAGATGATGTAGGAGGCAGGCAAAGCTAGCATGCTGAGGTAATTCCTCTATAGTCTCTATCTAATGCTTAACTGCATTTTAACTGTTCAATTATTCTTTAGCTGGCTCTATCTAACTCTGTCTCTTACGTGCATGTCCTTGCTATCCTAAATTAACAGCCAGCTCAATACCAGACTATTTTAGTGCTACATGCATGACTAATGATTACTGCAGTCCTACTGCTGCTGGACTGATCTGATTTGGCGTTGCAACACACTTTAACATCTTCATCCGCACATTTATGGTCATAGAAGGCCTTTGTGTATGTTCAAAATTAATCCAGACACTCTGAAGCAGAATTTGGCTGAACCAATTCTAGCATGGAGACAATACATGCCAAAGAGAATGATGCATACAAGCTCCAGCAGTTGCACCTCCTGTGCTATAAGCTCACCACCATCAATAACTGGACTCCAAGCACCTAGAATGGAGGAAACATATTTAACATGGGAATGTCGCACATATATCTGGCACAATCTGCACTTCCTAATCTTTTTACAGTGACAATGCCACTCTTGTCCAGATTATGGAGAATGCACCAAACTTTTCTACAAGCACATCTGCACTTTTCTTCTTGTATGTGTCTATTAAGCAATGAGTTGCGGTATCCTGGACGTCAGTCAAAAAGCTTACTTCAATGAGGTGAGTGTAATCATTCAGATGCCTAGAAGTTACACTCTGCCCCTGCCTATGTCCAACAAAATCCCTCCACAGGGGTTGATTGATCATGCCAACAGTGTGATTTTGAATTATATACCTTTGGAATGTCTAGGCGAGACCTTATCTTGCTTATATGCAACCTTCACTATTTTTCCTTTCTCTGCCCATCAAAAAAGCACCTTTTCTGTGTATATTTTCTGTATGCAACTTCTAGTTTTTCAATTGTCAATATACTTTAGGCCCCTGTATAGTGCATTTTTGTAAAACCCTTCCCATTTCTGTCTCATTCACTTCATCACATACACCCCAATAAAATCGGATGATATTGTTCAGCTTTGCAGACACCTTGAAATGTCAACGTCAACAAGAATGTACCCAAGGCATTCCTTCTTCCAAATAGTATGATTCATCATAGCAACAATCAGACCTCAGATTCGATATAACTTAGTGGCCCAGGTAAGCCTTTATCTTGTTTTTAAATTATATGCAATCTTCTATTTTTTCTTTGCAGACTTTTTGTCCACCAAAACAGCATGCTTTCTACAAGTAGCTTCCATATACACCTATTTTTTAAGATACTTGCATAATTTTTTTCCAAGGAACTCTAGCCATTTCTTCCTTCTTCAGTTCCTATATGCAAATGCATAATGTCAAGTAATGTTGTACAGATTTGCAGAACCCTTTAAATGTTAAACTTAATATCTAAGTTGCCAATTCTAGTACAGGGTCAGGTACAGATTCTGGTACACTTTTATATATATATATATAACATAAAAAAAGTGATCCTCATAATTGCCAACAAACAAAATATTTAAATACCTCATAATTTGCAAAAAAAGAAGACTCATAAATTCATATTTTAGTGCCTTGTCAAATATCAACGCATAACGAAAATTTGTCATGTCCCCCGAAATTGTAGCATTGAGATACAAAGCATTGAAAACAAGATATACAAGATACACATTAACACCATTAACTATTTAATATTATTACGATTATAATTTTCAAGGATACTATTATAATTGTAAATATTAAAAATAATATTCTAATTACCAAAATATAAATATTATAATCACTATACATCAATATAAAAGATTGTAATACATTGAAATAAAATAATAATATAGTGGCAGCTTATTGTTATTATACTTTAATGATTAAAATACAATATATTAAAATACAAATAAATAAACATCAAAAATAAAATAACAGATATTATTCTTGTTGACTAAAATAAACAAATATAAAATATAAAATAAAATAATCAAGTAACAAATATAAATAATACCAAAGCACCAATTCATAAGCAGGCCTAAACACAGCGAACAGTTTAGAAGATTGCAGCAATTATAATTATTAAGCACACAGCATAGATTTAGTTATGAATCGGGTCCTAAAGGCAGTGGCTGCATAGGAACACGTCCCTAGTCAAAGAACAAATATGACTTTTGGTGATCGGGCTATAAAAGGAGAGTAAATTCAAGACCAAAGGGGGGAGGAAATAAAGGGAAGAATACCTGAATATATTCTATGCAAAAAAGAAACATCGAACCATTCCAAAAGACTTTCCTAATTTCTGCAGCTTGTGATATCTTATCATTTATATTCATAAGATCGTGACTAGGAGAATTAAGAAAGCTTCAGCAGATCGAACCAAAATAAAGATAAGTATTTTCTGTATTCAAATAATTAATTTAGTAAGTGTATCAAGGGTGTGGATAGGGACTATAGTAAGTATTCTTCATAACTTTAAATAAGATGATAAATACTTTATGTACTTAGAAAATGAGATTTGAATTCAGGTATGAATGATTGTCAGATATGTTAGGAATCAAAATAACAGTTAATGATAATAAATATATTTAAATATATTATGGTTGATAAATACATAATTTGTTGATGTTATAGCGGCAGGAGATATCTTTCTCTCAAAATTAAATGATAAATAATTAATAAGGCAAGTCGGCCTTAATTACAAATTATGTTTTATATTTTTTATTTCTTAAAGGAGGCCGACCTATATGAAGAGACACCTTGTTTTGTATATATACAAGGTGAAGTTGTTTCATCAAATCATCAATTCAAAACTTCAAGTTCGTACCTTAGCAGCAGATCATCATTTGATAGCAGCAGATCAATTTCAAGGAGAATCATATTGATTTGTACTTTACATCAAGGAGAAGTGTCTCCATTATTTGTATTTAACTCAGCCTTGAGTAAGGCCAGACTTGTAAAGCAGATTTCTGCACTTTTATCTGATATATAAGAGATATATATTTTGCTGGGTTTTTCTCCCTCGAGTAGGAGGGTTTTCCCAGGGTAAACTGTTGTGCTCTTTGTACCATGTGTTGCATTTTCTGATTGCTTACATTTCTGATCCTAAAACTAACATAATTGATGGTTGATAAATACAATATATGCATAATGATCTTTATCTAGCTGATGTTATTTATTAATGTTATTTTGGAGTAATAAGATTATGCAGACTACTATTTATTATTATAACATTGATAATATGTCATCTTGAATTAGATAACTGTTACATCCCATCCCTGAATTACTATTTACTATTCACTTTAACAGTTTAACTTGAATGCAATGTGAATTTAGGAGATTAAATGATTGACAAGTTGAATGATTAGATGAAATATACTTGTAATGCAATGTGAATTTGAGACTATGATTGAGTTATCAGTGTATATGTGATGCATTGATGTGGTTATTCTCATGTTTCTGCATCATGGATATATAGTGAATATTCCATCCTTTTTCTGATATCACAGTGATATTCATGGTTGGCATATATGTTTTGACAGTTTACTATACTATGGCAGTCATCATGACTCATTTTGGTAATGCTTTGTTTATGGCTTTTATATTCTGATCTAACAATGGTTCAGTGTTTACTGTGGCAGTAGATTCCTTGGTGCTTGGTTTTCCATACAGGGTATAAGATATTGTTGCCTTGGTGTGCATTGATATCAAGTTTGGGTTCTTTACCTTGACACATTTATGAAGGGCATGAACTTCATTGGTTTGGTTGACATTTGATGACATTTGGATGGTATGGTTTTACTAAGGCAGCAATAATGTTAAGGGTCGTGGATTTCATTTAACATTAGGATGTGTGGTCACATTTATGCAAAAGGCCTGTTTTTAATGTTTTTGGACACTCATGCAAAATAAACAAAATAATGATTAAAAAGGCACAAGGATGTTTTTGTGTGGAGGCAAATGATAAAAGACATATTCCATTTGACTCGACATGTTGAGAACCCTAACTGAAAGACAGCATTTTTTATTTTTGAAAACCTTGTGGCCGCATTTAGATGGGGGAAGCTTGGTGGTTATGGCGGCAGCTAGAAGTGGTATGGCGGCTGGAAAATGCAGGGGAAAGGTTTCTAGACAGTTTGGTTTCAATTTCAACAAGGTTACTTCGACCTCATTTTGCTACATTCAAGTGGTAACTCATTTCTGTTTTCAAACTCTAGTATGCTTCTTTCATTCGGTTGCATAAGCTGAAAATGCTTTCTGTTTCAAAGTCAAAAGGTTGAGATCTTGTTGTTTTTGTTATATACTGCCATTGCATTTGTAATGGCTGAGTTACAATTGGTTGACAAAGTTTTTGTTTCATCAAATCACATATGTGTCTATTGTATGCAATGTCGACATGGGTTTTATAGCGTTCATTGTCTTTGCTTTGATAAGGGCGATTTATGGCCGCATTATGTATGGCTGTCAGGCAGATTATTGCACACATTATAATGTTTCACTTATTATTGTAAGGAAGGTTCTCAAGCCTATTGTTTTGGGCACATGATTGTGTTTTGTTCATCATAGCACATAGTGGTGTGCTAGGGCATGAAGGCTTTGACGGTGGAAGCTAGGGTTAGAAGACATCATGGTTTCGGTGTGACTATACTCACGGTGTGGCGATTGCAGGTTCAATTTTGTTTCACATTTTATCAGCCTTTCATTTGGTAATATCAAACCCTAAATCTTGTCTCCTTTCCTTGTCGAAATGTTAGCAAACTTGCAAGAACAAGGTACTTGAAATTCTTTTTCGTTATTGTATAGGGGTTCTTGTTCTTGATAATTGTTCAGTTTTTGTAGTTAAAGGGTTTGCATAAAAATGTCATTTGCATTCTGTTACTAGGACACGCCATGAAAAGGTTGATATGTTGCATTACTGTTTGTATGGTTTAAAAAGGTCTTACAAGGTCTCACCTGTCAGGTTCCTATGGGTTTAGTGTGTCAACCATACTCCAACCTAGCAGAGGTTAAAAGACATCTTTTGACAGATATCTTTATGGTTGTCACCAGCCGGTGATACTTTCAGTTATGAGCACAGTTATGAGCAGCTTTAAAGTTTATAAAATGATCTCAGGCAATGTTGTTCGGTGGGTTGAATATAATGCTGAAATCATATAGCCAGAATATATGAATTGCATTTACTGTTATTATCATGCTGTAAGTAATTGATATTAGCAATCAAGTTCTTTTGTTTCTTAGTGTATGCTATCGACCTTGCTTTCAAATTCATCATGGTGTTAGAAAGAGTTGTCTATTTTTTATTTTATGGGGTCATTGTTTTGAGTTCTTCAAACCCTATTACTAGGGCACACCATGTATACTTTGTGATCTTGTGCTGTCTAGCAGAAGGTTTTCACTGCGGGTTCATTACTGTTTACATTTCAATAAAGTATCACAAGGGTTTTTATTTTGCGTTGACAAATAGGTTCATTGTTTTGAAATTTGTGTTACCCATTGCTAGGGCACGGGGTCACAAATCTTGTGGCAGTTTTAAAGCGTTGTATAAATGTTGTGTGTTGCATCTTGGTGTCGACTTGGACATGGGTTACAAACAGCGGTTTAAGTTTGGTACAAACAAAGAGACCACGGTGGCATAACAGTTATGAAGTTTTCAATTTTACTTGAAGACAGTTGGCAGCATATGTGATCTTGTGAATGATTATAAAAATAGTGATATATTTCTGTGCAGGGTTCGATGCAGATATGAGATTTATACTCTGTTAAGAGTTATTTTTATTTTTGTGTTGGAAGCTTTAATGAGCAATCTGTTATGAAAGATGGAAAGCACTTTAAGTGCTGGTTGTCTTTACATATAGGTTCTTGTGTCTCCAATTATAAAGGAGACAAACAAGAAGTGCTATTCAATGAAACAGAGGTGATACTCTGTATTGTTGTTTACAATATTATTGGATGAGAAATGTTGTTTGCCAGTGAGGCAGTTACTACCATGATTGCCAGTGAGACTGTAGTAACATGAAAAGCCAGTGAGGTTGTATTTTACCAGTGAGGCGGTTGTATTTTGTCAGTGAGGCACAAATGTTAGCCAATGGGGCTCTGTCGTCAGTGGCTTTTGATTAAGCCAGTGAGGCATTTTACCGAGTGGTTTTTTATCCCTATGATGGTTTTCCACTCATGAAAATACTATGTTATGATTCTTTTGTGGTCCATGTGATGATTATGTTTCATACAATTTGGTCTTGTTGTTTCTCTATCTACTGTGCAACATTTGAGTTTTCATGCCGTTTAAGGATCTGCTATTGGCTATCTTATATCTTATTGGATAGGAGCTTAGTAGTGGAGTATTATGCCTTCTATGTTACATATTGGCAAAAGCTTTCGATCCTAGAAAGGGCAGCTGCTGATGTTCTATGACAGCGTCAGTCATATCCTTCCAGCCGATCTCCTTGAAGAATGATAAATTAAATGTAGCTAAGGCTATTTAATTTATAGCGATTGGATAAATTCAAGAGACATCAAATTATTGAAAAGGCATGACATATATTAATTAATATTTAATTAATGAAGAGGCTCGATTTGTCTTGGAGGCGCGATCTTCTATGGAGGCCGACCTTGTACTTATTGGAAACACGTCCTTTCATATTGGGCCGACTCTTGGATTTGAAGAGACACGACTTCCCTCTCCTCTTGTATATATGCTCAATTGGTGATCACTCCATTAATCGATTCCATTCATTGTTCTTGCATTACTACTTGGCGCGAATTTGTTCAAGGCAGATTGTGATATCTTAGTTCATCATTGTTGAAGGCTCTTGATCAGCGATTTGTCTCTATATATTTCTGTGTGCATCATAAGTTTGGTGCTTGTGCATAGGCCTTTATATCGGCCTCTTGTAAGGAGATCATCATTGTGATATTTCAATATATAAGTGATATTGTTGCTGGGTTTTTCTCCCTCAAGTGGAGGGTTTTCCCAGGGTATCTGCTGTGTTCTTGTGTCTGATTTTGAATTAATTTCTGTGCATTAAATCTGATCATAAAACTAACAGCAGCCATTAGAAGAATAGAGGAGGTTAGTAATGCATTTCCTTTCCAGAAGCTTGGTGTTGGCATTCAGGTGAAAGTGTGCAGATTAGCTTCGCTTGCTCAGGCATGTTCTTCTCCGTTTAACTTGTTAATACTTTGAAAAAAAAGATGTAATTTTGTTTGTCTCAGATGAGTCATTATTAGTAAGTCTTCACATCCTAGGAAAGGATTCTATAGTGGAACTAAACACTGGATATCCGAGATTAAATTATGAGGGAGGAGTCATCAATTCAAGAATAATATTTATTATTTCTATATGCTAAATGTTTTGTTATATCTATATGGTAACAATTATGTAGAGCATGTTCCATACTTAAAGAAAAAAAAATTGTATCTCCTTTCACCTATGTTTTCAGTTATTTACTGTTGGGTATGGTAACTCCTTGTAAGAAGATGTAGATTGTTACAATAACTAATAATGTTAATTATGATATTTAATATAGAGTTACTCATGCTTAATCCCGATGTTCAATGTGGAGTACTAATATTCTACTTGTCAGACTATTTCAGTGATGGATCTCTAACTTGTTTGTGGGGACTAAATCAATTCAAGTTATCCTCTAGGGCCCATTGCTTGGAAAATTGATAATTTAGAATAGATTCAACAAATCTCCTATCTAAAATGAGTTGTCCCTGTGTCCCGAGTGTTGATGTATTCAGCATCAGTCGCTACCTTCCAACCCAGACCGATTACAATTAAATCATAGCCTTACGGCTAGTTAATTGGTGAAATCGTCTTTATGAAATGAGGCGTCATTCATTGATGATGATTAATAATTGTTTATTGAAGAGGCACGTCTTGTTATGGAGGTGCAATTTGATCCAAGGCCGACATTATGAAGAGGCACGAATTTAATGAAGCCGACCTTTCTTGTATGGGCGCGATTTCATTGAAGAGGCACATCTCTCTATGCTGAGCTGACTTGTTATTTTGAAGAGTCACGTCTCCCTTCCATATTGTATATATAGCCGTTGCCTCTCTCATTGTTTATCATCTATTCATTCGTCATTCCATCCTTGTCAAGTTCGTGTTCTTGCAAAGTGTGAATTTCTTCATTAAGGCAGTTCGATAGAGGCTGAGTTTTCTTCAGCATATTGTCTCTTTATATTGCTGTGTTGCATCACTCTTTGGTGCATGTATTCAGGCCCACATATCTGCCTTTTGTAAGGAGATCATCATTGTAATAATTCAATATATAAGTGATATATTGTTGCTGGGTTTTTCTCCCTCAACAAGAGGGTTTTCCCAGGGTATCTGTTGTGTTCTTGTGTTGATTTTGAATTAATTTTTTGTGCATTACATCTGATCATAAAACTAACACCGAGGGCAAGGGCACGGCTGGGGGACGTCCCCCCCACATTCCCTTTTTTTGCAAATTCGCGGGAAACAACTCTGAAATGGGGGAACGGCTGGGTGTGGAAAAGGGATGGCGAGCAATCTTGGGGATGCCTAAACGTCCCCCAACTATCTCGAGGATGGCTAGTTGTCCCCTATGTATGAACAGCATTTTTTTTAAACACATTTTAATAAAAAAAGCCCTTATTTCATTGCTTTTGTGGGCCCCCACCTCCCATGTTGCCCTTAAGAACAAAAGACTCACCATTTTGAGTCATTTTTACATTTGTATGTGAAGGCAAAAAAGGAGCAGCTATAGGGTTTGAAGGTAGCCATTACAAGAGGAGGAACAGCAAGGTAAAGAAGAAGAGGTTGAATCTAGAGCAAGTGGGGCTGCAAATCCATCAAAGAGGTAAGTCTTTTCCTTCTTCTTTTTTTAATTTTTTTTTCAAAGTTTCAAGCATAATATATTTGATTTTTTTTTTTTGCATTTTTTAATTTAAACTTGCATTCAAAATCAAAAGAACATGAGCAGCAGTGGGAGTGAGATTGAAAGTGAGAATGAAGTGCAACTACTTGATAGAAATACAAGAGAAAGTGGTGAGGGTGGTAATGGACAACAACCAAACCTATTTAAATGCCCTTCAAAAATCATGGAAACATATGCAAAGGGCCCTTTGAACAAAAAAAAAAACTTTCCTCCAATATGTTACACTTGTGGACCAAAGGCAAAAAAAATCAGGGGGGAATAGGGTGTGGAATTGTCATGTTTGCTATACAGATTTTAGGGGCAGCTACACAAGGGTAAGGGCTCATTTTTTGGGTGTTGTGGGCCATGGAGTTAAAATGTGTCATGATTTAAAAGAACATGAAGCATTAGAGTGCCAAAGATTGCAAATGGAGGTGGATGGGGTTCAAGGTGGGACAACTTCTTTTCCAAGTGTGCAATCATCTATGCCTATGCCATCCACGATTGGTAGTAGTGAAGTTGCCACAAGAGGAAAGAGGAAGATGAGTGGTAGTGGGCATAGATTACATAATCGTCGAGTACTCTCCGAGTGCCCGATTAATCGCAGGAAAACTGAGAAAATGAGTATTTCCTACCTTTACTCGCAGATCACTGTAGCAAGCATTTTTACCGCATTTTTTTCTGCATTTTCGTGCAGAATTTCCAATGTAAACCCTTGTTTTTTGCATTTTATCACACACCCGCGATTTTCCCTTCGTTTTTTGTGCGATTTTCCCTTTGTTTTTATCACGATTTGCAGCAATAGCTATAGGTTAGGGCTACATTTTTCTCAAGCCGTGGGCATTCGAAATTTAGTCCTGTCCAAGCAAGAGCTGAGCATCGGCATGCAAGTGTGACGTAGTCAATTTCAAACCGCATCTTCATTTGCGAATTTCCTTTAAGCGCTCGAGCCAGGCGTGTTGACTTGAAGAAAATGTGTGACTCCCACAATAACTTCCAAGAAAGCAGCACATTCGTAGTATATTTTTAGGGTTTTCTATTTCACTTTGTCTTTCATAAAATTTTAAATATGCATTTTAGATTTTAATAATGAAAGTTTATAAAAATTAAATATTACATTATTTACATTAAATTTTTATTGAACATTTTAACATTTAATATATTTAAATTCAATAGTATTTCATTTTATTTTTAATTTTAACATTAGTAAGTTAAAATTTAATAGTTTCAAATATTTTATTTATATTTTAAATTATTAATATATAAAATTTAACTATTTTATATTAAGTTTTCCTAGCATGATATTTATTATTAACATTTATTATATATACTATTATTATATATATTTATTATTATATTTATTCAATATATATATTATAAATTATATTTATTTAATATATATTATTATTATATTTATTATTAATGTATATACTATAAAATTATAAATTATATTTATTATTAAGATACGTCACTGAGTATTCACTGAGTATTTGCCAAGTCAAAAAATTTGGGCTCGCTGAGTACTCTTTGAATCCGAGTATGTAAACTATGGTAGTCGGAAGGGAGCTTCAATTGAGTCTATGTTTAATAACCAAGCATGAGAAGCCACAGAATCTTCCATTGCCAAATTCGTTTTTTCCCATGCCATCCCATTTCATGTGGCCCATTCCTCTTATTTCAAACAAATGGTTAGAGATATAGCCAATATTGGTCCCTCATTCATACCCCCTGGAGATCATAAGCTACGCACTACCCTCCTAGACAAAGAGTATTCCAAAGTTAATGTGCTAATGGAGGATATGAGGCAAACTTGGATGAGAACAACTTACTCTATAGTGATGGATGGATGGACTGATGTTAGACATCGGCCACTCATCAATATCATAGTCACATGCCCTGCTAGTTCTTATTTTCTTAGAGCCATAGATTGTTCGAGGAAACGTAAGGATGCAGACTTTCAGTTTACCATTTTGAGAGGTGCCATAGAGGAGGTTGGGGCCACTAATGTGGTACAGGTGAGCACTGATTCAACACACGTGTGCAAATCGATTGGTTTGATGGTAGAGGATGCTTATAGGCACATCTTTTGGACCCCATGTTGTGTTCATGCATTCAACAATGCATTGAAAGACATAGGGAAGCTAGATTGGGTGAAGCAAGTGGTGGCAGAAGTTATAGAGATTCAAATGTTCATTTGCAATCACCACACCTCACTTGCTCTCTTCAATTCATTTTCAAAGGAGTTCCTCAAACCTATTGAGATAAGGTATGCCACTTCATTTTGTTTCACTTTCAAATTTTGAAACTTCAAACATTTCAATTTGTATTCTAAATTTGAATTTTCAAGTACATTGAGCCTTATATTGCTTTTGCCTTTTAATGAATATAGATATGCCACATACTTCATCTTGTTGGAGAGGATGCTTGAGGTGCATGAGCCTCTACAATTGATGATGGTGAATTCAAAGTGGACTAGATAGCCTAATTCAAGTTCAACTCAAGGAAAATCCATCAAACAAAAGATCCTTGATGACGATTGGTTGTCATGTCCCTGCAAATTACAACACTAGGCCATCCATATTTGAAATACAGATTAATATTTATTTATTTTGGCCGACTATGCCTTGATATCTAAGGAAAAAGCATATATAAATAATAAAAATAAACAACTTAAAATATCATTATCATAATACTATAAATATTATTGAAATATATATATATAACCAATATAAAAATAAATATATTAAAATAAGAAAACATATAATACATTAAATATAAAGTATACAAAACATAACATGTATATATAAAAGGATAATCAGTGATTAAAGAGAAGAAAACAAGCAACAACTAAAGAGAATGGCAAAGTTGTCTAAAGTTAATAATGACCGAATCATATCATGCTGGCCGACTCTTATCATGCTGGCCGACTCATATCATGTTGGCCAGCTCTTTGCTTTATGAAACAAATATATTATTCTAAGCTTGGCCGACCTCCTTTGAATAGATGCCTCCCTTGGATGAAAGGGTATATTGGTAGGATATAAAAGAAGATGTCATGTCCCTTTCTCAGTGACATCTCTCGGAGCACAGGATTGGCCTATCATACGACCCTCGTAGGCTAATGGACTGGACAGAGGGTCACTTTGGAGCTTGGCTCAGCTTCAGTTGGCAGAGTTTGATCAGTAGGCTTTCGTTTGGGCTCGATCGGAGACTTCTTGCAGAAATTGCTATTTTTAGCAGTTCCTGGCAGTCAGTGTGGGACCCCTGCTATTTTTAGCAGTATGGATTTGGCAGCGTTCAGAATCACTTCAGAGTTCGTCAGCTTCAGACGGATCAGTCATCGGATGAGTAACAAGAGAAATATTAATATTTAATTGTATTAATTAAATATTAATTATTTGAAGATTATAATATAAAGTTATAATATTAAATTATAACTTAAGTGATTTAAGCTGAGGGGTCGCCCATCATCAGGAAGGGGCCAATTCGTTGATTATATTTTATTATTAAAATTTGGCTAAGACTATGGGAATATTAAAAGAATTAAAAGTCGAATATTTTAATAAAACCCTATTATTGAGGAAATCGCACTTTTGAGCAATATAGTGCATTTGCATTGGGTTTTGAGCCATTATGTGATTATTGAATTTGGAAAATTGATCAAGTTTTGTCTGAGCACAGAACCTTAGGATTTGGGTCTCGAAATTCATTGGGGAACGAGCCATCTCCATTGAAGCAATTCAGAGGGTGTGAAATAACACCTGATCTATTGCAGCTGAGAGATTTCTTCATCCAGAGGAAATCATTGAACTTCACAGGAAATAAATATTCAAAGTTTTCAGAGAGTTCTTTGTCCAGAAGTCATCTTGCAGTCTAGGCGCATATATTATTCAAAACCAGAGACTCAGAGAGAGCCGTATTTTTATTATATCTATTGTTGTTGTATGCTGGCCGTACTTCTGCTGTACCAGGCCGTACTACATCTGGGAAGGCGTGTTTTTGTCTGGACCATAGCGCCTATCTTCAGGCTTCTAATCTTCATCACCTTGGGGCGCTGGGGTAGCTGGAGTCTTTTGAGATCATCAAACTGGAGGAGAAACAAATATTTATTGCAGCCGTACCCTCTCAAGCTGATCATTTATTGCAGCCACAGAAATCAGGTTCTCAAATAAAATCATTGCTTTTTACATTGCATGTAACTGGGTATTTTTTTGTAATCATTCCGGAAGGGTAATAAATGTACTGGCATCCATATTTCATCATTTTACAGTTAAATAATTTTTATTGAATTTATTTCAAGTATTTGCAAAAATCGCATTCTTCATATGTTATGCAAAAAACGTCAAAAAAACCAAAAACCATCAAAACTATCAAAAAACGTCAGATTCAGAGTTTAACGGAAACAGGGGTTTCTACAGAAGATTTGTTTGAGGATTAAAGGAAAGGGAAATATGTACAAGAGCAGAGATAAAATAGGCAGATCTAAAAGAAATATAGGCAGACCTTCATGAGGCATATAAATATTTGAAAGAGTTATAAAAGAGCATTAAAATCAAGGATATAGCATTCAAAAATAAACAATAATCTGCACTCAGAAAAGGCTGCGATCAGTTTTGAAGAGGCAGAAATTAGTAATGAAGAGGATTCGTGGTCACCATCTTTCCAAAGAGATATGTCCCTTCATAAAGGTATAAAACAAGTATGAATTGAGGAGGGAATGGAATCATGGAGGAGGAAAAGTCTGGAACATATCTCTGAGTGCAGCAGCAGACATAATCAGATAAGTTCATATAAAATGATCATGGGAATATATATATATATATATATATATATATATATATATATATATATATATTATTTACGATTATACAATAATGATGCTTTCAGCAATTATTAATCTTTATTCGTAATTATTTATTTGATCTAATCTATTTGTTTCTCTTTAAGTAATATGTTCTGAATATTTATAACAGAATGGATTGGAGAAAAGATTAACTCAGTCTGGGGATAAATATCCACTGAACATTAGGTCAGCAATCATCTGCAGAAAATAGATTGAATAAAGGAAATAGTGACCTGCACCCTCTAAATCAAAAATAATTAATTAACTAGCTTATGTGCAGCAATCTGGTCTCTTGAATTGGGGATATGAAATCTGATTTACAATAATGTAGTTGCAGTATAATTTAATGTAAATACTAAATAGATATTCGAGGTACCAATGATATATTGCTGTTATGACTGCTTTCTTATATCAATAAATATTGAAATATTTGTCATATGTCTTGAATGTTTTAGCCATGATAGAGGGGGCTGAGATTACAAGAGGGGTACGGTGATGGGGCACTCTCCTAGGTACACCACCTCAAGAAGGGGGACCAAGTAGCCCGAGATGGGGACCAGATAGTGTCCCAAGGAGGCCAAGGGGGTACAAAGGGTAGTACGCCTTGGGCTTAGGAGAGATGGGCATTCTAGGGCACCTTTTGTAATCTCACCCCTCCATCGTGATGAATCAGCACAAGAGGTCAAATCATAGAGAGAGGGAAATGGTTGGCAAGATGAGGAGATAACGGAAAGGGGACACCTCACTAGGTAGACCACCTCATATGGATGGCATGGTCCACAAGAGGCCAAGACGGATGGTATATCCACTCTTGGGCCTAGGGTAGAGGATCCGAGGCACCCCATCAAGTCACGTTCTCCCATGCTCTCCTATGTTTGAGCCCTCCAAAGATATTAAAATGCTTTGTGATTGAATTAATAATTCGGCCATGAATTTACTAATATTTAATTATGATAATATGCTAATTAGTATTATTGTGGTAAATGGTTATAATCTGCTTATCAGTGTGATTGTGGTAAATAGTTTCTAATCTTTGTGCAGGGCTTAGATCAAGTGAAAGGTATTCTCTAACCCATTTGTTTATCTAAATTAAGGAATTAGGGCAAATTTAGGGCATTCCCAATTAGGGGACATTACATTGGTGGTCCAATGTGAGGTAAGACATTGCTGATTTTATTATTAAATTGCTGATTTTCATATTAAATTTCTGATTTTAATATTTTAATTTTATTATCCAATGTTCCAACTTTTGAAGTTTCTAACATGTCAATTAGCTTGTCAATTAATTCTTTTGAACTTTTTGTTTGCATTTTGCACATATATTTGCTCCTTCATCTCGCCTATTGTAGATGTCATTCAATATGTTGATACAAATTCTCTTAGTCTCGGAGAGATATATGAGGCATTTGACAATGTGCTTGGGAAGATAAAGCAAAACAATTTTGGCAAAGGATCCCACTTTTGAGTTTATATGAGACACACATTAGGCCCATTGTGACACGGAGGTGGAACACAATGAACACCCCACTTCATATGGCTGCCTTTGCTCTAAACCCCAAATGGTATGCACCAAGGGATGGTAGGGTGCCTCCATATGATGGCTCGGAGGTTTTAGATGGATTCACATGGGCCATTGATAAGATGTATTCAGTGGAGCAGGCTTCAATACTTCACTCACAATTCCTTAGCTTTGAAAATCTTCGTGGCCTAAATTTGAGTAAACCACAAGCGAGGTTGGATAAAGCTATATTAGCTCAAACAAGCCCTATTGGATGGTGGCCCTATTGGATGGTGGACATGGCATTGGAGGGATACGCCACAGTTGAAGACACTTGCCACTCGCCTTCTTGCACAAGTTGCCAGTTCCTCTGCTGCAAAAAGGAATCGGTCCACATATAGCTTTATCCACTCCCTCAAGAGGAATGGACTTACCTCTAGACGAGCGGAAAAGCTAGTGGTCATGCATAGTGCTCTTCGGCTTCAAGATCGTTAGACTCTAGTGTATCGATAGAGTCCAGCTCTACGGTGGGATATTGATCTCGAAGAC
Source organism: Sequoia sempervirens (assembly GCA_007258455.2). NCBI lineage: Eukaryota > Viridiplantae > Streptophyta > Pinopsida > Cupressales > Cupressaceae > Sequoia > Sequoia sempervirens. Next base: position 97,845,312 of record VDFB02000363.1, on the reverse strand, counting down.
ATGGCCCAAGTTGATGAGGAGGAGACACTAAAGGGATCGGTTGGGATTTTGTTGATTTAGGCTGAGGCAAACCATCGCAGTGGCAGTGACTCGGAGGATGACTCTAATTTTATGCGGTTATGGGAAATGTCGATTAGGGGCAGCAATACACTTTGTTTTTTGTATTTTGATTCTCATATCATGATTCATAATGTAAAAGTTTAAACTTTAAAACTATATGGCAGCAATGTACCCTTTGGGCATTTTGATATAAGTTTATAAATTATAACTTGGAGGTTGTATCATGTATGTTAATTCTAAAATTTGAATACGTATTGAGTATTGAGTCTATTGGCAAAGAATTTTCAACACAAATGTTATATGTTAAGGTTCTATAATGTATATTATGCATGCTTTATCCATGTTTTCATATGAATATTTAAAATTTAAGGCATCAATTGGGATCAATCAAGCAGATTGGAAACAAGAGAAATAAGGATTGGAAATTATAAGAGATCTATTGGATTGAATATTATTAGCAAGAATGTATTTAGGAAGTAAGTTTAATATAATTATAATTATTTAGAAATAATTATATATATATATATATACATAGTTGCAACACTCGCCAAAAACTCGGTGAGTTTTCCAAGCAATTGTACGCCGAAAAAACTCACCGTACTTTCTAGAAAACTCGCCATACTTTTGGCGAGTTTTTCCAGAAAGTACGAAGAGTTTTTGAAACGCGATCTGGAAAATGCCCAGGTAGCCAACTAAAAAGGCATTTTGAGTTATTTTTTTCATTCATTTGCGTGCTCTACTTCAAAAAAAACACTAAAATGATGTGTTCCATAAGGTTTGTGTGGCTTTGATGGTCTTAATTTGGGTTTTATTGTTAATGCAAAATGATGTACACCATGAAGGTTTGTATGGTTTTGGAGGTCTTAATTTGGGCTTGGCGGCAGGGACTCCGCCCCTCGACCCCACCCTGTATCGCAACAGGGAGCGTGCCCAAAGCGCTGCCCCAGGACCCTTGACCCCACTAAGGGCGCTACCCCCAGACCCCCGCAAGGGGTGCTGCCCCCAAACCCCCGCAAGGGGCACTGCCCCTTGACCCCGCTGGGGGCGTTGCCCCCAAACCCCCACAAGGGGCGCTGCCCCTTGATTCCACCAGGGGCGCTACCCCTTGACCCCGCTAAGGGCGTGTTGTGACCTAATTCACACCTCGCCCCATTGCAAATGGGGACCCTCATATTTTGCTTTTTAGGGTTTTGTCGTTGCGTCTTGGTTTTCGTCTGGTCTCCGTTTGGGGTTTTGAGTCTGAATTTTGAATGGTTACCCAAGTCAAGCAAATGAATTTTAGCCCGGATCACTGTGCAAACGTCGCCATCATGCTTAGGAGGCCTAGGAGACGAAGATCGGCTGTCATTTCAGTCAATTCCGACACCTTCTAGTTTTTAGGGTTTTTCACTCTAGCCCCCTATTTTTTAGGACCTACTTTTTTGGCACTTTTGGGCAATTCTGAGATCCCTATTTTTTAGGGTCTATTTTTTGGAAAGTTGCTATTTTTGGAAAATTTCTATTTTTTAAAAAGTTTCTATATTTGGAAAAGTCTCGAGTTTTGAAAATCCACTCAGAAGTTCGAAAAGATCAACGAAACTCTCAGAAAATCAGTTTGAAAAATTTTTGAATTCATGGTGAAATTCTGGAAAATGATGAGAAATCTGGAAAAAATCTCAAAAAGTGATGAGAAATCTGAAAAAAATCTCAGAAAATGGTGAATAAAATGAAAAATCAGTCATAAAATCATCAAAAAATTGATAGAAATCTGAGAAACTCATATAAAAATCTGAGAAATCCATGAAAATCTGAACAATCATGGCAAATTGATCATGGTGAAGGCATGAAAGAGGACTGAGATGAGTAAAGTTAATGACAGAAAGCTTCAGCCAGACAATGAAAATGGCTTGACTATGAGCAAACTCCGCCCAGCCATAAAGAAGATAATGGCAAGAATGAATGGCAAGTCCGCCCTTGGTCAAGATATATGGCAAAGAAACATGCAAAGTCCGCCCAGCCAAGCAGGTTAAATGGCAAGCCAAAGGAGGAAGTCTGCCCATGTCCAAATGTGAAATGGCAACAAATCTGATGAAGTCCGCCCTTAGCAAGATAGGAGATGGCAACAAATCTGATGAAGTCCGCCTTGAGCTAAAGAGGAGATGGCAAGCCACAAGCCCAAGTCCGCCTTGAATGGCATGCCAAGAGGTGAAGTCCGCCTTGGGTAAAATGGAATGGCTTGAAGATGAAGGAAGTTCGCCTTAGGCATAAGGTTAAGTGGCATGCAAATGAGCAAAGTCCGCCCATGTTCAAGTCTTAAGTGGCAAGAGAGGAGACAAAGTCCGCCTTGGATAAAGTGTTAAATGGCAAGGAAAGACCTAAACTCCGCCCAGCTGAATGGCATCAAAAGAAGCAAAGTCCGCCCTAAGTCAAATGGAGAATGGCAACAAAATGAATAAAGTCCGCCCTTAGACATAAAGCAAGGAAAAAGATGGCATGATAAGTGATGAAGTCCGCTTTAAGGTGGCAAAAAAAAAAAGAGTCAAAGACAAAGTGGCTTGAAGAGAGCTGAAGTTCGCCCCAAGACAAAAGATGAAGTGGCTAAGGCATAGCCAAGGAAAAATTGAATGGCCTAAGACAAATGAAAGTCCGCCTTTGGAGATGGCTTATAAATGAGTGAAGTCCGCCTAGCTTAAGATTTGATGGCCTAAACATAGGCAAAGTCCGCCACATCAAAGAGAAGATAGAAGATTGGAAATTTTGCCTAAGTATGAACATTGGCAAATATAAAAAATATATACTTGGCATTTTAGAAAATTCGCCTAAGTCCAAAATGTCTAAAGAAAATCATGCCAAACGTTCTAGGAAGATGAAATAAATTTTGCCAAATAATTTTGGACGAAAGAGGTTATGGCCAAATAATTTTGGACAAAAGAGGTTATGGCGAAATAATTTTGGACGATAAAAGTTATGGCAAAGTAAATTGGAAGAAAGGAAAATTCGCCTAAGGCAAAAGAAAATTCGAAAATCAAAATTGCCTTAGACAAAAAATAAGTTGCCATAAAACGAACAGGTTGGAAATAATACATAATTATTTCAATTATTTATTTTCCAACCCCCCAAAGAGATAAGTCTTGAAAAATCGAAATTGGAAAAAGGACAAAAGAGCTTTATTGAACTGGCGTCAAATTTGGAAACTTTCCCAGATATTATCATTGAAGATAAAACTTGCCACCCGGAAGCTGAGTAAAAGACAAGTTAAAGCTCAATTTGAAGGAAACATTTGAAATTTGCTAATTGGATCGATTTTCTCACCTTATAATTGATTTCACTTCTCATTTTTACAATCATTCATTTTCGAAAGAAAAGTGTGAGAAGAAATTTTTCTAAAGAAGTGAGAAAAGTTTGAAGCGAAGTGAAAGAAGCAATTTTTTTACCAGCTTGCATTCTGATCATCACCATTTCTTTGTCCAGAAGTGCCAGGCAGTTTTACTTTGTCCACTTCATTTTGACATAACGCTTCATCATTTATTTTCTTTCTAGCTTGATTTTTCACGAAGTCTAATTCAACAACTAGCTGGAATATATTGCATAGTGATTTAAATTTCAAATTCTAAATATTTTCTTTGCCTTTTCCTTGCAGATTTATTTTCGAGACGGTAAAGATGAAGTTTGCCAGCAAGGGTGTGCAGATGCAGTCAAAGATCAAATCTAAGTGGGAGCATGTTGTGGACACCAATCTTGGCACGTGGACCTCGATGACTTCAGGAAAAGAATGTACGGGAGCGATGGACGTCTACCTTCGCCAATCGCGATAAGAATGATGCGCAATGGAATTGTTCATGCAACTAGATTTCCCCCAGCAAAGGAGTGTCCGGAACTTATGGTGAAATGTGCATTGCACTATAATGCACGAGAAAGGCAAATAGAAGCTCCTGATGGAAGAATTCTCGCATACCTATCCGAGCCAGCCATTCAGGAAATTTTTGGGATTCCAGTTTACAATAGAATGTCCTACCGCACTAAGGAGGATGCACTTAAGCTTTACCAGAACCAGCAAGACCTTTGTGCATGCAACATAAACAAGAATTGGTTGCTGCAGCCCAAGCCTACTGCAAGAAAGATGCCAAAGAAGTTGGTCAGAACACATTTCAAGGAAGAATATGGCGACATAGTTTTGCTGCTGAACAAAATAGTAGGCAACCCTCATGGTGCGCCTTTCGAAAACTGGATGTATTATTTCATTGATGAAATAATTACCGGAGTCAAGATGTTTAACTGGTCTAGAATGATCAGTGATTCCCTCCATGAGTAGTTGGTTAACCTGGAGGAAACCAAGACCTTTCACATGAGCTCATACGTCATATATGCGCTTGCAAGGTATTACAAGTATCCTGGCTTGATTTGCAAAGGCGTGGTTGGCAATGGCGAAGGACAACTCAAGGCATATGATTGTTATCCGCAATTGCAACTAAAAGAGAAGTCACATTTCCAACGAGCTCACGACGCCTTTCTGATGTACATCACTCGGCTTCTTCAAGGCGGAACACATCAGAGACTCACACGTGAAGCCAAGAGTTTGATTGGCAGATATGGATCGTGGTTCATCCAATATCCCAGGTTCACTTACATCAAAATCCAAGGATTCTCAGGAAATCCTTATAGACTGCCCATCTATCCAACCAACAAAATGGTTTTGTTGGAAGTGCTGAGGCAATTGGAGGCGTATAAAAATATTCAAAGGCCAAAATAGAAGGCAGCTGTCACCTTTCCTTTTTTCATTGGCAATATGGAGGAATCATGTCCCACGGCTCAAGCAGCGGAGAGTGCTCGACTGGAGATCCAGAAATATCCATTCATATCATATAAGTCTAGGAATAACTTTGATCCACTCCATCACATCAAGACTGTGGACGGAGAGAAGTACAAGCACCAAGTAGACTTAGAAGACTTTTGGGCCAATGCTGCTAACGAATATGAAGTGAGAAAGAGGTTGTGGTCAAGATTGCCACTAAGTATGATAAGGGCAACGGAGATTTTCAAAGTACCTGATCAACTACAGGATGACGAAAGGTATGTGCAGCCAGGCTTCAATGAGAACCAGCCACTCCCTCCTATGAGGTGGTCTAAGCCTGAGATGGGTGACCTTGCAACATTCATGCGACTTGTTTTCAAGTATTCTCAATGGTGGATAGATCAACAGGTAGAAACTCTAAGGCAGAGAAATGTGCAATTCACGTATGAATTGATGGGCAATACAGAGTCCTGTTCTTCAAATGCCGGTGCATCTCATGGAGATGGGCCAACAGATGCCGCCAACTTGGGAAAGAGGAAAGAAACTAGTAAATCTGCAAAACAGGACAAGGGTAAAATGATAGATGAAGGGCCTTCTTGGAAGAAGCACAAATCCAGACCTCTTCAGTCGACCACTTCCAGAAATATAGAAGAAATACTTGCCATGGATAAAGAGTCTTTGGAGAATGCCCGAATTCCTTCCCCAATCAGAGATGTGGAGCCAATACAACTGGAGGATGATGCTCAACCCTCTCCTACAGGCACTGAGATCCTAGAATCCGACAATGATTTAGATATTATGGATGGAGAATTCGTGGAAGGAATGATTTCCGCCCTCAAAGGAATCCAAGAGGACCCATCCGTGTAGGAAATTCCAAATGTCCAAGAACTTCATGAAATACTAGAGATTCAGGAAAAGCAAGAAGTGCAGGATATTCAAGAAGTCCAAGATGGAATTGAGCAGCCAACCATCCTAGATTGGCTAAAAGAAAGATTAAAAAGAAAGGCACCAACAGAGGTTCCTGAAGAAGATGATGCCACAGATTTCTTGGCAAGGCTAGAACAAACTGCCACAAGGAAGAAAGCCAAGAAATTTTCCACCATCTGAAGAGACGAAGTTGGCAACCGCACAGTACAAATTGCAGTACCTACAGCCAATAAGTTCCAAGATGAGATTGCCCCGGATGAATACGCCATCACGACCATTGACATGGGTCCAACAACGAAGGGGCAAGAAGTCGAGGACTTGGACAATTCCGTTGCCACCATCAAGTCCAGGCTGGAAAGGGAAGTAGCCAAGAAAAAGGAATATAAAAGAGAGATTGACCGCCTAAAAAATTACATCCAGCACTTGACCAAGCCGCTAAATGAAGGTGACCAAGCAGCGCTTCCACCTCCAAACTCTTCACTAGAACCAATCCAAAATTTTGAAGAAGAGTTGACTACAGCAAGAGAGGCTAAGGATTGGATGGATGGAAGGAAAGAGGAGGCAATGGTGTTCGCGGAAAAACTAGCATGCGTATATGAGCAGGTTTCCTTTTTGCTGTCACGGGTTGCAGACTTAGCAGAATCTTGGGGTAGCCTCGAAGACATTCAAAATAGAATTATCCCATGTATTCAAGAATTGAAGGGCATCTCGAAGCAAAAGTTGATTGATGACGAGATCATTGAGGCTGGAGCTACATATGATTTCTGAGGATGGTATTATGCTCTAGTGTCATGGAAAGGAGTCCTGGAAAAGGTGAAGCAAGATGGCGCCAAAGTTGAAGAACAGGCAAATGAGATTCGGAGTAAAATTTACCAGATGGCTGCCGATATGCTCGACAAAGATGTTGTCCGGAAGAAACATTTGCGGCCAAAGAATTTAAAGGAACAAGTGCAGAAAATTTTCTCCACCATCTCCGGGCCACTCATGAAAGAAAACTTCACCAAGGTCTTCAACTTCATGAATGTCAGAAATTCTTTCTTGCTACAGGAACCAGAATGGGTGACCACTTTTGCAGAATGTGCTAAGAGCTTGGATTTGCAGGAATACAACATCAACGTGCTGCCGGACATTGCCATGGAGGAGGTTAGCTTGATTGTGTCCAAGTTCGCCGAACACAATGCCGCACAAGTGGATAAGGATGCCACTCCAAATGTCTGAGGTTCTCTCTAGTTAACTAGTTGATATTTTGGAAACCCTAATTAGGGTTTAGTCATGTTTAATCTGGGCCATTGATCTCATTTCAATCTTGGTTGTTCATTGTAATTCAGAAGTACTATATAAACCCCCCTCGCTCTCTTTCATTTCATTAGAAAATTAGAAAAATAGGAGATCAGAAGAAGAATTAGAATTCATTAGAAGTTAGAGCAAATTCAAGAGAATTAGATTGTAGAAAATAAGAGAGAGTTTTATGAGATTGTTGTGAAAACACTATTTTGATAAGAAAGTTCAGATGCATGAGGTGCCTTGAATCCTTGATTGTCAAATAGTTGCATGGTCGCATATTTTCTTTCTCATTTAGTAAATTTGAATTAGAATGTATGTTAAAAGAATGATGGATTGATAACGGAGACTAGTGAAACCCAGCTCATACTTTCTTTGAGTGGATGCTTTTCGCTCAATGTGCAAAGTTAGACTGAGCTTTTTCGTGGATGCTTAACTTCTGTTTGGATAATTATTGTTCGATTTGATGGTAATTATTCATCACGTGAAAATCATAAGCACATTCCCAGAAGATTGCACTTGCTCTGTGTAGTTGTCGTATAATGTGGTGAAGCAGAGTATTGTTTATTTGGTTTCATTTAATCTTCGTCGTCTCTTGATTTCTTAGGAGTAGCATAGGATCTCTAAAAGCCTTAATCTTTTTCACCTTTTTTTTATAAAATCAAAAAATCCAAAATGATACTGTATTCATGTCTCTGCTTTCCAGAGTAATTCACAAAAGTAAGTCCCCTTGTCATAACCAGCAAATCACATCAAAACCACAGAGCTCATCCGCATTCATCTTAAACATTGGAATTACCATATGATCTTACTTGCAATCTTAGCATAGAAGGTAGTTTTTCAAGAGGGGATAGAGCGTCTTGGACACTTTATTCTAGTAAATGTTTGTTGTGTCACAAAACACGCATCAACAGGGCGCTATCCCTCAAACCATTGGGGGCATTGCCCACAAACTCCCACTGAATTCATTTGATTTTCTAGGTACTCTCCACTAGATACCTTCAATTTTACAAAAACAATTTGCTATTTTCATTTTTTTTCAGACTATCAGTATCAGTGTATTGAGCATTCCACATGAGGATGCGATTTTGTATCTAATTTTCTTTCAAATCAATCAAATATAACTAGACTCAGCTTGTTTCTTCTATGTACTCATTTTATTGACTCATTGGATGCATCTTATCATTGAATTTTGCAAAAAAATTGCGTTTATAATGAAGTTTAAGCAATTTTTTAAATTGCCGAGTTTTTTGCCAAGTTTTTTCCGAGTTTATGCTGAGTTTTTTCCGTACCGTATTTTTTGGGCTTGGCAAGTTTTTCAACTATGTATATATATATATGATCATGCAATAGTGATTATTGTAAGTTTTAAATTCAATTAGAAATATATATATATATATATACGCCACACGATCATGCAATAATGATGCTTGCAGCAATTATTGATACTTATAACTTATAAGTAAATATGATTCTTCCTTTATTATAAATATAGATAATAGATTCTTATAATAATCTATTTTGAATTTAGAGAAAATGATTGCAAAACAGAAAGGCTGATCAACCTTTCGAGTTCACAAGAGGTGAAGGCCCGACAAACCCACCATCAAGTACGCCACCTATAGGGGGTTAAGCCTCGTGGGCCGGGATGCAAATGTGTGCTCCCGGACTTGGTGGAAGGGAGGTAGTCTTCATGCTCTTATCAAGCATGCCACCCATAGGGGGTTAAGCCTCATGTGTTGGGAGGCTTATTAGTGCTCCTAGGCTTGATCAAGGAGGACGGCCAGCCTCAAAGGTGTATTGAGGGATGGAAGGGCGGCCCTCTTTCCATGCTCTCACAGTACAAGGATGACTGACCTTGAGACTGCAGTTTGCAAACATTTCAATGAATTCCTAATAAGATTATTATGGGAATCCATATTGGAGTGGCTATTGCATTGATTAGAATTTTGATGTGACTAATGTGCATGGATATCATGATGTGTACTAATGACTAATAATATATATATGGCTTATGAGCTAATGTCAATTTCTAGTGACTAGTATTGTGTGCAGGACCTAAACCAGGATTTATATCTTATAAAGGGCATTTCAATTGGTAAATTTACAATCTTAAGTGCATTACATTTCTTATTTTGGATTCAAATTGTGCTTTAGGGCGAAATCTAGGAATATCCCAAATAGGGTACATTACACACTATCACTTTTTTCCTATGTTCCACGGCCTATCGGGGACGGGGACGGGGACGGCAAGGGACGCGTTTCCGAGACGTTTCCTAAGGGGCAATTTTTAGGGGACGGCAGGGGACGACGACATACAAAATATATATATATGATTTTTTCAAAATTTATTAATATATTAGAGAGAGAGAGAGGGAAAGAGAGATAGATATGTCAATAAATTAATAATTGATAACAACAATATCAATATGTAAGTAAATCGTGAGAGTAGTACTATAACAGCATAAGAAATGTCATTAAAGCATTATAAAATTTATCACAGCAGTATCAAACATCAATAAAACCATGGTCTATCAATATGAAATATCCAAATGTCTCAAACATGTATCCAGAAGTCTCAAAGTTCAAACATGAAAATCAAAATATTAAATACAACAGTCTATGAAATTAAGCCTCATTCAGGCTATGAATATCCAAAGACTCAAAACTATCTGAGTCACTATCATCCTCTAGCAAGAGTGGAACTAAAAGATTTAATATTTAGTCTTTTTCAGACTTTAGCCCAAACAATTAAAACATTAAACAGTTGGTGGGCCCCACGCGAAGTAACTAAACCTTTAAAAAATCATTTTTTAATTGTTTTTGACTTGCAGCCTGTAGGGGACGGCTAGCCGTCCCCAATCCGTCCCCAATTCATATTGGGGACAGGGAAACGTCCCCAATCCATCCCCAATCCACATTGGGGACAGGGAAACATCCCCAAAGTGAAGGAAACATTTCCTGGCGTTTTCGATGGATTTTGCATTTTTGGGGATGGCAGGGGGACATCCCCTTTGCATCCCCCCGTCCCCGGGACAGCAGGGGACGGGGACGGGGGGTTTTGGGGCAGGGGACGCGTCCCCATGTAACATAGCTTTTTTCAATATATGTCTAAGTGGCTCCACTGGCACTTAACCATGTTATATCAAAAACCAGATTAATACCATGAAAAGAAAATTTCCCTACAAAAATATTCAAGGGAAATGAACCCCAAGCCTTGTCCACCAAGAATCATTTGTACCATCTTTCTGTTTTTCGTTTTTTCTTCACAAAATACAAACCAAAATATTTTATGCCTTATCTATAAAAAATCTAAGTTGATTAATAATAAAAATATGTTCAATAGCCAGCTTAGTTCATCAAATACCACCATATGCCTGCTATGCAACGTTAATCAATACAAGAAATTTTATTTAGGAAGTGGACAACACATCAATTCTAAGATTATGGGATTCTTGTAAAGAAACCTGTATAAATTTAGAGACAGGGCAATTTGATTCATAGAAAGCTCATAATAAATATATGAACTACGATTTTATTATATTCTAAAAGAATGGGAATTTTGGCATGGATCGCTGATAATTTCTGGTTTCTTATTTTTTCAATTAGTTAACTGAACTTATGTCATTCGATTGTACGCTTGTATTAGTTTATAAACCTTTATGATGGTCAATTGTAAGTTTCTGTTTGTAAACCGAGTTTTATTGAGGGAGAAAAAACAATTTTCCACGTGCACAAAGGGACTAAGCCTTAAAAGGAAAGTAACTACAACTAATCCCTGATAACTTAGAAATAGTTTCTATGCTTTTAATGGAAATGATTTTTACAGAAGTCCACACACTAGGCCAAGGGAAGTGAACTGTGATCATTTTGGCCAAAATCGGCATCCATGCACCATAACTTCCTGGGAAAATTCTCTCTTCCAAGTACTGCATGATCTATTTTGCAGTAATAATATAGTCATGTTTTGTTTCCAATTTCACAATATTAAATACTACTTAGCCTAACTTGATTCTTTCATAATTATTATGCTTTCCGGTCTTCAAAAAGATCATTAATTCAAAATAGCTTTTTTTCAAAAACACTCTGCTTTGCAGTCTTCAAAAGAATGTGTTCAAATTAATTCTTTCACAATAGTCTGATTTGTAGTGTTCAAAAAATAACACTAGTTCAAAATTCAAATTTCTTTTCAGCTCAGCTTTTCAGAAGCTTTATATTTCACATTTGAGAGTGGTATCAGTTTAGATTCTACAACAGTGTTAAAACTCTTAGGCTTCACTGTAAAATTTGTGTCAGGTTTACAGCAGTTAAAGCAGGCTTAATAGGGCTCAAAACGTGATGGAAATGTCAGTGTTCACTACAATTTCCAAAACCAACTAGTTACACCAAGAAGCTTATCATTAACAACTGTTTCATCTGATAAGATTGAGGTAGAAATGACTCAAACTTTTATTAGCTGGTTGATTCGTACACAATAAAGTATCCAGAAAACTAGTAGACAGAAAAGAAAAAGAAAAAATTAGTTAGACCAACCTGCTCAGAAGCTCCTCCGCTGCCCCTTTCCTCACCAGTGATCTGTTGTCCATGTTTCTCAAAAGGCTCAGCCACTGTGTCGTCCATGTTTCTTGCAGCATCTACACCAAGCCCAACCAGATGTTCCCCATTTATTTCAGCAGTTTCAGGCACCATATGAGCTACTAATGCTGTTTCTGCTTTACTACAAAACATGTCATTTCCTTTGGGCTCCAATTGCACATCTGATGAAGAATCACAAACTCTACCATGTAAATATTTTGTCACTGTTCTAGTTCCAATTTCATCACAAGTAAGCCTGTTCTTTTCCATGTCTGTTTCTTCCATGCCAAAAGCACTAGCGCAGTCCTCCCTTAACTTTACATTAAATTCAGAAAATTCCTCGTATTTACCAGCTTCAACCCTAGAATCTTCTTCTAAATCAAACCCTGAATTATCTAACGCTACAGCTACATCCCTACCTAAGTCGCCGGACGTATTCGTTCTGTCCGAACTCAATCTATCTAACTCTATGGATGTATCCCTAATTGAGTCGTCAGCCATCTTCATTCTCTTTGAACTAGATCCATCAAGGCACTTCTCTCTTTCCATCGACATATTAATATCCTTAACAAAATCTTTACCCTGAATTTTTGTATTTCCTTCCAATTTATCAACCTCCGTCGACGCAGATGTCTCCACCCCTGAATTCTTCATAGGCTTCCCATCGATCTCACAAATTTCCGTCTGTTGAGGAATCTGAGAAACCTGTTCCGATTCAGGAAGTACTCCAAACTGGAACATGATGCTGCCATCCGAAAACTCTGCCAAAAGCTGCGCATATAAGATACAGTTGCCGTAACAGAAAATTAAAATTACGATGAAAATTCCAATTGCATGCAATCGACAGAAAATCTCCATATCTGAACAGTGTTATATTAAAATCAACGCATTTCACGAGGACGGAAAAAATTTCAATGTTTTTAATTTCCTTCGTGTCTGAAAGCCACAAGAGAGATTGATTAAATTAAAGGACAGCTAAATAAATCAAATTAACTCCAAAGTCCAAATAAACCAGATTAAATTAAACTATTAAAGTCCACAGGGTTCTGCATAATGAAAAGAAACAGAACCAGTTTTCAAACTTTCTCATGGCCGTTTAGTTTCATGTCATAACGGCAAAAAATGAGAACTACACAAAATAAATAAATATCCTAATTTGGGAAAATTTTACCTGCCTCTTCTAAAATTTAGACGTTTTTCAGTGCAGAACAATGATGTTAAGGTTACGATAGCCAAAAAATTGTCTATTGGACTGATACATTACTACTCTGAAAACAAAACCTAATTTTAGATAATTTTCCTTACCTGTAGTAGAAATTATCCCGAAGTCAGACTGAGAAGAAGAACAAGCCGTAATTATCGAGCTTCCAATCCGAGGTGAAATAAAATGGCGGCATTGCTTCCTTTGGCAGCGAAATACGGACTTTAATGGACACGAAATTTTGAAGCTTTTGGCGCAGATAAATGAAGCTCTAAACCCATTTAAACAGGACAACGTTATACGCGAATCCGGCAATTTCCCTACAGCATGCGCCATTGTAAATAGATTTGATTAAAATATTCAAAGCTTTATCCAGTTCCATGGATTATACGCATGAAAACAAAATTAAGAAAAAAAAAATTATATGAAAAGAGTCGATTCTGAAATGGCCTGTAAATTAATAAAATAAATGTGGCTTTGTTTCCATGCCTCGCCTTTTGTTCAGTCTTGTGTCGTCAAAGCACCATTTTAACCATGGAGCTTACTACTTTAATACTCGAGAATAGAATGCTTCATAAAAAATTTTAATGACGTCCAATGTTTCTTCGAAATGCATTCAAACATTAGGTTTTTTGCTTACGTGGGAAAGTAGTCTTAACGTTCTGCGTACGCCAAAGAAATGAAATTAAAGATTTTAATCATTTTCATAAGACCAAGCAGCTCATGGGACCAAGAGCTGTCCTAAAAGTATCTCTCATTAGCACACCTATTAGATATATGGGGTGGAGGCTGCGATGAAAACCTCTCATGCTAATGAGTCTATTAAATAGACGAGAATGGAGTTTTTTTTCTAAGGGAGAGGAGTCGATGGTGGGTAGGGTAGCTTTGAGTGAGGGGTCCACGTCATCAACATCCGAGTTGGACAAATTTTTTTGCCCCGTTTTTTGACCGTCGAGGTGGCATCCCCACATTTTTTTCTAGCGAAAATTGGGCACATTTATCAATGTTTTCAGACCATTTTTTAAAAACCACAAAAAAGAGTCAAAAAAAGTCATGGACCAATAGTGGGTCATTAAGTCATGTAATATTGGTCTACTGATTTGGCATTACATGATTGGTCAATTTGTGTATTTTTTGAATTAAAGTGATTTGTAGTTGGATATTAAGTGTAAATTTATTGGCACTTTTATTGCCCAAAAGTGGGCACTGGGTTGTCCAAAACTGGGCCCCAGGCTGTCCAAAACTATACCCACGATAGGTCCTATACCCACAATCGACTCCTCTCTCTTAGATGTTTCTAAGAAGTCCTCATTGTAATTAGTACACTTAAGATTTAAATTTGACGATGTAGTAATTTTCAAAAAAAAATTAAATGATTGTTTATTCAAAGTTGTATCCTAAATGTTAAAGATATATTTTATTTTATAATTAATAATGGTATTTAAAGGTTTAATGGGTATGTTGATAGATTTGAGAAGTAGAAATTAAATGAGGAATGTTTTGTTTGTAGTCATATTACAGGAGTTATCTATTTGAGAAAAAAAAAAACATACAAGATTTATAAGATTATGATATCATTATTATTAGAAAATACAACACATTGAAAGTTACTTGACTTCCCTTAATACGAAAAATTATCTTTGTCCATTACATTATGAAGGGAACCAAATACATTTTTAGGAATCTTGTGTCAAAAATGTTTGGAGAATGTACATATATTATTTTTCTTTTGTACATACCATTGGAATGAGAATGTAGGGGAATTGCATAGATTAGACAATCTTCGAACTCATGGTGTCATTGTGAATGTAAAATGTTGACAATCTATGTTTTCATGTTGATTGTTTCTTTATTGATTGTTAACTTTGTGCTTTATGGAATGTTGGTGCCCAAGTCATATGTACAAAATGTTTTGTTGGCTACCACAATTGATTAAAACAATTGGAATGAGTTGGGGGCCTTGTGTGTCCCAAGCAAGGCCAATGTAACATTGGAAATTCACAACAAAAAAGACAATAGATTAGTTGGATTGCTCTTATTTTTATAGATGATAACAATTGACTTTGCTAAAACACACCATTAACAAGTCCATTTAGCATAACCTACTAGTTGACACACAACAACACATTCACCTCTAATCATCATCATTTCAATTTGAAATTGTATGCTAATGCATCATATAATAGATGTTGTAGACGTTCAAATTATATTGATTGATCTCACACACTTGATCCTGATTACTAACATTAGTTCTCCCTAAATCACTTCTTTACTAACCGATTAATTAAATAATCTGTATTTAATTAATTCATCATAATTCCTCTATTAATTAAATAAATCAACTTTATTTGATTAAATCATTATCTTCTTTTAATCATTTTATTTGATTAATCCTAATGTTCTTCTATTAATTAAATAAATAAATCTCTTTATTTGATTAAATCTAACATCATCCCTTTAATTAAATAAATCAAACTTTATTTAATTAAATCTAATGTTCATTATTCCTCCCATTTGATTTAAATAAATCCAAAAATCTAAGTCAAATGTCAAATCAAACTAATCTCCATCTAAGCTAATTAAAACCTGATTAACTCTAACTCTAATCCATCAAATCCTCTAGATTTTGCAACTTGCACATGTAAATCAATTTAATTGATTTATAAATTCTTATATTTTCATTCAAAAGGGCATCTCATTGCAATATTCTCTCCATTTGAAATCTCCCTCCCAAAAGGACTTGTCCTCCAACATGGCATTTAAGCCCCTTGCATGTCTTTTTTCTTAAGCCAAGTGGCATTAACTCTTCTTTCATCTCTTCCTCCACAAGCCAACTTTCAAATTTTAAATTTCCAGCTAATTGCATTTATTTGCACATTGATCAAAATGTGCTCCACCTCTCTTCAATAGCATGTTGACAAATGGAACATTGCTATTGGTTCATCTTTAATCCTACATCCTTCATGTTTTGCATTCCTCCACCCTTCTTTCCTATAAATGGAGGACTCCTCTATTGATTTTGGATCCACAACTTTATGCAAAGTCATTATCTACAGATTTTATGCAAGTTCATCCATTGTTCATCAAGGTTTTCATAGTTTTCATCAACATAGCTAGGTTATTGAGAATTTCATCAAGGATCACATTGTTTGTCATCAAAGATCATCAAAGCTTACAAGGAATTGGGAAAGGGCTACTTTCCACATCAAAGTAGCACCAATTCCCCCATGGGATGCTGGTTTGAGTGTTTTAAATAGGATTTCAATAAGCTTTTATTTTATATTCAATCTTTGTTTTCTTGTTTATTGCATTTAGATGAATTACATGGGAATGATTGTTTTAGATGTGTTTGAGGACTAACATTGGATTGTTTGTCCATGTTTGAGAAACTCTAGAGCTACCATTCACATTTTGGCGCTAGAAGGAGGGCGAATCTTGAGAAATTAACACATTTTTTGGTCAATTTTTTGTTGTTTTTTCAAGTTTATGTGATTGCAGGAAACGACGCTATCAATCTAGCATCGCTATATAGCAATGTTGTGTCTACTTCAAAAGGTGACACTTCTGTCATTTTCCTGAATGGTCGGTCTTACAAACTTCAAAGAGTGACACTTGGTGAAACAACGACACAATCGTAGTCTTTGTTTCTCCATAGAGTGACGCTAACTTCACCAGAGCACCGCTAGACTTCTTCAAACTATGATGCCTTTGCAGATTGTGCCACTGGAGTTGGGTAAAAGGTCAATTTTCAGTTTTAATTCAACATGTGCTTTTTATTTTGATCACCTTTGACTTCTAACCTATTTGTGGCTCTATTTTTTGTGGGCTAATCAGTTTTTGTAGGTTGAAGTGATCAAGAAGGGAAGGAGGAAGCAAGGAGAAGTCTTCTTATGACATCATTTCATGATTTGTAAACAAGTGTTTTTAAACACTTTGGGACCAATTATAATCCCATTTTTAAGGCTTTGTTATCTTCAAGTTTTAGGACTCAAAATAAATTTCTTTTGGGTTTTAAAAAGAACAATCAAAATGTTAAAAAGAACTTTAGGAACTTACTAGAGTTGGTTTTGGATCTAAAAATTGAACAAACAAACTTCACACTTCATCTTGGTGCTATAAAAAGAATCCATTATTGCTTTTGAAGTTAAAATGAACATGTGTTTTTTGTGTTTTGTAATCTTTTATACAAGTTAATATCATTTAAAAGGCGTATGCACTTCTCTCGCACTTCACGGCGATCTTGAGAATCAAAATTCTTTTGGTGATATTAGGTTGTCTAAAAGATTGCCTCCACACTTCAATTTGGGTTTTTTAAATTGAACTAAATTTTGCTAGTGTGAGTGAGTACATTGTGTGTGTTCTCTCTTTGTTCACGCAAACAAAGATTGATCAAACTACAAATGTGCCTATTCACTTTTGTTTACCTTTAGAGGGCCTACCTTGGTGGGAAAAATTACTCACCCCAAGGGAACGACCCAAGTGGTAACGAGCATAAGCCAAGTTCTTCTGAACCGCTATACAAATTTGTGGTTGCAAGGAAAGTTTGCAATCAACTTAGTGATGCATGATATTTCTCCCCCAGTATCTTTATGATGTGTAAAGCCCTTGTTCTATGGGTTAGGAGATATCTTGAGGGAGTTTATCATCGTGTCCTATCAACCAAATGCCTTTATTACGAACCATTGTGTAGTAGCCAAAAATCCCAATATTTGTTGGCATCAGGAGGTCAGAACTTCAAAGTCGTCCCACATAATTGCTATTCTTTGTAGAGATGAGAAATTTTTCATAGGAGATTCATGAGAACTGAAGCTTGGCTGACCCATAAAAGTGAATGTTGTGGAGGGGAGCCAATGTGGTCAAGCTTCTAGTCACCTGCTATGAATAAGCGCAACTGGATTTATCCAAGTGGGAAATTCAACAAAT
The DNA here is from genome assembly GCA_007258455.2 of Sequoia sempervirens. Classification (NCBI taxonomy): domain Eukaryota; kingdom Viridiplantae; phylum Streptophyta; class Pinopsida; order Cupressales; family Cupressaceae; genus Sequoia; species Sequoia sempervirens. The sequence continues at coordinate 97,827,574 of VDFB02000363.1, read as the reverse complement.
ATTTTCTTTTCCATCATAAGATTGTGCAATCTTGAGTCAATTAAACACATTGATTGGATCCAAAATCTTGAAAACAAACATTCAACAATGGTCCTCAAATTTCAAACCCTTTAGGAGCAAATACCTTTGAGACAATCCAAGTGTTATTGCTTGTCCCTTGGGATTTTATCCTTAGAGGCTTCTAAGTATTTGGATTTATTTCTCAAATTTGTTCTCTAAAGTCAACATTAGGGAACTATTACCTTGATTTCATTGATTTTCACATAATGGACCTTGTGGGATGAAAAAAATTGAGACATTAGACATCGAGTTCAAAAGCTAAGCAAGAAAAGTGTTTTTGGTAAAAGGAACTCATTAAGCAAGATAAGAAACAATTGAACCTCACATGTGTGTATTCAAATGATTTCCAAAAAGATCAAAATCCCAAAACAAAAGTCTTTGTGCAAAAGTTTCAAGTTTAGGTGTCATACTCAAAAATCCATTAAGAAATACATTAGAAAGTGCAACCAAAATCAACATCTCAAGATAAGCAATAAATTCACAAGGTTTCATAGACTCATTCCTTTGAAAAACCTAGATATGTATGCTCGATTTGAACCACTTATTGGTTGAAAATTTCTTGGAAGTATAGCATGTTCTTCAATATTGAGGTCTTGTAAGCAAAAGTCTCTCTAGGTTCATTCAGGATCAAATCAACACCTTCATCCACCTTCAAACATCAAATAATCTCACAAACAACTCTTAGAATCTTGGAAAAATCCTTCATACTAGACTTTGGGAAAATCCTTTGAATCAAATCAAAGTCATCTTGTTTGACTAGGTGTGTGTGGATGCATCCTTATTCATACACTTAGTTAAATTATCACCTTTTTGACAAATTTATTCCAAGACAACATCTAACCTCTTGGATTTTATGAGTTCATTATCAAATCGAAAATCAAATCAAAATCAAATCCAAACCAAATCAAAGTCAAAATCCAAAATCAAATCCAACAACAAAAATCCAAAAGTCCTCAAGTCTAGTATCTCCTTCAAGGTTCCTAAGAGTTCAATCATTCACATCACCCATCTTTCATTTTCTCATCACCACCCTTTTATCCTTAACATCTTAGACTTTCTTTTTTGTACCTAAAGTATATATCAATCCAAGGAGTTAGAGGTCCACCTCCCACATTCCTAAAAATTGATCCTTGTTTTATGGTCCAAACTAAATCTCAACACAAGAACATGGAAACAAACAAAGAAACATCTACTTCAAGTGACTTGAGTCAAACCACTCCTGAAATCAATCCCATTGGATCTAGTAATCCCCAACCCAATCTTCCTCTAATACCACAAGATCCTCAAGAGGAAGGTGGCCAAGTGGAGGACATCATCAACAACGTCCTAGGAATGACTCAAGATGAAGTCATAGAAATGGTCCAAAATCTTGAGACTCACAAAATTGTCAATACCATGATGAAACTTAATCCCTCACAATACATGCTAGAATTGGAAAAAGAAGGGGCTAAACTCCCTTCTTATTTTGATGTAAGAACTATTGTGGAGAAACCTCTTGGAATTATGCCACTAGTATCATTCAAACCCTCCTTTCAAAGCATCACTTAAACCATCCCACAACCCACATTAGCTATTGCTCCAACTCAAGCTATTGTCAACAAGGGGAGCTCATTGCTTCATGCTCTTCAAACACATCCCCTTGTAAACAACCAAGAATTGGATGCAAACACCATTTTGGGTCAATCCATCCTATTAGATCCAAAACACCCATACATTTCACTTGTCTTTCATGACACCAACAATCCATCCCACTTCTCTGCAACATCGACATATCCTCTTAACACACAAGTCTCTCTCCCCATGACCTCACAAGGAGAGGGTGGATTATTTGGACAAGGGGGAATCTTTGACCCCACATCATCATCATTTCCTCAAGGGAATACACCACCCATCTTCCCACCATTTCCACCTCTACCATTAACATTTGCACCAATCCTTAGTTTAGGGAAACCCCCTTTACCAATCCTCAATCAACAAAATTAAAACAATCCCCCAATCGTAAATCAAACCATCATATTGAATCCTTCGATCATGCCATCGATATTGCAACAACAGGTGGCAATAATCGAAACAACACAAGCAATAAAAACATCATCTACAATACCCCAAATACCTCAAAATATGGTTCCCAAAGGGCCTATCATATCAACCGCACCATCCACCACACAAATCAATCCAACAACACCTCTCATCACAACATCTCACACAATTATGAATCCTCCACCACCACCACCAAAACCAAGCATGGCAAGCCAATATAGCATCACATTGCAAGCTTCCCAACAAGCCTATAAAAATGCACTTCAACAATTTCAAAATCAACAAGCTATGCAAATTGCTCAACAAGCGCAGGCACAACAAGTTGCCCAAGCCCAAGCATTATTACAACAACAAGTTGCCCAAGCTACCCAAGTTGCACATGCAACTCAAGAAACTCAAGCTGCATAGGCTACACAAGCTGCACAGGTTGTCCAAGTTGCACAGGCTACTCAACAAGCTCAAGCTTAGGCACAAGCCCAATATCTAGCTCAAAAAGCTCAAGTGAAATCACAATACCAAGCACAACAACAAGCAGCTCAGTAGCAAGCATATCAACAAGCCCTACAATAGTACCAAGTGTAATAAGAAGCAACCCAACTATTAGCCCAACAACAAGCATTTTTGGCACAACAACAACAAGACCAACAACATGCATTGTTGGCACAACAACAACAAGACCAACAACAAGCATTGTTGGCACAACAACAATTGCAGGCATATCAAAAGCATTGATTGCACAAAAAATCTTGCAACAAACTCCCCCAAACATGTAAAACACCTCACCCATCACTCAAACGATCAAACTACCTCAAAACACATTCACTCCACCTCATGACCCACAAAATGATGCGACGACACAAATAAAATTGCTCTCGCAACAAGTGCTAGATCTCCAATCTAGAAAAATAATAAAAACACCAAGCAATGTGTGCCCCTATCCATTCGATAGATGCCTTGCAATGGTGTCGTTCCCAAAAGGGTTTGAAATCCCTAAATTTGACAAATATCCTGGGATGGGAAACCTTGAAGATCACATTAGGGAATTATAGGTACATTGGATGGAAGTTGTATATGACGACACATATCTAATGCGACTATTCCCGTGAAGCTTGGCTAGGGCATCAATGGAATGGTTTTCTCATCTTCCCTCTGGAATCAAAAAGTTCCAAGAAATCGTGGACGCATTCATACAAAACTACAAATTCAACATTGGAATGGATGTTAGCCTAGAGGATCTATCTATGCTCAAACAAGCTAAGGGGGAAACATTCACATCCTTCTTACAATGATGGTGATCCAAGGCCAATAGGAGCAAGTGGACCATGCTAGAGGAACAACAAATCTGCACCATCATTTCCAATCTTGAGAAAACCTTGTCTTTCCATCTAAAATTGCAATGCATCACCACATATGACCAGTTGATCCCCAAGGTGCTCAACATCAAAAGAGTCCTTATTGCACAAAGGGGAACACCCACATATCAAGAATATCAAGACAACCGTCCATCAACTAGTTACAATGAAAAACCTCACACATGGGCGAAGAACAAAAATGTCACTAATGATGGTGTGGTTGATGCCAAGGTCATAATTAGTGCCCCAAAACAAAACACCCAATCATACCAACAACCGCAAGGCAACAATCAAAACAACACACAAGCCAACACGGTATCACAACAACAACCCAATAATCAAGCGACCAACAATTTGAATAATCAAGGGGGACCACCCCCATGGAACAAATATGCCCCCATGCGAAAATACACTGCCCTTGGGGAATCAGTCGAATCCATCATGAAGAAGTTGGTAAACCAGAATCTCATCAAAATTCCCATTTATGAGAATTATCAAGAGCCCCAAGTGAAACCACCATGGTACAATGAAAACCACCTTTGTGATTTTCATAAAATCAAAGAGCACATGACAGCCAATTGCATGAGACTGAAAAATATGATCCAAGACCTTATCGATGACAAAGTCATAAATGTTGAAAAACTTGTAGGAAATCAAGACCTTAAGATATACACAAATTCGATGCCCGAACATAATAAAGGGAATAACCATGGAAAGACAAAGTATGGCAATGTAAACCATGTTTATGATCATTTTGTCACATCCTTAAATGAATGGGTCACTGTTGTTAACGTCAAGGGAGCCAAAGCTAATTGTGGAGTCACCACACATGGCAGAAAAGATACCATTGCTAGATCATCACAACCACCTAGGGCATCCACCTCAAATCCAAAATCTATTCCCAATGGTTATAATGACTTAGACCAGTTGAAAAGAACCCATGCTCAAATCTCTATCATGGAGTTATTGAAGATCTCACCCACACATAGAAAAATCCTAGAGGAAGCATTGGCTTCATCCACTGTCTCCATGGATCTTGATGTTGATCAGTTCCAAGCTATGGTCAGACACCTCAGCACCCTGCATCTCCTAACATTTTTTTATCAGGACTTTCCCACTCAACCATCTCACAACCATGCACTCCATCTCAAAGTCCTAGTCCATAAAAACAAAGTCAAAAGGGTCTTTGTGGATGGGGGTGCAGGTCTAAACATCCATTCACTCAAGCTAATAAAGAATTTGGGATTCTTTAAGGACACCATCGAAAAAGGTAAAGGTATAACAATTAGGGAATATGATGATCCAAAAAGAGTGTCTCAAGGCATTATTCAACTCCCTATTCAAGTAGGGTCAACCATCATGGAAACCACATGTCAGGTCCTTGACCTTGATTTGCCTTATAATATTCTCCTGGGATATTCATGGATCCATGGGATGGAGGAAGTTGCATCTACTTTCCATCAATGTGTCAAGTTTCCCTACCAAAATCAAGAGGTCACAGTCCATGGTGATCCCAAGCCCTTTTATTATTGCAAGAACTTGGAAGCAAAGTAGTACAAAATCCCTTAAATTCCAAAGAATGATGAAGGCCCTTCAAACCCATATGTAGACCCAACTACCTTAGCCTCCACCTCTAAGACAAAGACACCCTCCATTCCCGACATCTTTGAAATCAAGGTCATTATCCAAGACAATGGGTGTGGGAATTACAGAATGAAGAAAAGTGCTTTTATAGTGGGAGAGTTACCTCAATCTCCTAGGTCTTGTGGGTAGCCCCAAGCAATTGAGACATCATCCAAAACCTTCAAAACATACCCCTCCAAATTCAAATGTTGGTGAGACCTAAGTCAAGAAGTGGTAGATGAAAAAGACATATCAAGTTTGCTATACCAAGATGAAGGGCCTGTGCCTGATCTTCCCATGGATGATAGCAGCAAAGGACTACAAATGATGCTTGGTATGGGCTATAACAAAAAAAAGAAACTTGGTCAGAATGACAATGGTCTTCTATTACCTCTCATTCTTGAAAAGCGTATGAGAAATCTTGGCCTCGGATGTACCCCTCTGAGGGTAACCATACTTGGCAAAGGTGCCCTAGTTAGCAAAGTCAAAGCTCCCCCTCAGTTGTTAGTATCTTTCCCTTAGACAAATATACCTTTGACATAATCGATATGTGTGACAAGGACCCTATAACTAACTTACCCATGCTATTCGAGGATTCCTCTCTTCTCATGATTAGTACCCTATCATTTGAGTCAAACAACCAAACCCATGAGCTAAACTTAGTCTATCCCCAACTCATCGATTATGACCAACAATGACCACCAATTCTAGACACATTTGAAAACAATGAGGCTCTCTCAGAATTCATGGGATTGCAGGATACGATACCATATGGAGATCACAAAGCGAGGTTTGAGATTGTGCTAGACACACATGCCTATTATGGGGAAACAATTGAATCCTTCAGTCGCAAAAGTGAAAATTTGAGAATAATATCTAGGTCTTTGAGTGAAAACCACACTGTGAAGCCCTTTGACCCAAAAATAGTAAAAAAAAGGATGCATCCAATGGTGAAAACCTCTCTGAGGTGCTAGAGGATGAAGGATTCAATCTTCCCCTTAGTGTTATTCACCAGGAGAAGTCAACAGTCTTAATAGAGAAGTGCAATTTGATCAACCTAGGAATAAAAGAAATGCCACATATCACCTTCTATGTAGAGTCACTCTTGATGGAAGAACAGGAACTCCTAGTTGTGTTCCTAAGAGAAAGAAAGAAAAACTTTGCATGGACCTATGTCGACATGCCTAGGCTTGATCCAGAAGTTGCGGTTCACCACCTAGCTATATATCCTGAAGCAAAACCAGTAAGACAAAAGTTGAGAAAGATGCATCCACAAATAGCATTATTGGTCAAAATGGTATTATAGAAGCTCCTTGATGTCGGTTTCATACAGCCAATTGATTATCCAAAGTGGGTTTCAAATCTTGTACCTGTTTCAAAGCCCACTGGGGGCATCCACATCTTCACTGACTTCAAAGATTTGAACAAATCATGTCCCAAGGATGATTTCCCTCTCCCAAACATAGATATGATTATGGATATGACAACAGGACATGAAATGCTATCACTTATGGACAAATTCTCAGGGTACAATTAGATCATGATAGCTAAGGACCAACACAAAATGACTTTCACTTGTCCATGGGGGACATATTGCTGGAATATGATGCCATGTAGGTTGAAAAACATAGGAACTACCTATCAAATGGCTATGACACTAATCTTCCATGATATGATTCATAAAACTATGGAAGATTATGTGGATGACATATTGGCCAAATCAAAGAAACGTCAAGATCACATAGCGGCATTAAGCTCCATCTTCGACAAGCTAGAAGAATACAAGGTTAGGCTCAATCCAAAAAAGTGTGTCTTTGGGGTACAATCAAGTTACTAGGGTACATTGTATCTATGAGAGGAATCGAGATAGATCCCGCCAAATTCAAAGTAATCCTCGAGATGGAGGCACCAAGTGTTGAATTTCTCTTTGTGGTATATTGTCCTTGATGACAAAACTGATTGGTGACAAAATTGATTGGTGATTGGCATTATGATACTTAGTGCTCTTTGTATTTAGTTTGGCATATTCAATATTTTGTGGGCCATGCTTTGGGCTGATGCATTTGGGTGCATTTGTTTATCATTTATTGTGGTACTGATCATGTTGAGCTTCATGTGCAGATACAAGTTATTTTGTCTATTCAAGTGGCATTGGTTTTCAGGTGATATCATGGAACACTTGATTTCATTTTGACAAATTGACACTTCTTTATTGCACAAGTATATTATTTCAATTGTTCATTATCAGATTGATGATGGCATCATTGACAAGATTCATTATATCTTCATGGCATTCAATTGATGATCTTCATCGCTATCTCATAATTCTTTGGTGTCCACGGTTATGATATATTATTTGGTTCATGACATATTGGGTCAGAATTCTATTAATGTTCTCCTTGTCATTTGGGTTTGATATTTTATTTGGCATCATTGGTATATGAGGTTGCTATACACTCTTCAGTTGATCTTATCATTTCATATCTTCATGGCCAGATTATTTTTGGTGCATATGTTTTACTTGCTCATGAGGTGGAGATTATTGTGTAAGATGTTTATATTGATATAAAATATATGTATTGTGATCAAATATCATTTCATTATTACTTTACAATGTATCTCATCTTACATATTGATTATTTGTATTTGGCTAGTCATTGGGCTTTATATGACCTCAGCCTAAATGATAAATTAGCCTTTTACTAAAGTTTAAATGGCTGTTGGTGGTCACTTTCAGGCTTCGTTTCATATTGCATAGTGTTTAGAAGCTGACCATTTTACATGGTATCAGGCTCCACTTAATGTTTGGTTTGACATTGATATCGGGTTTTACTTGGTCTTGGTAGCGACATAATCAAAGATTGACTTGGTCAGTCGAATGTTAGAATGATTGGCTTTCATGGCATTGCATGTGGGTAGTGATTTGGCACTTGATTATAGCATCATGTTGTTGGTATTTGTTGGAACTCAAAATGATTTCAATTCAACTTGTGGACTTCAAATGATTATTGTTTTTGTTAAGTATTCGATGAAAAGGAAGAAATAGGGTAAATAAAAGATTTGTCTCATTTTGTAAACACTATGAACTCTAGCAACACCACCATGGAGGATAATGGGTCACGGTTTACAGCTAGTTTTCAAGTTGAAAGCTAGAAGGGTTTCAGTGAGGACGTTATAAGAATTTTTCACAATCAGCTGGTAAAAGTTTGGCTGCCCTGATAGGTATTTTTGTTTTTAGTTTGAAAGTTTTGTGCTGGCTTCAGGTAACTATTTTTGTGATTAAGTTGAAGATCAAAAATTTGTAAAGGATTAATCATGTTTTTCACTAACCCGAGTCTACTCAAGGGTTTTATCATTTTCAGTGGCAACTCATTGATATATCTATGGTTATTCTTTAAACCCTTAGGGGTATCATGATTAAACAACATTGTTTACCAGTTTATAAAATCTGGTTATTGGATATAGGTTTTTGACAAGATGAGTAACCGTTTACAAACATTGTATATATATCTTTGCAAAATCACATGATAGGGTGATGAGATGATGTGCATAATTAGTTATTGCTCTGATACTTTTAGTTTGTTTAAAATACAAGTTAAGTTTGTTTAAAAACCTTCCTAAAGCAAGTTAAACCTGCATTGTGTAGACTTGAAGTCCTATTTCAAAAAGCATAAATAAGGTTGTTCACAATTTGATGGAACAATGCTACATGATTCTTTTAATATGAGTTGGTTCTTTTGCATATCTTTCTGTAAAGTTTAAGTGTTCGTGTATTTGATTAAATCTTCCACATTGTTTCAAGGTCAAAAATTTAAGTTGTGCATTCAAATCCAAAAGTTTAAAAAATTATATCACTCTGACTCACCCCCCCTCTCAGAGTGAATCCACTTCCAACACCAAGAACCTTGAAGCAGTTAAGGGGTTTGCAGAGAAGAATATATTCCATTCGTCGATTCATAGCACAACTAGTAGATAAGGCTATCCCATATTCTCATCTACTCCATAAGGGGGTAGCATACAAATGGGATGAGAAATGTGACTAGGATTTCAACAAGATCAAGGAGTACTTGCTCACACCACCAGTTCTTATGCCACCAATTATAGGAAAGACCTTGATCCAATATAAATCAACAACATCAGTAACCCTTGGCGCTCTCTTAGCACATGATGAAAATGGGAAAGATAGAGCTATTTACTACATCAGTAGAACTATGGTGGCACATGAGTTGAATTACACATCCATTGAAAAAGCTTGCCTAGTAGTCGTGTTCACAACACAAAAATTCAGGCATTATATGCTAGCACATCAAATAAAAATCATTGCAAAGATAGACCCTCTCAAGTATTTTCTTTCTGTAGCAACACTCACATGGAAAAACACTAAATGGGTTATGATCCTGACAAAACACGACTTTGAGTATGTAGAATAGAAGGCCATTAAAGGACAAGCAATTGTAGATCAGCTAGTAGAAGCACCGATATATTCAGAAAACCCCCTTGTATCAAAATTCCCTGATGAATCAATCTTTAACCTAAGTGTGGCAGATCACTGGAAAATGTACTTTGATGGATCTTACACACAACATAGGTTAGGAGCTGGAGTCTTCTTCATTACACCATAAGGGGATTGCATACCCAAATCATATAAGCTATATTTCCCTTGCAAAAATAACATTGTTGAATATGAGGCTCTTGTCATAGGGCTCAGGATTGCAGTACAGTGGCAGATCATGGCACTCAAAGTCTACAGAGATTCGTAGCTTATTATCAACCAGGTAAATAACGAGTACCAAATGAAGGAAGACAAGTTGACTCCATATAAGAAATTGGTGGAAAGTCTCAAAGAGTCCTTCATTGATATCACATTTGAGTAGCTGCCAAGGGAAAATAACAGAGCGATGGATGCTATGGAAACTATTGGATCACTAATAGATGTCCCACACAATGTTCCAAAGCAACAATTCCTTGTAGAGCAACTTCTCGTACTAGCATTCGAGGTACCAGAGTATGAATCTGTGTGTGAAATTGTTGGTCCTAGTGATCCCTGGTATCATGATATATACACCTACTTGAGAATAGGAGTCCTCCCCGCTAATATAACCCTGAACCTTAAGAGAACATTCGTCAAGAAGTCATCTCGCTTTGTTATCTTAGGAGACACCCTATACCGTAGGATCATTGAGAGAACCTTGTTATGATGCCTTAATGTTGAGGACGCTTTGACTACTTTAACTGAGGTATATAATGGCACTTTTGGTTCACATTCGAGTGGTATGACCTTGGATAAGAAACTATTGAGGATGAGATACTATTGGCCTATGATGGAAAGGGAAGCTCACAACTATGTTCGAAGGTGTTTTCAGTGTTAGCAGCATGGGGATCTCATCTATGCACTAGCTCAGGAGCTCCACCCAATTGTTACAACTTGGCCCTTTTCACAATGGGGGCTCGATCATGTTGGTAAAATCACCCCCACCTCATCCAATGGACATTAGTTCATCATCACCGCCACTGAGTACTTCACAAAATGGGTAGAGGCCATTCCCATGACCTACATCGTAGGAAAGTAGATTTCCAAGTTCATTCTAAACTACCTTATTTGCCGCTACGATGTCCCTCAACCATTATCTCAGATAACAGGACACCTTTCAAAAATTAGGATGTTCGAGAGCTATGCCAAAAGTTTAAAATCCAGCATCTCTTTTCCACTCCATATTACCCTCAAGGAAACAACCAAGTAGAAGCTACCAATAAGACCATCTTAAAAATTCTAAAGAAAATAGTCAATGACGTTGGTCGTGACTAGCACCTACAGCTAAATCCCACCTTATGGGCCTATTGACCAAGTATCTACACACAAACAAGTGCCACCCCTTTCTCCCTGGTCCACGGATTAGAAGCCATCCTCCCCATTGAGATCGAGCTCCCATCCCTAAGAATATCATTGCAAAACCTCATTACAAATGAAGAATATCGGGTGTCACAATTGAACGAGCTGGAACTATTGGATGAACGGCACATGGATACCTTAAACCATCTGCAAGTTTATCAAAATTGTCTCAAGAGGAGCTACAACAAGAATAGTAGGAGTCAGAACTTTCAAGTCATAGAGCTCATGTTGAAAGAGAATTAGAAAAATGTACCAAATCCAAACAGCAAGGGAAATTTTGAACCCAATTGGTTGGGACCCTTCATCATCACAACAAGCTACAAGTCAGGGGCATATCAACTATCCACGCTAGAGGGGGAACCTTTGCAAGCGCCTATGAATAGCTCCCATCTCAAAAAAAATTATGCCTAAACTTGGAAGGTATAAATCCAAAAATATAAAAAAACTAAAAATAAAATAAAAAATCCCCAAAAAATAGAAAAAGGATTGAAAACAGTAAAGAGAAAAAAATTGTCCTCTAGTGAAAACCACTTTGGTGGCACTTTGGGCAAGTACCTTAGTGAAAACCTAGAAAATAGGCGGCTTGTGTAAATAATAACTTTCCATCCACCATGATCTTTGTGCCTTGTTCTGCCTCATCCATCCATCACACTTCCATATCTCCATTCATCACCCATCCGCATTTGCATCATAGCTTCATCTTGTGTTCGTATCATGATCCCTCCTAGTACTACTCAGCCCATTTCTAAGGTCAGTGTGTCCTGCCTGTATCAGAGTGATCTATCACACCACACTGGGGGCATGTTCTTATACCTACATTGGGTTGAATTTGTGTGTATTCTTGAAGTCTTCCTTAAAAATAGAAAATCCAAAAACATTCAAAACATATCAAAATCCAAAAATAGGTCAAAGCTTAGTCAAAAAGTCAAAAAATAGAGTCATCTTGTTGAACTACGGGTCTCTGAGCTCTAAAGCAGGCAAGGTTGATCTTTGATCATCCCTTGAAACACTTAGGTCAATCCTTGAGGAGTCCATCATAATAAACTAGCAATCCATTTGTTTATATCTCATCAATAATCAAGTCTATGTTAGTCAAACTATGTGGTCTCTGCATGTATAACATAGGAAAGGCTAATCTTTGATCAGCCCCTGAGACCCCTAGGATGGGTCTTTAGGTTAGTCTCTCGGTCAAAATCTCGGAAAACATAAAAACATATGAAAATTTGAAAATCAAAACATTTGCAAAACATATTGAAAATACCAAAAACAACCTCAAAACATCAAAAACATCCAAATATTTGAAAAATATCCATCTATCCCATCTCGCTTTCACCCGCAATAAATATCCACTCATAATAAATGGTCATCATCTTCACTCTGGTAAAACAATCAGAAACAAGTCTAGCAGTTCAAAAGTGAACTTAAATGTCAAAGGTCTCAAGTCTAGGTCAATAGGTAAACAAGTTGGTCAACTCTTGATACCCATAGCTCATCATCCAGCTAATCCCAAATCATCTGATAACATCATTTCCTAGGATGCATCCTTCCTACAATAGACATCAACATCATGCATCACCATAGTTTAGTCTTGGCTAGCGGTATGGAGAACATTAGCTTGTTTGTTTACTTGATCTTTGTCTTTTGACTTATCTTATTGTGCTCATTTCAATTACCTTTCAATGATGTCTCAAACAAAGGGATTTAGAGAGAAAGGAATGGGGCAACTATTATTATCTTTTTATCTGTTGTGCTTGTTGGATGTTCTTGTAATATAATCTTGGTCATGCCCACTTTGTTTGGTCTGTAGGGAGGGTGTTTTAGGTGTCTTGTTGACCACATAGAAAGGTGAGCCTTTCTATATTTTGATCTGACATGTTTGAAATATTTGAAATGCATTCTAAATAGGGTTCCATATGTTAGGTGTGAACATGAGTACTCCTATCTAATTGTTGAGTCAAAGTCCATCACACTAGGTGCAACTCCATCTTGGTTCTTTATACCTTGATGCATCGTGCCTACATGTGTTATCAAACATAAGGTAAGTAAGCCCTTTTAAAATCCCAATTCCTGATAAGCAATACATCATCATCATTCATCATCCTCATCTCTAATAAAGTCTCATAGATCATGGACTTGTTAGATCCTCTTGTTATTATCTCATTTCTTCTTTCTTCTCTCTACACTAACATGGTACCACGACAATTAATCAAAAACATCACCAATGCATCCATCCTGCATCCACAAACCATCAACATCTTGCATATCATCCATATCATATCATATAGGAAACACTGATCATCTCACATGCATTGCATTTCATCATCGCATAATATAGATTGGTTATTCTAAGCATCTCATAAATCATACATTTGCATCCATTGAATAATAATAAAAGCATCATCATGTCATCCATATATGCATCATACATTTGCATCCATTTCATAATCATATAAGCATCATCATATCATCCATACATGCATCATCATATCATACATAAAAAAGATACTAAAAAACGAAAAGTGCATGTCATAATATACCATACATCTCATGATCATAACATATAAAATCATTCATTTTGCATAATATAGATCTGTTAGTCTAAGCATATTAAAATCATTTGCATATCATAACATTTGCATCCATACTCCATACATCATCATCATAAAAGTGTATAGAAAAGATACTGAAAAAGAAATGCATCCATGACATCCATAAGCATCTGTGTAATCATGGATCGCATCATGACATATAGAATCACACCACATATAGAGTATTGAATACATCCATCCATAATGCATAATAAAATAGGACACATTTCATAATGAATCAATTATATATATATATATATATATCAAAAAATGTAACTGTCATGGTACAAAATCAAGATCATGTATGTGTATCAATCAATTTATATAATGCCCACGAAGCTATAAAAAATGGAGCCCGTGGATCTAAAAAAGAATGATGCCGATCAAAACTATTGGAGCTAGCCTTGGTGGCTACTCCCCTCACCCGCCTGTCTCTCTGGCTAGTCCTCTGCTCATCACATACCAATCTAATGTGAGTTCTCTTGTACCAGAGCTATTGAGGGTACAACCTTCTGATAGTGGAACCTATAATACTCTGCTTCCCACACTGCCTTGTAGTACATCTGTGTCGAGATTGCCCTACCCTATTAGGAGACTACCATACTCTCTAGCTATTGTTGCATGTCGACCTCCTGGGCCAGCTACAACTTTGTCATCTATTGTGTTGCCTCTCATGAGCTCGCTCTACCATAAGGGCCTGGACTTGCTACCTAGCCTGGTCCCTCTTTGCTAGATTTTCTTGCAACTACCCCTATAAGCCATGTATCTACCCTTGTAGCTGCTAGATCTGAGTGTTGTGTGGATCAGGCTGTGGTGGTTGAGGTAGCTGTGGCGGTGGCTACTGATCTCATGGTGGTGGCTACTAGTCCCTCAGCGGTGGCTGCTAGTCTCTCTAACCTTGGTCTAGCTAGTGTGGAGGTGGTCTTCCTCCTCCTCTAGGTGCTCCTAGAACCTGTATGACCTATCCCCTCTTGAATGCCCTACCTCAAGGTCTCCACCATGGAAGTGTTGCCCTTGGAACCGTCAATCAAACTGGAGGCCTGAACCAATCTTTGTAGCCATGTGTGGTGCCTAGATCTACCTATCCTCGATCGTAGGCCCATGGCCTAGCCAACAACTGTATGAAAGAATCAACTGCATTTGATGTTGGGATCATCCAACCCTAGGTAGTCTCTCAAGATGTGCATGCAAAAATAGCCACATATTGGTCATTAGGGTGATCCTACACATCCCTAAACTGTTTCGCTACCCTGTCTGATAGGTAGCACTCGATCATGGTGTGCCCAAACTCCTACATAAGTCGATCCTGGTGGGCGTAGAATAGTTGTTGTACATCATCATACCACGTGGGAAATTGCAACCAAGGTCTCTAGGAAAACATTGTCATCTCGTCCAAAACCCTCTGCCAGTGAGGAAGACCTACCTATCCTATATGTCTGAAAGTGAGGCCACCCTTGTACCTCCAAACTGTTGGGTCATCAGGCTCAACATCGACCACTGTAACCCTCGATTGAAGCATGACTATGTGCTCCCAAGCCCAAATGTGTAAAAGTGTGACGCTAACACCAATCACTTTGATGTCACAATAGGAAAACTTATGTAGATCGTGATATAAAGAGGCCAACATCATTGGTACTTAGGAAAAAAGTGTCCTTTGATAGAGCATTCGCTCCCAAGCCAAACACCATCTTGGATTGAAATATCAATCTCTCTGATTTGGAGTTACTAGTCTGCATATGATCATGACCACAATCAACCAAAACGTTGACACCCGACCTCTGTAATACTCAAGATCAATCAGACCCTTGGTAAAAATGATCTCATCTATCCCCATGATCTCATAGCATGCATCGGTGCTGGCATCCATGTCATATATCACTCACTCACCATGGATAGGAAATCGCAAGATGCATCATACATCCTCTAATGTGAGGGTCACCTCACTAGTGGGAAGATGAAATGATGATGTCTCACTATGCCACCTCTCTGCCATCGCAATCATCATAGCTAGGTGGGTCCTCATGGTGGGCACATAAGCAACATACCAGAGCCCGATCATGCCAAGGTGCTCCTGTAATAACTCGTGCAACCCACTCAATCTTCATAGTATTGAGGATCGATGCTCACATGAATGCATAGGCTCTCTATCCTCCTACACCCATGAAGCCACAACGTCAAGTTTCGTAAAAAGACTAGACCTTGTTTGAAGTTTTTGACACCAAAAAAGAAAATGTGTCACTCTTTGAAAACTCCAAACAACAAAGCTAGAACCCCCTAAAGTGCAAACTAGGTCGTGATGTCGTTGTTTGCATGCATGGGCCTGTTTGACCAAAAACCCTAAAAACCTAATTGATCTGTGGTGTTGCCCTTTGCAATTTGTAACCCTAAGGCCTTATTGCGACGCGACATCGCAATAAATAGTAGTAGTGATGTTTGACTCCTAGCGTCACCAATTTGGCACTTTTAGTGTCACTATATAGCAACACTAGACTTTTTGACCTTTCAAAATGTAATAAATGCACACAAAAATTGAAACTAAAGGTCAGGTTAGGATAACATTTCAATGGTCCTATGCTTGGAGGTCTTTGGTAGACTCGAACTCACTCGAAAATGTGTCGGGGAAGCACTCTTTGTGCCATTCTATAGGAGGGTCAGAGCTCAATTTCTCAAAGTGTGAATGTGGAAATGAATTGAAAGCGACCCTTCGAAGGCTATTTAAGCATGAAAATTAGGGTTTTTTGACCAATTTTAGCTGTCAAACTATAATTTTGTGTCTTCGACCCCGTTTTTGCCCAACCAAAGCTCATTTTAGGTCTTTTTCTTCATTTTGGCACATTTTTAGCATCCTAGAGCCTTTCTGGACCCATCGGGCAACTTGTCCTCTTTTTCAAGAAATCATCCAAAAATCTAAATTTTTGTTCGATCTCTCAAGGGGGTAATATACCAGTGTAATTCTTATCATTGGGGCAATAGTGGGGCATCCGAAAAAAATAGATTTTTTTTGAATTTTGATCTCGGCAGGGTTATTCTTTGAACCAACGCAGTAAGTACATTGCTTCAAAGAGGGGAAAAATGTAGACGTTCAAATTATACTGATTGATCTCACACACTTGATCCTGATTTACTAACATCAGTTCTCCCTAAATCACTTCTTTACTAACCAATTAATTAAATAATCCCTATTTAATTAATTCATCATAATTTCTCTGTTAATTAAATAAATCAACTTTATTTGATTAAATCATTATCTCCTTTTAATCATTTTATTTGATTAATCCTAATGTTCTTTTGTTAATTAAATAAATTAACCTTTATTTGATTAAATCTAACATCATCCCTTTAATTAAATAAATCAAACTTTATTTAATTAAATTTAATGTTAATTATTCCTCCCATTTGATTTAAATAAATCCAAAAATCTAAGTCAAATGTCAAATCAAACTAATCTCCATCTAAGTTAATTAAACCCTGATTAACTCTAACTCTAATCCATCAAATCCTCTAGATTTTGCAACTTGTACATCTATGTAAATCAATTTAATTGATTTATAAATTCTTCTATTTTCATTCAAAAGGGCATCTCATTAGAATATTCTCTCCATTTGAAATCTCCCTCCCAAAAGGACTTGTCCTCCAACATGGTCCCTTACATGTCATTTTTCTTGAGCCAAGTGGCATTAACTCTTCTTCCATTTCTTCCTCCACAAGCCAACTTTCAAATTTCAAATTTCCAGCTAATTGCATTTATTTGCACATTGATCAAAATGTGCCCCACCTCTCTTCAATAGCATGTTGAAAAATGGAACATTGCTATTGGTTCATCTTTAATCCCACATCCTTCATGTTTTTCATTCCTCCATCCTTCTTTCCTATAAATTGAGGACTCTTCTATTGATTTTGGATCCACAACTTTATGCAAAGTCATTATCTACAGATTTTATGCAAGTTCATCCATTGTTCATCAAGGTTTTCATAGTTTTCATCACCATAGCTAGGTTATTGAGAATTTCATCAAGGATCACATTGTTCATCATCAAAGACCATCAAAGCTTACAAGGAATTGGGAAAGGGATGCTTTCCACATCAAAGTAGCACCAATTCCCCCATGGGATGCTGGTTTGAGTGTTTTAAATAGGATTTTAATAAGCTTTTATTTGATATTCAATCTTTGTTTTCTTGTTTATTGCATTTAGATGAATTGCATGGGGAATGATTGTTTTAGATGTGTTTGAGGACTAACATTGGGTTATTTTTCCATGTTTGAGTAGCTCAAGAGCTACCATTCACAGGTGTGGTTGTTGGTTTCAACATTTGTTTGTTATGTATTACAACTAAGTCATTTGTCTTAAATAAATTTATTGATGAATATAATGTATTTTAATTTTTAGAAAATAAGCAAGTTTTAGTGCATGACATGAGTAATTGCCAATATGTCAATGTACCCTCAATAATTAATATATTTGAAAGGTAGTTGTAAAAATTGATTTCTACCAATTCATCTGCATGTTGTCAAAAATTTGTGTCCAATTAACCACTTGTTAACTATCCAAATTTGCACCCCTATCAAGTTGTGGAAACTCATCAAATTTGGAGCAACATGGGAACACTCCTAGGTTGTGGGTCACCTAAGCTTGGACTGAACCTCTAGATAAGGTTGGCTCCTAAATGGTGTCACCTAACTATTGCTAATCTAATGATTTTCTGAGGAAAGAGTAAGAGGATTACATAAACTAAAATTAACTGAAAAAAATTGCAAAGGTGATCCACCAAATACTAACTAAGACCTGCAAACAACTTGCACATAGTTCAAACAATGACAAAATCCTAGCTTACTCAACTCATTATGTATGCATTCTTGCATAAGTGTTTTATAAGAAGGTTTTAAAGCTAAACTCCTAGAAGGGAAGAGATTTCACAACTAAAAGCATTTGCATTCATTAACACAACTTATAACCTGCAACAACACACTTTTCTGCAAAATAGGTGCTTAACATGAGACAAAATTACAAGGAAAAGGTAAATTTCAAAAGTAATTTGATCAACCACTAGATGCACACAATAAAGCATGAAATGAGAAGGGAAAATATTCAATATCATTGATCCAAGGTACTCACTGATATACAAATCTATCCTTGAGTTACAATACTACTCCTGCTGGAAAGATAACTCCAGAAAATAAGCTATTGCACTGCTGAAAAGAAAGAACTAACTCCAAAAACTCAGTTTGAAGTTACTTATGCAAAAATTCAAACAACTGCCTCACACGTCTTTCTAGAAACTCCTGGTTAGATGCACCAGAAAGGCCGAAAAAGAACCTTCTAAAATCACTCCAAAATGTCCCCCAAATGAAGCAAAGTCAAGCCAAGACCCAAGTCACACTAAAAGTGTGACAAAACTGCCTCCAAATGGCCCATTCCCTCCAAAATCAATCAAAGACAAACTCACATACCTTTCCCGTGTTGCTTAGTCATCATTATATCTCCAAAATCTTTGACTCATGCTCCTTGTGTGTTTGCAAAAGCATAAGACCTTATTTTTCATTTAAGATAACAATTTGATTAAGTGACATATAATAACATCACTTAATCAAATTATTTTACATTTCAGAATAAGAGGCCCCACCATTCCTTGAAATACACACATCAAAATTTTGCATTATGAATAACATCAAATAAAGTGATTTATAGACACATCACTTTAAATAATGTTTTACAATTTAGAATAAATGCAAAAGTGATAACAATTGTCTCAACCACTCCTAAAGTCTTGTAGAAGCATCAAAGTTAACTCAAACTCCCTTAAGGCATTGATAAAACCTAACTCATCATTATTTTTGCATTTAAAAGTAATACTTGACAAAAGTGATTTGTAACCATCACTTGGTCAAACATTTCTCATTTCAAAACAAATGAAAAAATAATAAACAATGGCTCGGCCTATGTGAGAGGTCAAAGTGAAAACTCTAAGTATTGAAAATCTTACATACAAAGTGATGAGAGGCTGGAAATAAAGTCTTAAGTCTTGAAATACTTGCAATTTCAAGGAGACATGAAAAATCACTAAAGCATAGGTCCTCAAAATGGTAACAAAGGCAAAATCAGTACAAGGCATAAGACTTTATTTCCTAGCCCATGGTATACAGTAGTTTGTGTTTGCAAATTTTTAAAACAAAGGTAAAAAATACCTGTGTAGTCGGCTTTCAATGGGGTTTCCAACCCTAAACACAAAAAAATGAAACTTAGCAAAAGTAATTTCATTTTACCATCGAATCTTCTAGAGAGTTTGCTCTACTGCCATAGGGTTTCAATGATGATTTTTTGTATTCTCCTCCATGGTGATTTTGTGGTAGATTTTGAATGATTTCTTATGGAAACCATTGGAAAAATGAGGTAAATGTTATTCTTTAACACAATCTGGCTTTTTTTCCTCCATTTGAAAGCCATTCAAGCTTTGAAGGCCACAGTTGTGGCATACTTTTCTAATGTATTTCTCTTGTTGATTCCTTTTGTGGGTGATTTGCTTGCTCTTAGCTACCATGATTGAGTTTCTAAAGTAGAACAGTGGTATTTCTGATAGATGTTTTTGTGCAAAACACAACAAATGGGCTCAGGTGAGCCTTTGGCTGACACATTTTTCTTTTCTCTTTAATTTTTGTGAAGGAAAATTGCTTGAACCCAAGCTCTCTCCATAGAAAAAAATGGTGAAAATGTTTTGTTTTTCTATGTTTTCATGCTCCATTCTTATATGCCCAGTCTCTGGTCTTTCTGTATCTCCATATTTTCCAAAATGAATATGCTTCATTCTTTGTCGTTTTCACTTATTTATTGAAATAAAAAATGGAGGAAACTCCATAGAGGTTAGCCAGTTGAAACAAAAAGCTATTTTATTCAACTATTTCACAAGAAAATGCTGCTCTTTGTATTTCATTTTTATGACGATTGTGTTTTTTTCCCTTAGAGGCTTTGAGGGTTTCTTACACTGTTTCTAAGGAGGGTTTGCATTTTTTGGGTGCTGTTACTCTCACACAAGCTCAAACCCATTTATCATCCTCTGCATTTGAACTTTTAAACAAACCCCAGATGGGTTTTTTCACTTTTGTGGAGCAAATTGATTCTTCAAGTTGTGGTCATGAATAAATAAATTGGGTTCCATCATAACCCTTATCTTTTCTTTTTTAGACAAAAGGCCATGGGGTCGGCCTAGGGTTTACTGCATTTCATATGTTAAGGATTCAAAACCCGTTCTGGGTTTTTTCAAAAACAACACAATACCATGGTTCTCTCAAAACCCTAACTCCATCTTGTCAAATCTAAATGTGACAAGCCTTTACCTGGCAGTGATATTATAAAAATTCTTTTCACTTGGACTTTTGGGCTGATTTTCAACATAACCCATTTCTGAGTTTGATAGCTCTTTTGGCTGCACACTAGTGTCATCTGAAAAACAATGTCAAATTTGCCATCCTTTTTGAGCTAGACATAGCTTTCTCAAATTCATCCTTGAGCTACTTAGAGTTGGACTCAAATGTTGAATTCAAAACTTTTTCATAACATTAGCCTGATCCAGGACAAAATCCAACTTTGAAGTTGACAACCTCCTTGAGCTATGAGTGCATTTCACAGCTTCAGCCTCAACTTGAACTGGAATAATATGTGGTTCTATATTTGATGTTTATTCCAAACTGCAATTGGGACTTTTAGTTTTTGCCTCACACAAACCCAATTCAATATTTGATGTTGAATTTGACACATCACTAAATTTAAATGGAGAATTCTCAACCTCTTTCTTTTTCTGATTTAAATATAAATTTCATCTTGAACCTGACACCTTGCAATAAATGTGCTTGGCTCTTTGTTGTTTTATTGGAGCTATTTTCATTGTTCAAGAAATGGATGACATAGTCTTTTGGCTCTGCACTCATGATGTTGGTATCTCTTTCCAATGCTTTCAACTATTCACTTCTTTGCTAATTGTAATGATCATGCCTTTCATGCATTGCTCCACTTTGTTCATTGTTGTTTCCTAATGTATTGTCCTTTTGTTCAATGTTGATTGAAATGTTTATTGCATTTTCTAGGACTTATATTATCATGGCTATAGCTAATGTAGATGGTTGCTCCATTTGAATGTAATCTCAATCTTTCATTGATATTTGTAGAGAAACCAATCTAGTATTATGATAATAGATGATATGTAAGAATTCTATGACATATGTTTCTTTTCCACCCTATCGTATATTATCTTGTCACTCATGCAACCTTCATAGGAGAATATGTTATATTTGACTTTGATATAGCTTTGAGAACAAGGTGAAAGTCTCATATACCTCTGTATTAGCTTAATCTTGCTTGATAAGATGGAAATATTTGAGTGCATGGTTCCTTGAGTTCATGAAGACTTGTTGTATCCTCTCCCCTTAACAACATCCTGTTCATTTTAATATAAAATTTAAAAGTTTTTCCCTCTTTCTTATTGTACCCAACCATTTCTTTTACCCCATCGTTTGTGCAAAGAAAAGCAGATCATTACCGTTGAAAGCTTGATCTTGGATTGTTATCTCTTGATATTACCCAAAAATATTTGTTCTCTTTTGGCTGCCTTCATTGAATTTCACATCTCATGTCTATATGACAGCCCTTTAAGGGTATTTTATAACCATCCTTCAATGGATGCATGTTAGCTTATAATGCATCTCTTCAATTTCAAATGTACCAATCATGAAGGCTTTCATCTGCATCATTGTGTAGTTGTGAATCACTATTATGGAGGTTACTACTTTTAACCTTTCAACCCCAATCTCTGCTCCTCTAATGAATGTAATGACTGCCCTTTGTAGTTTCATGGCCCACTGATTGTGCTTGGACAATGCTTGATAGTTCTTCTGTGAAACCAAGAAAGGCCTCCCTTGCTATCTTGCAACATACATTCATTGTGGACTATCCTTTTCAGACTAATTATGACTTAGCTTTGAGAATGCTTACCTCCTCTATGTCATGTTGTCCTCTTTCTTCACTTAGGATTGTGTATGCCGACTCTTAAAGGTCACTGTCAATAAGGAATCATGCACTTTATAATCCATCATAGCCTCATTGTTATTACTTGTAATCAACCTTTTTGATCCCATGTTACTTTTGCAACTCCTGAAGCTGGTCTCTGCTCTTCATATTGTGAGATAGTCCCCTATGATTGTGGCATGCTTATCCTTACCACCATTTACAAGTCTTGACATCACTGTCCTCCTTAAAGTCTCCTTCATAGTGACTATCCCCCTTTTTATGGACTGCCACTATGCTTATATTGTTTGTGTCCCCTTTTGTTTTCATAATTTTTTTATTTTATT
Source organism: Sequoia sempervirens (assembly GCA_007258455.2). Lineage (NCBI taxonomy): Eukaryota > Viridiplantae > Streptophyta > Pinopsida > Cupressales > Cupressaceae > Sequoia > Sequoia sempervirens. Next base: position 97,804,681 of record VDFB02000363.1, on the reverse strand, counting down.
CTTGCATAGGCTACCACTAAGGCAAATTTTAAATGGTTTTCTTCTTTTATCTAATCACTTCCATGTTGTTGACTATCATAGAAGAGTTTCTATGACTGCACACTAATGCACATGTCATCACTTTACTGACTTGAATTAAGGTGCAACAACACTCACAACCATCTATACCTCCTTAGCTTTCAATATCCCTTCATGTGTATAGTTGTGACCACCCCTTGTCATTAGTATGCATTGTGATCTCTTCATAACATCTTTGTCAACTGTTGCTTGATTGTGCAAAATCAAACATTAGGCATCTTAGAGCCTATTTTACCACTGTAGAAATGATTCAACCTTTCATTCAACAGTTCAAATCTCTCATTTCATGACATCTTTAAGCTACTAGTATGACAATCACACTTCTCATATCCATGATGTCAAAATTTCCATACTGTGCTTGTTCATTTTGAATATTGAATCCTCTAATCAAGAGCTGCCAGTTGAATTCATTCTAAGATCAGGAATATTGAGTTTACTTAAATCTTGAAAGTCTAGCATCCAATTGTCACACTTATGTTGCTCCATGTAACTCATGATAGCTCTCGATAAGACTTGATAGCTCTTGTATTATGTGATTATCCATAATTGAACTTGATGCATCCTTTTTCATATTATCACAGAAATCATTTATTTCTTGGGAAGAGACAAACTATTTCCTCTTTGAATGATTGTTGTCCTTGTTCTTGTTCCCTTCCTTACTACCTCCTTGCAAATGAAATACAACTCATATCATTATTAAAATGGAATTTGGATCCACTTAAGAAGATTGAAAGACATATCCAATAGAGTAAGATCTCCAAGAAGAGATGACTGCCCCTTTGATCACCATGATGGTAGCCTATTGTTTAATTCATTATGAAAAGATGAAGTGTAACTTTCTTGATAATTCACACCATTTTGTTGCATATTTTGAATCTGATAATGAAATTTGATCAATTGGTATGATTCCATATTGATTTAATGCATCAAGAATAGGTTTATCATTGATTTGATCAATTTGATCGATTTCCTATCCCTCCTAAAACACAAGAGGGTAGCATGCTGGGCTCAACCCTCATGGGAGACACATTTTACTCCACATGCTATAATCAGTTGAATCAAAATAGTAACAAAGATTTATCTTATATCTGCACAAGGAGCAAACATGTTAGATAAACAAAGCATATGATAGGTGTGTTTGATAACTCTTTTGCTTTCCTGGACACTTATGGTATGCTATCTATTTTAATGCTTATGGAGATTAGATTATATTTTTATGGATGTTTTGTAGATATTTTGATTGGTGACCTTTCATTTATCTAACAAAACTCTTCTTACAAATGCAAGGAACCTAGGAGCAGTAGGGAGACCATCAACTAGAAGCAGGACAAGTAGGGGAGATTGAAGACGATGCAGGACAAGGCGACCGTGATTCATCCTTTAGGCAATGATGGGTGCACCTTCATTTTATGTTCATTTATTTTTTGTATTTATAAATGTATAGTGTTTTCTTTATATGCATTAAAATGGTCAATACCTCGACTTGTGAGGGACACTATACACTTATCATTATCACTATACACTTATCATTATCAATAAAGACTACATTTTGGAAAGATTGTGCACTTTTTCCTATGTTATGTTATATGCATCTACATGAGGCAATGTGGTATTGTGGTCTTCTAATATTTTCTATGCACCTGAATGTAACATAGCAAGTTAAAATCTACCTTCTTTTACTTGTAAAACATAAAAAACATCACCTGTTTGGGCTAGTAGCAAAAATAGGTAACACCACTATCTAAAATTTATTCCATAATATTGTTCCTTATGACAAACCAACATATAATGGAATGTCTACAAGTGGCAATTGTGTTGAATCACTAATAAGCATAACTAAGTGACTATCGTGTTAGGATAGGTGACATTATAATTTCTATCCTAAGTTGATAATTTTGTGTCTCCACATTCTTTGGAAAGTGTTCTAAAAGACATGAGGGGAAAAATATTTATTATTTATTTTCCTATGACATATTATAATTGCATTCAAAGAGGTGGACCCACTACGATGACAATTACAAAGAATTCCAAGAGCATATTCCCTTTGGGCATCCAAATTTTGGGTAGAGACAACTATGAAATGCATGTCCTTGCATGTTTTATAGGGTGGGGCGCCCAAGTCTGCATGTTGGTGCATATTTTTGCATGAAGTCATCGGATTCACCAGAGAGTAATGGAGCACTCGATATTGACCAATTTTGATCAAGGCTATGGGTTAGGCACCCATGTGAAGGCCATGTGAGAATTTAATTATTTTTACCATATTTTTGGGCTATCCACTAAGGGGGGTGTGGGTTTTTCCAGGTGGTTTTACTTGTTGTTTTAGGATGCCATATGTAGTACTCTCTCCCACAAAACTTTTATATATTAGAGCATTGAGATGATGGTTTGTAGAGTTTGTTTGTAGGTTTTCAGAGTAAGGAAGTGTTGCAAGAATTCAGAGATGAGTGGTGAATTGTTGTATCTCATTTAAAAATTAATACAAACATTGGATCTCTTTGGGTGTGGATATTTTTGCAAGGGTTTCTCCTTGTATATCTTGTGTCACTTGTGGATCTCAACTTGTGGTATTGCTAATTTTATTTCATGTTTGGTTTTGTTAATTACATAATACATTATTGGTAATATTTTAAACACAATTTTAGATTTGCAAACCACTTTATTAAGTTCTATTTTTGAAATTTTTACCTTGGATTTCCAACATTTGGTATCAGAGCTAACGATTCTATTGAGAAAGGGATGCCTTTATCTTAAGTGTTGAAGGTTTTTTGGCTGTAGTGGGAGCTTATGTATTGTGGGTTTTGCAAATTTGTGAAGAAGATTGAAAACCATGGCTTCTACCTCCTAATTAGATATTGAGAAATTTAATGGTATTGGTTATGAGATGTGGAAGTTAAAGATGGAGGATCTCCTTGAAGAGAGAGATCAGTGGTTGGTAGTTTCAAGTGAAAAGAAACCAAACTCAATGTCTGATGAAGATTGGAAGAAAATGGAAAAGCATGTGTGAGGAACCATTCAGTTATGTCTTGCATATTTCTTCCTCCTGAATGTTTTAGAAGAATCTATCACATTCAAGTTGTGGAGGAGGATAGGTGAAATTTACCAAACTAAAATTCTAACAAATAAATTGTATCTCAAAAGATGTTTGTATTCTTTGAAAATGAAGGATGGTGATTCTATTGTAGAACATTTAAATGCTTTTAATATGATTATAAGTTAGCTTGCATCTGTAGATGTTAAGATAGAAGAAGATAAAGGTATTTTGTTACTTTGTTTTTTACTTGAATCTTGGGAAAATATAATTGTTGCCATAAGTGGTGGTGGTATAGAACCGAAGATGGATAGTCTTGTTGTTATGCTTCTTTCAAAAGATATGAGGAGAAAGTACATGAATACAGGCTTCCAAGATGCCTTGCATGTGTGAGGAAGGTCCAAAGAAAAAGGAAGGCCTAAAGGAGATAAAAACATAGACAATTCTAAAGGACGTTCTAAAACCCCCAAGAAGAGTAAAGTGTTGGAATTATAGTAAGAGAGGACATGTGAAGAAGGAGTGCAAAAAGAAGAAAAAGAGTATAGATACCTCCATTGAAAAGCCCTCAAAATATAGTGATTATGATGCTTTGTTTATTTTTGCTAACACTGTTAGTAATGATGCTTGGCTTATTGATTCAAGTTGATCCTACCATATGACTCCTCACAAGGAGTGGTTTACTTCATATTCAAATTATCACGGGAGAGAGGTTTTTCTTGGGTGATAATAACATGAAGAAGATTGTTGGTAAGGGAAAGGTAAAGTTGTGTTTCAATGATGGAAGGGTTAAAATCCTTAATGATGTTTTACATATTCCAAGACTTGCAAGAAATTTACTTTCAGTATCCAAGTTGAATGATTCTGGAATGCATGTGACATTTTACAAGTCTAGTTGCAGGTTGGTAAGAGGGAGTTTGTTTGTCAGATAGAGACTTTGTTTAGTCTAAATTCCTCCACCTTTTATAACTTTTCCAATGTAACTAGCATTGAAAATGCATGTATTTTGTGGCACCATAGAATGGGTCAGATAAGTGAAAAGGGTCTTAAGACCATTTTGAATAAAAAGTTGGTAGATGTATTTTTGATTATTTAGTTGGAAAAAATGACTTTTGTGAGCATTATGTGTTTGGTAAATAGAATAGATCATCATTTCCTAATGGAACTAATAAAACCAAGAGATTATTAGAGATCATTCATTTGGATGTGTTTGGACTAGTGGATGTTAACTCTTTTGGAAAATCTAGTTATTATGTTACTTTCATTGATGATGTCTCAAGATACACCTAGATTTATTTTATGCATGCAAAATTTGAGGTTTTCACTAAGTTTAAGGAATTTAAAGCCTTATTTGAGAAGCAAATGGATTATAAAATATGGGTGTTGAGATCTGAAAAATGGGGGTGAATATTGTTTTAGGGAATTTGATGAGTTATGTAAGCATGTAGGTATTGTTTGATAAAAGACTACTCCATATACACCCCAACAAAATAGGGTAGCATAAATAATGAACTAAACCTTGATGGAAAGAGCTAGGAGCACGTTGAGTGGTGCTAAGCTTGATAGATGTTTTTGGGAAAAAGTTGTAAGTATTGCGTGTTATTTGGTTAATAGATCTCCTTGTTCAACTCTTACATTGATAAAACTCCTTATGAAGTGTGGATAGGTAGAAAGCCTTTTGTTTCACATTTAAGGTTCTTTGGTTGTGAGGATTTTATTTATGTGCCTCAAAAGAGGTGTTCTAAATTGGATTCAAAATCACATAAATGCATCTTTATTGGCTATGGTGAGAATGTAAAAGGTTATAAGCTTTGGAATCCACTAACTCGTAAAATGGTTTTCTCTAGAGATGTGATTTTTAGAGAGTTTAGAGATTACTCGAGTGAAAAAACACCAAAGGATAAAGATAAGACAAAAAAAATTGTAGTTTGAGATAAAGATTGAGAAGCAGGAAGATACACATGTAGAAGAATAATCAGATGGATTTGAGGATGGAGAAGAAGAAGAGGGTTTGGAGAGTTCAGATGATGTGTAGGATGAGCATATAGAAGAAGAAGAGAAACAAGAGCCCCTTACTCCTACCTTGAGAAGATCCACAAGACAATGGAATCCAGTTGACAGGTATAACTAATCTAATTATTGTTGTGTACTTTCTTTGTTGAGTATCGATGATGAACCTAGATCCTACAAGGAGGCTCTTTCTTTAGAAAAAAGTGAGTCTTGGATGCAAACCATGCAGGAGGAAATGATGGCTTTGGATAGTTGTGATACCTGGGATCTTATGAGTTTTCCCAAAGGAAGGAATCCCATTGGTTGCAAGTGGGTATTTAAAAAGAAATTTGTTGTATATGGTCAATTAGAGCAGTACAAGGAAAATTGGTGACCAAAGGCTACTCCCAGAGAGAGGGAGTTGATTTTAGTGAAATTTTCTCCTAATGCTAAGCTAACTTCTATTAGATTCCTATTATTTATTATTTATTATTATTTTGAAATAGAGCAAGTGGATGTTAAAATTGCTTTCTTGCATGGGGATATTGAGGAAGAAATTTATATGTGATAGCCCAACAATTTTGTTGTGAAAGGAAAAGAACAATTATTTTGTAGGTTAAAAAGATCTTTATATGGTTTGAAACAGTCACCCAAGATGTGGTACCAGAATTTTGATGCATTTGCATTGAAGTTGGGTTTTGTTAGGAGTGAGGAGGATAATCGTGTTTACATTAAGGTTATTGATGATTAGATATTAATCATTGTCTTGTATGTTGATGACATGTTGTTTATGGGTAACAACAAGGTAATGATTAAGGAGCTTAAGACTCAACTTTCTGGTACATTTGATATGAAGTATTTGGGGGTTGTAAAATATATCCTTGGGATGGAGATCAATGGGGATTAGGCTCACAGAAAGCTTTGGTTAAGTCAAAGTAAGTATGTTGATACCATTTTGCATAGGTTTAGTATGCATGACTATAAACTAGTTAATATTCCATTTTTGGTTGGTACTAAGTTGATTTTAGATATGTTTCCGAATTCTAATGGTAATTTTGAATAGATATATAACATTCCCTATGCTAGTGTCATTGGTAGTTTGATGTATGCAATGGTTTGCACTAGACCATATATAACCCAAGTAGTGGGAGTTTTGAATAGGTTTATGTCTAACTCTAGTATAGAGCATTAGAAAATTGTTAAGAGGGTGTTTAGATTTTTGCATGTTACTTCAAATTATTGTTTGGTTTATCGTGGTACTAATGATGTGGTTAATTCATTGGACATACATGGATTTTTTTTATGTAGATTAGGTAGCTGACTTGAACAATCGAAGGTCCACTAGTGGCTATGTTTTTACTTTGTTTGGAGGTGTAATGAGCTATATGAGTAAGAGGCAGCCTACAGTTGCATTTTCCACCACCGAAGTAGAGTATATGGCTGCTACACACACCTCTAAGGAGTTGGTTTGGTTACAAAGAGTTGGTAATGGTATTGGTTTTGATTGCAATACAATGAGGATTGGATGTGATAGGACAATGAGGATTGGATGTGATAGTTAGAGTACCATATGTTTAGCCAAAAATCCTATATATCATGCTCGTACTAAGCATGTTGATGTTTAGTATTGTAGTGTAGGAAATTGTATACCTTTAAAATTTCCCACTATTTTTGGCCACCTAATTTATTGGACTTAATTAAGCTTCTAATTTGTCAAAATTATGCATTCCAAAGCTTACTTTTTATCATTTTCCAAAAGGGGAACCAACATTAAATAAATGAATTTAATATTTTAATTGCCATGGAATATTTGTTTCCTAGAAATATAAGACATGACCCATTCACCCATGGGCGAATGGGTCCCCTTTGTGTGCTATGATCCAATTTAAAATATATTTTGGCAGTATTTTAATGATCCAAATTCAAATTGTAAGTATCAACTTTTGGAATCTATTTTTTTTAGGAAATTAGATAAACACCTATAAATTCATAGTCTTTTTATCATTTAAAATATAAGAATCAAGAGGTGAACATTCAATAGAAAATATTATTTTCAAGAGAATTCAAGAGCAATGTTTTTAGTCATTTGTAGCAGCAATCAAGATCATAACATCATGACCAAGTTTATGTGTGTTCATGTTATCTTGTGAAGGCTGACAAGCATTGTAGGTCTTCATACATTCAAGCATTCAATCAAATCAAGAAAGATAAAATTCTTTTGAAGAGATGTGCATGACTTCATTCCTTCAAGGAATCCATTGAAGGGTGGTAAGTTGCAACAAGTGTTCATTCATCATTTCCTTCCCTTTTATTGTCTTTTTATCAAGGTTTAATTTCCAAACTAGGGTTTGACCAAGGAAAACCCCATACAAATAAAACAAACATTTTTCCCTAGTGTATGTGTAGATTACAAGTTGAAGAAGGATTGAAGAGATCTTTAAGAGCAATTTTGTATTGTTGCACTTGTCATCATTCTTGCTAAGATGCGGAAATTAAGTTGCATAATTTATTTTTGACATTCTGATGGTGGAACCAATGGCAAATAGAGTCTTAGATTTGACACCAAAGGACCTATAAAGTTGATCAAGACCCTTGTACGAAGACCCATTTTCCCTTGGGAAAATGTGTCCTTGTAGGAACCTCAAAACAAATTTTTTGAGTAGGTTTGTCATCCTTTGCACTTCCCAGATCCACTTGAAAACTACTATTTTTGCCTATCAGTTGTTAGGATCTTACATTTTTAATATTAGGGCATATAGAATCATTAATTCAATCATTCTAAAATATTTCCAATCTATTCTAATCCCCCTTTAGATGTACATTTAGGTATGATTGGCTCACCATTAGGGTTGAAAGTCAATATTTTCACTTGGTGATCTACATCTCAATGAAATTTAGAAAAAGGCCACCATTGAATTCTAGGTTCTTTGCATTAATGGCTTGGGATCCCTTTTTATTTATTTCATTTTGGTGAACTTGACCTAGTAACATTATAAACCTTCTAAAAATTCACCCTAGATCTAATTTTGCATTGAATTGTTTTGCATCTTTCATTTAGGGTTTCATCTTTGCATCATTAAAAGACATAAAAATTCAAAAAAATTGTATTCCATATTGCATCATAGGTTGCATTAGGGTTTGTTTCGGTCATATTTAGATCAGATTTACGTTTAATTTGAATTCATTAGGTGGTTTAATTTTCAAAATTTTCATTACATTTAAGCATAAAAAAGTGGAAAAAAATGCATAGCTTTGTTTCAAATTGGCATCAAATCATCATTTTTAGAATGTTTCATCTTGAAATTATTCAAGTATTGCATATTAGATTTGAAAATTTCATTCCATATTGTCCTTTATTGTTGCATATTTGCATTGGGATCACGTTGTCTTAAATTCAAAAACATTACATTGTTTGATTTCCAAATTGCATTAAAATCATCATTTCAGGTTGTGGCATCTTAGAATCAGTCAATTATTGTATTTTAGATCTCAAATTTTCATTCAAAACTCCTAAAAACATTTTCACCTCTGTTTCACACTTGCATCTTACATTACATTGTCTTAAATTGAGCAAAATCTAGAAAAATAGTCATTGATCAACTTGTTTGCAGTTAGAGAAAGAAACATCAAACAACAACATAAAACTTCAAAATTTCAGTTATTTCCTTGTACAAGTGTCTCAAATATCTTTTTCACAACCTTTTGTCTCTGTATGATCAGTCCATTTCTGTTTGTACAAGTCTGTTTTCAAATTCTAGAAAAATGTTATTGCATGTGTAAGAAAGATGTCGTTTTTCTTGATTTGTTGCAAATTTGGGGAAAAATTGTTGCATTTCAGTATTGAAAATCATCAAATCTATAGGAAAATTATTTAATTTTTTTGAAGCATTGCATATTTTGGGTAGATTAGTTCTCATTTTTGCATAAATAAAGGCACGCATCCTTTTCAAACATATGGTTTTCATAAAGTATTATGTGGCTTGTATGATTGTAATTTCCCTACTTATGGGAATAATCCAAGGGAACAAAATAAAACCTTTGACAAGCATGTTAGTTACCTTTCTAATATCTCTTCCATTTGTGAGAACGTTATAGTGCAAGAGGATGAAATCATTGACAATCATGACAATCATAATCGTTCTTCTCCCAATACCTCTCCTCCTTGTGAAGAAGGTACCTTGGTGTTAGAAGACCCAATCATTGAGTGACATGAGAATCTTGTTGTACCTCTTCTAATACTTCTACCATTTGTGAAGATATTATGGCACAAGAAGATGAAATCATTGACACATTCCTTAATATCACTTTTCCTAGTCTTAATTCATCTCCTAATACCTCTTCTATTTGTGAGGATGTTTGGATACACAAGGATGCAATCATTGAAAATCATGACAATCGTAGTTTTTATTCTCCCGATACCTCTCCTATTTGTGACAAAGGTATCTTGGTGTTAGAAGATACAATCATGGAGCGCCATGAGAATATTGTTTATTTCTCTCCCCCTACCTCTCCTACTGGGGAAGATATTGTTGGGCATAAAGATAGTAAGATGGATTTCTTAAATGATAAGGTCATCTTAGATTACCCCTCGATAGAAGATCATCAATAAGAATTAAAATCCATTGAGGTTATGAATGCACAATTGGCCATTAGATCTCTCTTGATTATTGAACCTCCTAAAACTCCTTTTGGACCTCTCAAAAGTCCTCAAATTATTGGACCTCCTAAGTCACCTCTCATTATAGGACCTCCTAAACCTCATGGCCATATCCTAAGTTTTGCAAAACAACTTACTAGTAATCATGTATCACAACAACCAAGTTATCATACTGTAGCTCACACATATAACACTAGAAAAAATAAACAACCAAGACAAACTCCAACATCTATCTCATTGTCTCAACCATATCTCCCACCTGTACCTAACATTCCACAATGTAGTGGTAAACAATTTGATCTTGTTGAACAACTTTGTAACACTCTTGCTAAAATTTCCTTGTGGGATCTCATTTAGGCATCACCTATTTACCATAGCATGCTTCAAAATGCCTTGCAAAAAGTTGTTGTCCCTCCTAGTGCACAATCAAATGATGCAGCGACTTTGATTGAGAATATGAATTCACCTAATTTGGACATTATCTTTCTTCAAAGTGAATTGCCTCCTCTGAAAACACATAAACAAAATGATCCTTTCATGATAATAGCTATAATTAACAAGTGTGGGATTAAGCATTCTCTTGTTTATAATGGTTCAAACTCAATATTTGTAGTGTAAATATTTTGGATAAAATAGGAGTGGACAAGACTAATATTCAACTAGATTCTTTGTTTATATGTGGTTTCGATAATGTGGGAAAACAATCACTTGGTGTGATAGCATTGCTCATAAAGCTTGGTAAGGTTATGTTACAAACTCCTATCTGTGTCATGCCTCATGATATTTCATATAATCTTCTCTTGGGTAGACCATGGATTCATGAAATGAATGTGATACCTTCAATGCTACACTGTATGCTGAAATATGATTATAACAATAAGGTTTACACAATAAAAATTGATACAAAATTAGAAAACTATTTACAAACTAAAATAGTAATGATGAATCATCTTAAAACATTGACATCAACTACAAAATTATAACATTTACAATTTGAGGATAAGGATAAGTTACTTTCGCCTGTGAAAATGTTGTCAGAAGATGATTGGGGATCATTAGATTTCACACCTAAATTTAATGGAGAATACAAGATGATATAATTAAAGTCAAGAAAAGAGAAAGAAGCAATACTGATATCAATTTTATCATCAAAGCATCTGATTCCATAATTTTAGCAAAGAATAAAATACAAACTACACATCCGCTTATGATGAAGATGAACATGAAAACCACCTTCCTCAAAAGAAATGAAAGCACTTTATGGAAGAGGTTATGAGATTTTGAAACAATTTGGCTATAATGGAAAAGGTTGTGGTGTAAGAGAACAAGGTGTTTAAGTTCCTATAGAGCCTAACATGCAAGAAACAACAAGAGTTCTTAGTTATTGTCTTTCAGTTAATAAATATTATTAGTTGCTACTCCTTTCCATGTGGTAGTTTTAGTATCATAACATATTCACTACCATGTATGGGAGTATAAACTTGGTTTTATACAATCATAGTTTATTTCATAAGGAGCAACATATCATCATCCATTTGGCTCACCTTTTGTCCTTACACTTGGGGGGAAAGGGGTTAGGTAGACTTGTATTAGGTGTATTTATTATTTAGATCCCTTTCTATCTCCTTAAAATATTAGTGTAGCGAGTACACTAACATTTTAAGGGGGGGCATATAGTCCCCCATTTATTGTTTGCGCGTTCCCTTCTTAGTGGTGATAAAATACATCCCTAGGAAGCGTGACCATATTAATAAAAGTGTGGATTTCTTAATCTATGTGGTGATTTTAGGCTTGATGTTCCATAAGAGTGTGACCCTTCTTGGCATATGATATTCCTCTTGGTGGTAATGCTATGGTTTGCATTCCATTAGGTGTGAATCTTTTATTCCTTGACTAGTCCTCTCTTGGTGGTGATATAAAGTGTGATGTTCCCTAAGGCGTGACCTTCCATGTATTAAGCAAAACCCATTTGATTATTTTGTTTACCTTGTCATTTTATCCATGAGTGTCTAGCATAATGCAACTTGCTAGCCTTGTGAATCAATTTTATTCCATGAGTGTCTAGCATAATATAGTATGCTAGCCTTGTGAAGCAATTTTATTCTATGAGTGTCTAACATAATGCAACTTGCTAGCCTTGTGAAACAATTATATTCCATGATTTTCTAGCATAATGTAGTTTGCTAGCCTTGTGAAGCAATTTTATTCCATGAGTGTCTAGCATAATGCAGCTTGCTAGCCTTATGAAGCAATGATAATTTTTATGGGTACACACCTAGTGAATATTGGACTTCACTAGCCTGTGTGAGTAATGTATTTCATGGACACCTAGCATAACATATCTTTCTTTCTAATGGATCCATGTGTTCCATGAGTGATGTGTATGACTTCAGTACTCATGGGAACATTCATTTATTCAATGGATGATGTTTGGTATTTGACAATTTAAGACTGGGGTCTCTTTACCTTACCGACTTGAATCCTTTTTAGTATTAACGTTGTGTTTTGTTTTCATGTGTCTTCTTTGTGTCTACATTGTGTTTACACCGTGTTTGTTTTCATTTCATCATCATCATGTTATGTTATGTTCATCGTGTATGCTTTGTGTTTTTTGACATGTATATTTGTGTATCTCATCTTGTTGTATATCATACATGTATATGCGATCCTTTGTGCCTATGTTGGTTTTCCATGGGATCTTAGATTCTAGGGGCTTACCCAACCCCCTTGATCCTTTGTCATCCTGTCTCATAAACATTTTTCACTTGGAATCCTCTTGACATATATTTCTCTACTTTCGTGTGAGTTTGAGCGTAAATTTATACTCTCACTAAAGTGGAGGCTATATATAGTGTAGGAAATTTTATACCTTTACAATTTCACACTATGTTTGTGTCCCCTAATTCTATTGGACTTAATTAAGCTTCTAATTTTCCAAAATTATGCATTCCAAAGCCTATTTTCTATTGTTTTTTGATAGGGCAACCAACATTAAATAAATGCATTTAATATTTTAATTGCCATGGAATATGTGTGTCCTAGAAATATAGGCTAAGACCCATTCGCCCATGGACAAATGGGTCCCCTTTATGTGTTAGGACCTAATTTAAAATATTCTTTTGGCAATATTTTAATGATCCAAATTCAAATTGTGTCAGTTTTTAGAATCTAAATTTTGAGAAATTAGATAAACACCTATAAATATATAGTCTTTTTATCATTTGAAATCTAAGAATCAAGAGGTGAACATTCAAGAGAAAATATTATTGTCAAGAGCATTCAAGAACAACATTTTTAGTCATTTGTAACAATAATCAAGATCCTAACATCATGTCTAAGTTTATGTGTGTTCATGTTGTCTTGTGAAGGCTAACACACATTGTAGGTCTTCATACATTCAAGAATTCAAGCAAATCAAGCAAGCAAGATCCAATTTTTTTGAAGAGATGTGTATGAATTTAGTCCTTCAAGGAAGCCATTGAAGGGTGGTGAGTTACATGTGTTCATTCATCATTTCCTTCCCTTTTATTATCTTTTTATCAAGGTTTAATTACCAAATTGGGGTTTGACCAAGGCAAACCCCCATATAAACAAAACAAATGTTCATTTTTCCCTCTTTGTGTATGTTTAGATTATAGGTTGAAGAAGGATTGAAAATATCTTGAAGATAAATTTTGTATTGTTGAATTTGTTTTCATTGTTCTTCCTAAGACACAAACTAAGTTGCATAATTTATTTCCAACATATTGACAGTGGCACCAGTGGCAAACAGAGTCTTAGATCCGACACTAGTGAACCTAGAAAGTTGGTCAAGACCCCTACATAAATATCCATTTTCCCTTTGGTGAATGAGCCCTTGTAGGCACCTCAAAACCAAAATTTTTGAGTAGGTTTTTCATCTTCTGCACTTCCTAGATCTACTTGCAAACTACTTTTTCCATCTGTCAGTTGTTGGGATCTCACATGTTTAATATTACGGCATATAGGATCATTAAGTTAATCATTATAAAATATTTCCAATCTATTCTAACCCCCCTTTAGATGTAGATTCAAGTTTTATTGGCTCACCATTAGGATTGAAAGTCAATATTTTCACCTAGTGATCTACATCTCAATGAAATTTAGAAAAAGGCCACCATTGAATCCTAGGTTCTTCACATTAAGGGCCTACGATCCCTTTTTCTTTATTTCAAGTATCACTTTGTGTGAGAGATGGTTGAGAATGGTAAGGTATTGATTGAGAAGGTTGACACTTTGGATAATGTTGAAAATTCTCTCATGAAGGCAGTGACCATGGATAAGTTCTCTTGGTGCAAGAAGGCTATGGGCCTTGATCACTGTACTTGATTATATGTTTTATTTGTATCTCATGGATGTAATTGCAATTTATAATTTCAAGTGGGAGAATTTTAGGATAGGTGACATTATAATTGCTATCCTAAGTTGATAATTGTGTGTCTCCACATTATTTGGAAAGTGTTCTACAAGACATGAGGGGGAAAATAATAATTATTTATTTTCCTATGACATATTATAATTGCATTTAAAGAGGTGGAACCACAATGGTGATGGTTATAGAGAATCCCTAGAGAATATTCCCTTTGGGCATCCAAATTCTAGGTGGGGATCACTTTGTAATGCATGTTCTTCCATGTTATTTGCATGTTTTGCATGGTGGGGTGCCAAAGTTTGCATGTTGGTGCATGTTCTTTCATGAAGTCGTTGAAACTGTTAAAGAGTTATGGAGCACTCGGTATTGACCAATTTTGATTAGTTATGGGTTAGGCACCCATTTGAGGGCCATGTGAGAATTTAATAATTTTCACCATGTTTCTAGATTATCCATTGAAGGGGCATGGGTTTTTTTAGGTGGTTTTACTTGTTGTTTCAAGATACCATATGTGGTATTCTCTCCCACAAACTTCTATATATTGGAGAATTGAGATGGTGGTTTGTAGAGTTTGTTTGTAGGTTGTTAGAGTAACAAAGTGCTATTGGAATTCAAAGAGGGGTGTTGTATTGTTGTATCTCATTTGGAGATTAATACAAACATTGGATCTCTTTGGGCGTGGAGTTTTTTCCTGCAAAGGTTTCTCCACGTATATCTTGTGTCATTTGTGGATCTCAACTTCTGGTATTGTTGATTTTATTTCATGTTTTTTTTGCTAATCACATAATACATTATTGGTAATCTTGTAAACATATAATTTTAGATATGCAGACCACTTTATTAAGTTCTATTAGTGCAAGTTTTACCTCGGATTTCCAAAATATTTAACATGCTTTAATTATGCTTTGAGAATGCCACATTCAACCTATTCATAATATGTTATAACAATCCTAGTCTAAATGAGCTCATTTTATCAATCTAAATGTAATGAATGAAATAAATAAATGCTTACTTAAAATTTTGATAGAGCTTAACCTTGAAGAGGGCTCGTGTTTTTTATTGGTATGCAAAGTGTTTCATGAATGGTAGATGGATTAATGTTGCAAGTGACCACACATATTGGGTCATGCAATAACACAGATGTTTATACATGGATAACACTTTAAAAAAGTGTTATCTTGATATTATTAATCAAGTATGATTTCCTTGTTCTAACAATACCTTATATTCAATCATTTGAATTGGTGGTTGCATTCCTAACTAGTAATAATTATTCACAATAATTTCAAAAGTAGCTTGTTGACCAAAAGAAAAATTGTTCAATTCAAGACATGTATTGTTTCAATTTGTTCTACCCAATGTGTTGAATGGTTAGTCTCAAGATAATAGCATTCACCACCAAGGAAGGGGAAAATATAGTATAAATCCATTTGTGGCTAATTTCTAAAGTATCAATGACCAAGCATGTTTAGGTTGGAAAGAAAAACATCATTCCTTAGGTGGAAGCATGAGAGAAGCTACCACTTTGTTTGGATCATGGGGTTCTCTTTCATTTGGACCACCAAACACAAGTTCATCATCATTGTAAAAAGCATATATTTAGAGACATGTGTGATCAATAACCATATATGGTAATTTCAATCCATGCCTCTCCAATGGGGGACAACTTCTTGCCTAAATAGGACTTAAACACATGAATGTCTTTGGGGAATGTTGTGAAATAAGGTGACATGAATAAATTAGAATTTCCCCTTTTTTCCACTTGTAAGTTGCGTAGTACTTAGAACAAGTTTAATTTCTCCTAGATTCAATCAATGACAAGGATTTCAAAGATAAAGGTCACCCATTCATCTATTAGTGGATTTTGAGGTAGTTATGATATGTTTTTGAGATGACAATACATAACATAAGGTTTTTCTTTTCACATTCAAATAAACAAGGGAATGGACACATATTTGAAGGGGGTGTCAACATCAAGTGGTAAGAATCTTGTGCATTGATATCATGATCAACAATACTCTTGGTTGTGAACTTGGAAAATACAATCTAGATAATAGCTTTTTTAAGTTAATATGTTTCAAGATATGTGTCAAAATTTGGTAATAATGTCTAGATTGATGCTTTACTTTTATGGCATACTTGACAATATTTTTTAGCACCTCATGATAAAATAGAATATAATAGAAATCGATATTTGCATACTAAATTAAAAGAATTACTAGTTTGTAGATATCCAACAATAATGTCCCCTTTTGGGAAATTCTTAATTTTAGGCTTGCAAAAAAAAAAAAATCACTAAAAACTAATATTAGTAATAACAAGTATCAACTTTATGATAGTAGTTAAATTCATACATCATAGCTAAAACATCATAATATTTAGATCCATAATTTAGAGCATCATTAATATTTGAATTCAAAATACCTTAACATCATTAATGATTCTTCCAAGGTATATTCCTATAGTCAACCATATTAAGAATTCATTGAAATGCTTGTAAACCATAATCTCAAGGGTTGTTGCCCTTGTATTGCAAGAGAATGGAAGGATTTTAGATTCATTTCATCCCTTAGTGTGCCTTGGAGGTTGGTCGTCCTCCTCAATCAAGCCCAAGAGCATGAAAGTGGATTTTTGGTCCATTTGGCTTCCCATCCCATGAGTATGGAAAAACCTCTAGTTCATCCATCTTGAGGTGGTGTGCTTGATAAGATGCATTAAGGTTGTCCTTTTCAACCAATCCCAAGGGCACAAAAATGGATTTTAGGTCCTTTCAGCCTCCCAACTCATGAATATGGTAGAACCTTCAATTCATCCATCTCAGGGTGGTTTGCTTGATATAAATAATTTCTAGTCCTTCCGCTCTTGTGACTCAAAAGGTTGATCGACCTCCCTTTTTGCAAGAAACTTCTATAAATTCAAAATAGATTGCGATGATAATCTTAAATGGATACCACCAATTATATTTCATAATATTACCAATAACTATTCTCAATCTCTATTCCAAAGAGATTGATATGCATGAATATTTCTTTTTCTCATTCTTCATTTTTCCAACTTCATTGATATGCATGAAGTGATATTTGAATGTGTGTTACTTGGATGAATTAATTATTGAATGATTGATGCTTGAATGATTTGATGATTGAATGATTGGATGCTTAAATGATTTGATGATTGAATGATTGGATGCTTAAATGATTTGATGATTGTGTTACACCCCAATTGTGTATTTACTATTTACTATTACTATGTAGGGTAAATGTGAATGTAACTAAGATTTTGAAGATGAATAAATTGTTCTTGCACTTTTATTTCTAAGAATTATGAATAAATGATGTTTTGTTTAAATGATATGTGAAGAAATGCATAAATGTGGAATGAATGGTTATTGAACTGAATGTTCTAACTATGGAGATGTATTATGTGTAGTGCATATTTTGTGAATAGTTGACTGACATGTACATGTGTTAATGGATGCAGGTATATGTTCAATTCCTCCAGGTGGAGGGGAAGTATCGCTCAAGAGAAGGTATTGGTCGGGTAACCAGTAACATAACCTATCTGAGCTTACACACACTCACAGTAGAATGGTTGAGTCAAGTTGTTATGTTGGGATTTTGATAAGTCATCCTTAGTTTGATGTGACTGCATTAGTAAGGGTCTTTTTTACTATTGACTGCATGCTTGAATGATGTTTTATGTTTGGAAGTTTATGAGCTTTTCCTTATATTACTATTCTTGCACTGATGAGTTAAAACACATGAAATGTATGTATATATATACATAAGCATATCGATGATAGACTATACACATACGTGCATGGAACTATCAAATGGACCTAACAATATGTATAATATGTATATATATATAGATATATCTCACATAAGAACTTATCATTACGATAGTAATTGTGTATGGGTATCATGTGCAATCGAATGTGTGTGTGTGTGTGTGTATGAAATATACATATATCCATATGTATACATGTAACGAT
The DNA here is from genome assembly GCA_007258455.2 of Sequoia sempervirens. Lineage (NCBI taxonomy): Eukaryota > Viridiplantae > Streptophyta > Pinopsida > Cupressales > Cupressaceae > Sequoia > Sequoia sempervirens. The sequence continues at coordinate 97,786,545 of VDFB02000363.1, read as the reverse complement.
ATACATGTATGATGGGAAAATGGATATGCCATATGAATGTATCGATATATGTACACATATGTATACATGTACATAGAGGAATATATATATACACAATCGATGTAATTATTGTTACTATGAGAATGTTAACTTGATTTTATTCATTTGTATATTGAATGTATATATAATTTATTATCATAAGATATATTTTTAGATATGTAAGCATATATACATATATACATATACATATACATATACATATACATATATATGTGCGTGTGTGTGTAGATATACATACATATGTATATATGTGTGTGTGTGTGTGTGTGTGTGTATTTAAATACGTTTATATGCATGGTAATGGATTAACATAAGTAATTCTTAGAGGCCGATATATTACTTGGACAAAGGTTGATTGTATTTAACAAATACAAAGCATTACAAAGGCCGAATATGATACATACTGGAAAAGATTTAAGTGTGAACTATATCCAACATATAGTGCAACAAACAAGTCGATATAATGATTTTGACTTAGTCGATGCTAGAGATATGATACTATTGAATTAATAAACAAAAATAAACATGGGACACCCTATCATATGAAGATAGATTTACACCAACAACAAAGTAAATAAAAATGCATGAAAATAGGAAAAGTTTACAACTTGTTAAGGAACCAATCAAAGTCAATTAAATGAGATAAAGCAACTCATCTATTATATATGGACTTGGTTGGTTCATGCTATGTGTTAAATTTTAAACATGGATAGTTTCAAATAAGTAAAACCACGCCTAAGTTTGGGGAAATGGTTGCTTGCTTGGCGCCATATTATGAAAGATCTATTTGTTGTAGAAGTTCAATCTAGAAAGTAATCAACTGTCACCTTTTTGATCATGTGTTGATTGAAATAGTCATAAGATGCCGTCAAGATTAGAGGTCGACCTATAACTTTGTATGCTGAGTAAACCTTGTATTTGTTGCCACCTTTTTGTCAGTGAAGTGACTCAACTTGCATGGGTAATGTTATCAATCTACATGCATTTTCTTTAGGCTATGGAGTTTCTTTGTTGTAGTATAAATAGAGAGACATACTCTCTCATTTGTTACACATTATTCTATATTCTATTTTGACTCCATTAAGCATTCTAATCTGCATTTTTAGTTTGCTATATTTGAGAGAGCTTTGACCAACTATGAGAGTATTGAGTATTTTTAGAGAAGTATTTTATCAACTTGTGAGAGAGAGATTTAGTGAGGTGTTGCTTGAGAAGTCAAAGCAAAGCTAACTGTTGTTTTGGAGAGTTGTGCAACAATCAGTCAATTAGACAAAGTGTTTATAGGCATGGGGATAAACCTTTATTTATTTGTCTTTGTTTATAAATGATTATGTGTTTTGACTTGGTTGAATACATGCATTAGGAAAATATAGTATTTGCTTTAGAAAGGAATTAAAAGATTTGTTACTCTTTTCTATGTTGTGCTTGTATATACTCCGTAATAGGAGATGTTGATTGTCATAGGTATATGTTACTAGATATGATTAAGTGAGAATAACTAAAGAGTTGTCCATAGCTAGTTATTGATTTAATTGGTAGTTTCCAAGTTACTCCTAGGGTTTGATTATCTGTTAAGGGGAGGGTACTTGTAGTTATGCTTTTGGAGTAGATATATCATTAAGTTATGGGAAATGGGAATAGATTGTCTCTAGGGTTAAAGACTACCCATTGATAGATAAACCTATGCATAGTATATAGTGGCCTAAAGTCAAATTGAGCTTAATTAGGGTACATGAGTAGAATGACTATCACTCAAAGTAATAGGTGAGAAAAATTTGGCCAAAGTAGTGTGACTACCTTTGGCTCCATTGTTAATTCACCATGTTCCATTTATTTGCATGCTAGCTCTAGATTGCGGGTTTACAAGTTCTAGACATGCAGGACACAACACTAAGCTTAGTTGGTTGTTGTTACGAGGTTACTCCACCATTCTCTTCGTCGAAGGGTAGGGCCATCTATTGAATGATAAATGTGTGGGGGACCACATATGAGTCTGTGGTTGGTGGAAAAGTGCTTGAGTTATGCTTCTCCTCCTTAGAAGGTCACAAGAGGACCAAATATTTGGAAGGAGGTTCCTAGACTATCTATATCTATTGCTTGAAAGCTCGGTTGAGCTATGTATGTACTATGTACACATTCTTGGAAATATTGTAATCATGAATTTATAATATTAGAATGGAATCATTATTGTTCATTGTTATGCCACTCTTATTCATTTGTTCTCAATAAAGATTTTTTTTTATTGCAATGACTTGTTACATAGTTTATTTACTTGCAAGGTGAAAATTAGGAAAATTTACTTCATTGAATGGTTATCATATTACAGATTGTGTGATTTTATGATTGATTATATTGATAGACTTATTGTTGTTTGATTGATTCATCTTTTTGATATTTTTATTTCTTGATTTCTTGATGGATAGATGAGTGATAATTGCTTGTTTTCTTAATGGATAGATGAGTGATGGTTATTGATTGAATTTCAATAAACTTATTTATCCTTTATATCTATTTCTTGAAGGAGTCACCACCCTTCGTTGCTACCTTTTGACAATGACAATTTATTTCCAAAATGATTGATTGATTCATTCACCATAGATGAACTCTCCACAAGGAAATGATCTCCCTTTTATATCTTATTATTGAGGGAGTCACAACCTTTCACATTAGGAGTCACATCCTTTCTCACATCATCACTACTCTTGAGAACTATAGAGAAGGGGCATTCACTGCTCACAAGTCTCTTTATTCTCAAGAGAATCCCAGGGAATGAACTTCCCTAAACTACCTCAAGGAACAAAGTGAGAGTTCCAAAACTAGAAAGAGTAGGTCACAAAGGTTTTTCAGACAAACTAGCAAGTTTTCGGCTAAGGAAAATGACGTGGAATATGGACATCAATGTGGTGTGCTAGAGTCTTGAAAGTGTGTTGGTGTCTTGTATGAACCAAAAATGAGGATGTCTCAAAGAATAGCTAAAGTGAATACTAATAATTTGATCACTAAGAACTTCTAGAGTACATGAAAATAACAAAAAGTAATAAAACTAAAATAAGGTAAAGTAAATGATAAGACTAAATAGGATAAAGAAAGTGCTCACAACAATCCAAGTAATGAAGCTTCCAACAAGTAAATATCTTTAGTACCTGCACACATAAGATTGAGGAAAAATGTTGGGGTTATTTAGGGGCTTGCCTCAATCAAACCGTCGTTTCGGTGTTCCCACCTCCATGGAAAAAAAAAATAGATAAAGAGAACTAATAAGAAGAAATGAAATGAATGCAAGAGTGATAAAAGAAAACCCCACTAAAGGAGGAGAACTTGTATCACAAAATATGGATATAATAGATAGGGGATGTGAGAAATCCCAAGATGCTCAAAGATACAAGGTACAAGATAGATATCACCTACAAGGCTTGAGGAAGCCAAGGAGAGAGGCAGAGCCAAGAGAGCCAAGAGAGTTGCAAAGAGTGTTGTGAGAATGTGAGAGTGCTATTGTAGAAAGTTGTAGAGAGCTGCAAGAAAAGAGAGAAAGAATATCCAAGAAAAGAGAAGAGAGTTCAAGATAGAACCCAAGAGGCCCAAATGGATTGAAAATACCACTTTTAAAGAGAGAATAGGAAGGAAAAGAAGGTTCTCAAGCCGTTACAAGGCATCTCAGGCTATTACCACCAACAAAAGTGGAAAGACACTCAGAAATGGTCGTTTGAATGTCAAAATGTAATAGAACACTAGCGTGACACAAGGATGTTCACACAATGTGCTAGTGTCTGGACAAACAATGCTACAAAATGATAAGAACAAGAAAAATACAAAGTTTGATGCAAAGCTGACATGTGAAGGTAGCTACTGAAAAGGGGTCCTAAGCATCTTGAGAGGGAAAAAGGATAATTCAAGGGCTAAAATGATCCTAAAAAAGTTCTAAGGGAGTGGAAACCAAAGTGGATACAAAAATGTATGTGAAATTGTAAGGGGTACAATTTTACGACATTGCATTTTTCCCACACTTTAGCAGGCATATGAATCTACACTAATATGCATGCTAAAGGAAATATACTAAACATAAATAACATCATGATACCAAAAGGATACTATAGAAGAAGTAGAAAACTCTTCAAACCAAGGAAGCATGCCCGCAGGACAAATACCTATAAAACAAGCACATTAGACAGGAAAGATCTGCACAAGACAACAAGGTTAGAACATAAAAATCAATTACATCACAGTGTTAGAACATATAGGTAAAAACATGGATAACACACACACAAAGGAACATGAAAAAGTAATAGGATTTGAGTCAAAAAAGTAAAAGAGACTTCAATGTAGAAGGTTGTCTTAGCACCATGCATCGTCCCCAAATTAAGAAATAACATATTGAATAATTCTTAAATAGAGAGAAGAATGTAAGGATTGGTTTCTTCAAGAGAAGAATGTAAGGATTGGTTTCTTCAAGAGAAGAATGCAACCAAAAGTCATGGAAGCAACCAATGTCAAAGAGAGAAAGAGGTATGTACCTAGGATGAAGAAGATGCAAGTCTTCGATCTGGTATACATAACTGAGAAGATAAGAGAGAGATGGCTCCACAGGTACTTAGTCCTGTGGAAGGTGAACAAAAGCTTTGCAGGTGCTTGGTCCTATAGAATTGGATCCACGGGTGCTCAATCCTGAAAAAGATGAACAAAAGGCTCAATAGGTGCTTAGTCCTACAGAAAGAAAGCACTCTATAATTGCTCGGTCCTACAAAGGAGGTGCCACAGGTTCTTAGTCCTAGGGGTCCATATGTGAAAGGCTTTGTAGAGTTTGATTGGTCCTCATAGGTGCTCGGTTCTACAAGGAAAACTTGATGCACAAAAGCTTTGTAGGTTCTCAATCTTGCAAAGTAAGACATATAAAAAAAGCCTATGGCTACTATAAGCTATTTTGCAACACAGTCATAGAAAAGATAGGTCTAGTCGGGTTGCCCCAAGCTAGATGCAAAAATATAAGATAGGTCTAGTCAGGTTTCCCCCAAGCTAGACGCTAATGAATTCATTTAAGAGGAAAAGATTTCAAAGGGGGTTCTTTCTGCATGGAACCCTTCAAGAAACAAAGGTTCCCATTCAAAGGAACACTCTAATTGAAAGAAGGAGAAAAGAGAGGGGGTCCTTAAGAAGGATGCACAACTCCAAAACAAGTTATCATTGCCCCCAACATATAAGGGAGGAGAATTATGCAAGATACTATTATGTTGTTACTACAAAAAGGGTATGGTTACACATAATAGTGCATGACCACAAATGATATTGAGCAAGTAAGGCTACAATTGCCACATAATAGGTAGCAACACAATAGAAAAGAGGTGTAAGAACCTCATGAGAAGATGCTTTGAATGGACAGGATAGAGGTAGACCTCAATATCACTTATTATTTGAAGAAGAGGTAGGTGCATCAACAAATAGATGAGTGATGACACCGGAATCAAGTAGTTGTATTTTATCCTTGAAGGCCTTACATTCACTAGTGGAATGACCAGACACTTGATGTTATGCACAAAAAGAATTTTTTGCTTTACCATGTTTATGAAATTTCTAATGTGTAAGAGGAGGAAGAGTAATCAAGTGGGATTTTAGAAGCCTAAAAAAAATATGATCTTGCTCAGATAGAGAGTGAGGAGCAAGAAGCAAACATTTCTCTTGTAAAGAAGAGTTTGACTACTCATAAGAAGAAGAGATGAAGATAGTAGACAATGGAGGATGAATCAATTCAAGAGAACAAGGTTGATCAAAAATCATGTCGACATCTAACCATGGTTTCCGTTTAGAATTTCACTCAAGCAACCCAACTCCAAATTACGCTTACATAGTGCACATTCTAGAGGGACTTGAATTCCTTGTTCATTACACCCACAACCTTTATGCCCACAACCATATTTAGAGACAAGTTTAAAACCAAAGCCATAATGCATTTATAAATCTTGAGAAGGAGGAGGATCTTCATAGAGAGAATTATTCTAGAAATGGGGATTATACTCCTCTATGGGATCACCATCAATCTTCTTGATAGGACTACCAACATTAGCTTCTTTAACAAAAGCATGATCATCTTCCTTAGAAGGGGAAGGATCAACATTTAGAACATTACAATTTCTATTCATATTATCCCATGATGCAAAAGAATAATAATCTTTGATAGCAAGTTTGGATGATTTTATCGAAAGGTCTAAGTGGATTGGGTTGACTTTATATTCTCCAATGAAGGATTATGTAAATTATAGAGAACTCTAATCATCACCAAGACATGCATTTTCTTGAGAAGAGGTAGAAGGAGCAAACATAAGATTTCTTGCTTCAAAAGGATCTTCTTTAGGGACATCCACCTCAAGCTTATCCTTTGTAACAGGTACTATTGGAGTAGACATCAATACATTGAAAGACACTGAAGGGATAATATTTTTAAGAGTAGGTGCAATCAAATCCTGACTAGTAGCTGCCATCTCACATAAGGATACAACATCAGGGTCAACCTTGATTGTGACTACTTGACTATTATGAATGAATTTAATAGATTTATGCAAGGTAGACAAGACTACACCCATGGCGTGAATCCATAGTCTATTGAGAAGAAGGTTAGATGGTAAATTTTCTAACATAGTTCATGTACTAGGGTGGGTATAGCAATGGTTCCCAACCTTAAAGTCAAGACTATCATGCCTAAAGGATGCCAACCAAAATTATCAAACCCACAAATAACAAGAGAAGAATCAATTTTAATTTTAGGCAATAGATCAATGCTACATACATTGAGTGTCGAACCAGTGTTAATAAGAGTACGCCTAATGTCATTTTTATTAATGTTGACTATAATCATTAGAGGGTTTGCTTGCTTCTATACTTCCAGGCTTGTGAATGGAACATAATATTCAGTAAATCAACATGAATATGAGCTATCAATGCATTAACATCCATTAGCCTAGGAGAAGAAGGCAAGAGGATATCTTGCAAGGCTTCCTGAAGCATACCTTGATAAACTAGAGTAGATTGAAGCAAGTACCATAGTGAGATCTTGGCTAGAGTAACACAAAGTTGCTTAAGAAAATTGTAATCACTAGGCGCTTTAGTTGTAGGTTTAGGTGCTGGAGGAAGACTTGGTTGAGAAGGTGGTAAAGAAGTAGGTTGATTTAAATTTTATTTATTCTTTCTAGTATTATTGTTAACACTTTAAGTTTTATAAGCATTTTATTAAAACAAAAAAATGCTAAATTTTAAAGTGTTTATGAAAGAGAAAAAAATTAAGTGAGCATGGTGAAAAGCTATGGTAAAAGGAAGCAAAATGGAAATAATTGGGAAGTAAAAGAAAATAAAGGAAGTTATGAAGTTTGGGCACCAAGTTTAGAGGAAGGAGGCTTTCATTCATCCATGTTGCAACAAGATGTTAGGGTTTTGTTTTGTTTGCTATCATTGAAGACTTCTTCATTAGAGGCATGAACGAAACCCATGTGGCATGTTGCAGACTTTTAGTGATTAATGGACAGTCTGCTCATGTTAAAATAATTCTAGGCATGCATCTCTTTCACCCACGTTGCTGGATTTGTGCATATTTTCTCTCATTCTTTTCTAGGTACTCTTTCTTGTTGTCAAGCTCTTAACATTTGTGTAAGTATTCAAAGAGCTTGAGATTTCTGGGTTAGTGATTTTTTCCATAATCTTAGTTTGTCACAAAAAATTGTATACTGTTGAAGAAAGAGGCAATTTTGTGCTTAATTTGGTCCTATTTTTAGCACCCTTGCATTAATCATCCTTTAAAACAACATTTATAGGCCCCTAAGACTCATTATTTTGGACTTTAAGGCCTATTCCATTCACAAATCATGCAAATCCCAACAAACAACATTCAAATGATTTAAATTCTAGAAAACCCACCTGAAAAACCCTGGTGGGACTAAGTCACCCAGGGTGGCGACTTAGTCCCTTTTGGGGGATTTTTCAATTTTGTTTGGGCTTTAAAAAGAATCTTTTCAATTTTTGCAAAGGGTTTAAAATGAACATTAGGACTACAACTTACTAGAGTTTTTTTTTTTTGGTTAACAATTGAACAAAACAACTCTCATTTGTCCTTTGGTGCTTTAAAAAGAACTCATATTTGCTTTGTGGATTTAAAACGAACATGTGCAACTTTTTCTTGTTGAGGGTTTACTTAAACTAACTTCATTGAAAAAGGACGTATGCGCTTCTCTCGTACTTTATAGCGATCTTGAGAATCAAAAAGCCTTTTTTGTGATTTTAGGTTGAGATAAAACAATCACCTCCACACTTCATTTTGAGTTTAAAATTGAACAAAATCTTGTGCGAGCGTAAGTAGAGAATTATTGCGTACATTCTCTTTCTTTGTGTTGCAAAAAAAGATTGATCAAGTTACATATATTGTCTTTACTCGCTTTTGTTATCTTAGAGGGCCTACCTTGGGGAAAAAGTACTCACCTAAGGGAATGACTCAACCGATAAAATTCTAAAGTCAAGAGTATTTCCAACCGGGATATAAATGTGGGTATTGGAGTAAATGCCAATATCACATGGTTGGCTCCGACGAGATGGATCCGAAAGGGGACTCTCACCGTATGGGTCAATTTCCACGAATGGAAAGTCCTAATTAAAACCCATGTTTTAGAATTGCCAAAATCCTTGATCTATTTGTTGGTGCAAGAATGGTCGTTCTGAAGCCACCCCACACTTTTACGGTCTTTTAGTTGAAATGGAAAACATACCATGAGAGTTTCATGGGTGTTGATGCTTGGCTGCCCTGATTGACGTTAATGAGCCGTGGAGGGGAGCTAGTGGGGTCAAACATCTAACCATTCACTAAAGATAAGCATAGCTGGACTTGTCCAAGTGGGAATCCAAAAAATATTGTCTTCCACCTCCATAGGGTTGTACTTATTCTTGGTTGCAAAATTCTTTGCTTGTTCGAAAACATCTTGGAAATAAACACTTAAACATCATCATCAAAATTTCAAACCCATTAGGAGACAAATACAATTGACCCAATTCATGTGTTATTGCTTTCCCTTGGGATTCACATCCTTAGAGGTTTCTAAACACATTGGATTACATCTCAATTTGTCTACTAAAGTAAACAATAAGTAACCCTTGCCTTGAATTCATCAAAATTCCACATAACATACTTTGGGGGATTCAAAGAAATTAAGACATTGGACATCTAGTTTGGAAACTTAATCAAAGAAAGTGTTTTTGGTAAATAAAGTCACTAAGAAAAGCTAAAAAAAATGAACTCTCACATGTGTTGAAACCTCACAAATTTTCCAAGAAATCAAAAATCTCAAAACGAAAGTCATTGGTTCAAAATTTGGAAATGTATGCTCAAATTGAATCACTTCTTGGTTATAAAGGTCTATAGAAGCATTGCATGTTCTTCAATACCGAGGTTTTAGGTAAACAAATTGTCTTTTTTAGGTTCATCTTAGGATCAAAGGAAATCAAAATATTTTCTCATCCATCCTTCAAACATCAAATCAAAAATCATCTCATCATCACCTTTTGAGAAATCTTGAAATCATCCTTTATGCTAGACTTTTTGGCAAAAATCAAAATCATCAAATCCTTGAGACAAAATCCTTGAAATCTTTATCAAATCATCTTTGGCTAGGTATGTGTAAATGCATCCTTTTGCATATGCTTAGTCAAAGTTATCAAAACCATCTTGTTTAGCTAGGTATATGTAGATGCATCCTTCTTCATATGCTTGGTTAAAATATCATCTTGTTTGAATAGGTGTGGGTAGATGCATCCTTCTCCCTACATATTCAAATTATCATCCTTTGAGAAAATTTACTACTTAGATAACCATCCAATATCTTAGGGTCTATTTGTTCAATGAAAGCAATCCAAAATCAATCAATCAAGGGAAATCCAAGAAAATAAAGATCAAAATCTGAAACATATCCAAAAAGTCCCAAAACTCTAGCATCCTCCTCAAGATTTATCAAAAGATCAAAACATCCACGTCATCCATCTCTTGCATCATCATCATATCACCTTTTGATCCTCAAGATATCCTAAAATTTTCTCTTTTGTGCATAAAGTAAAGATCAAACCAAGGAATTAAGAGATTCATCTCCCATATTCTTGAAAAAATGATCCTTGTTTTATGGTTCAAACTAGATCTCAATACAAGAAGAACATGGAAGCTGATAAAGAAACACCTGCTTCAAGTGACCTAAGCCAAACGAATGTTGAAATGAATCACATCGAATCGAGTAATCCTTTGACTATCTCATCATCACAAAACCCACAAGAGGAAACCCAAGGAGAAGATCTTACCTTTGGGATGTCGCATGAAGAAATAACCAAAATGCTCCAAAATTCAGAAAACCATAAAATCATCAACATCATGATGAGGCTTAACCCTTCACTATACATGATCGAGTTAGCAAAACAAGGGGCCAAATTACCTTCAGATTTTGACGTGAGTACTATAGTGGAGACATCTTTACCTCCAATCTCATCCACCATCCCCATCTCATCTACACCCCCATCCCAAAACATCACTCAAAACATTCCGCAAATCACATCTTTTGCTCCAAACGAACCCAATGTTAATAAGGGAAATGCATTTCTTAATGCTATTCAAACACACCCCCTTGTTAATAATCAAGACTTGGATGCAAATACCATTTTGGAACAAAACATAGCCCAAAATCCATTAAAAAATTATGTTCCTCTCACTTTCCATAATGATCCATCATCATCATCCTTCCACGCAACACCTCAAGATTCTCTCCTCACAAATTCATAAGAAGAAGGTGACATGTTCAGACCTAGGGGAATTTTCGATACCACACCCCTCATATTTCCACCACTTCTGCTATTTCCATCATCATACACACCACTCCTTGTCTTAGGTCTTCCCCCTTTACCAAGTATCAATCAAACCAACATCCCGAATATCAATCAAAATATCACGCAAAACTTGTCATTGATATCGCAACAAATGAAAACTACACAAGCAATCACAACATCATCAACCAACCCCCTAACATCGCAAAGCATGGTCTCTCAAGGACCAATCACATCAACAACAACATTTATCACTCAAACCACCACATCAACAACACCATCCACCACTCAAATCATCAACACGACATCACCACTCATCACCACCACAAACACCATTTCAAATCCACCACCACCCCCACCACCACCAACTTCCAACATATCAAGCCAAAACAACATGGCATTGCAAGCAGCTTAGCAAGCTACTTTTCAAAGGGGATTACTACAAGTGAAAAATCAAAAAGCCGCACAACTAGCTACTCAGCAAGCCACTCAAGCTGTGCAAGCTTCCCAAGCAACCCAAGCCGTATTATAGGCACAACAAGCTGCTCAAGCCCAAGCGTTATTGCAACAACAACAAAAAAGCCGCTCAAGCTGCTCAAGTAGCCCAAGCTGCATTACAAGAAAAAAAGGCTGCTCAAGCCCAAATTCTATTGCAACAAGTAGCACAAGTAGCGCAAGAACAAGCTCAAGCTTAGGAAAATGACCAATATCAAGTATAATAAGCACAAGCACAAGCACAACTACTTGCACAAAAATAAGTAGTGCAACTGCAAGCATACCAACAAGCAATAAAAAAATATCAAGAGCAGCAAGAAGTAGCCCAATTGGTAGCCCAACAACAAGCATAACAACAACAAATCCTAGCACAACAACAACAAGATCAACAACAAGCATTGTTCATACAGCAGAAAGTGCAAGCTTACCTAGCTCAGAAGAACATACAAATACCCTCAAATAGCACACCAAACAACCCACCCATCCAACCCACAATAAAAACACCCCAAAACACCTTCATCCCACCCCCTGATCCACAAAATGATGTAACACAAATCAGGTTGCTCTCACAAGAAGTGCTCGATCTTCAATCAAGGAAAACCACAAAAAAACCAAGCAACTTGTGTCCCTATCCATTTGATAGGAGCCTTGTGATGAAAACCTTTTCCAAGGGATTCGAGATCCCCAAGTTTGACAAATATCATGGGATGGGAAACCCTGAAGATCACATCAGGGAATTCCAGGTTCATTGCATGGAATTCGTATACAACGATACTTATCTGATGTGGCTATTTCCTAGGAGTTTGGCTGGCCATGCTATGGAATGGTTCTCTCACTTACCTACAGGCATTAGAACATTCCAAGAAATTATAGATGCATTCGTTAAAAATTATGCATGCAATATTGCCATGGATGTTAGTCTAGAAGAACTCTCAACTTTGAAACAAGGAAAGGGTGAATCATTTGCTTCATTCCTACAACAATGGTGATCCAAGGCCAATCAGAGCAAATGGACCATGCCTGAAGAATAACAAGTTTGCACCATTATATCGAACCTTGATGGCCTCTTGGCATTTCATCTCAAGGTACAAGGGATCACCACATATGACTAGTTGATCTCTAAGGTGCTCAACATCGAACGAGCCCTTATGACTCAACCAACGGGATCAACTTCATATGCCAAACAACAAAACAAATGCCCACCCACCAATTACAATGATAAACCTCACACATGGGAAAGGAACAAAAACATTACTAATGATGGTGTTGTCGATGCCAAGGTGGTCATCAACGACCCTCGCCAAAACACATCTACACCACAAATCCAAATTCAACACCAAAACAATCATCAAACAACACAACAACCAAACAACAATCTGGTGATTAACAATGTCAATGATCAAAGGGGACCACTCCAATGGAACAAAAATTACCCCAAACGAAAATACACTACTTTGGGGGAACCACTTGAAGTCATAATGAAGAAGCTGATAAACAAAAAACTCATCAAGGATCCTACCTTTGAGAATTACCAAGAACCTGATGTGAAACCTCCTTGGTATAATGAAAATCAACTCTGTGAATTCCATAAAATCAAAGGACATACCAAAAATAGTTGCATGAGATTAAAGAACATGATTCAATATCTCATTGATCAAAGAATTATAAATGTGGAACAACCAAGAAGAAATCAAGACCTTAAGATATACATGAATCTGATGCCTAATCATGACAACAAAGGGAATAACACTGATAAAGGGAAGGGCACCCACAAAAACATGAATCATGTGTACAAAATAGTCGTTGCCTCCCTAGATGAATACTGCATAGTCATCACCATCAAAGGTGCCCATGCCGATTGTGGAGTCACCACAAGAGGTGACAAAGTTACCATCATAGGATCATCCCAGCCAAAGAAAGTCCCAGCATCCATATCCGTCCCTAATGGCTACAATGTCCTAGATCAGCTCAAAAGAAATCCAACATAAATCTCCATCACGGAGTTGCTAAAAATATCATTGGCCCATAGGAAAATCCTTGAAGAAGCGCTAGATTCATCCATTGTCCCCGCAGATCTTGATGCAGAACAATTCCAAGCTATGGTCAGAAATATCATTACGCCAAATATCCTCACATTCTATGACCAGGATTTTCCTACTCAACCATCTCACAACCATGCACTTCACTTAGAATTCATCGTACAAAAGAGAAAATTCAAAAGGGTCTTGGTGGATGGAGGTGCGGGTTTGAATATATGTTCTCTCAACCTCATCAAACAATTGAAAATCTTAGAAGATTCTATCAACAAAGGAAATGGTATCACAGTAAGAGCATATGATGATCAAGAAAGAGTATCCCAAGTCACGATCAAACTCCCTATTGAAATAGGGCCTGCTATTATGGAAACCACTTGTCAGGTTTTGGACCTAAACTTGCCGTATAACATCCTCCTAGGATGCCCATGGATTCATGCGATGAAAGTAGTAGCATCAAATTTCCATCAATGTGTGAAATTCACACATGAGGGACAAGAAGTTACCATCCATGGAGATCTTGAACCCTTCTCCTATTGCAAAATCCTTGAAGCAAAGTACTATAAAGTCCCCTAAGTACCAAAAAATGATGAGGGCCCATCTACACTATACATTGATCCTACCACTCTCACATCCACTTCTGCGACAAAGACACCCACCATCCCCACCATCTCTAACATCAAGGTCATCATCCAAGATAACAATTTTGGAAACTACAAGCTCCCTAATAATTATTTTGTGGTAGGAGAGTTATCACAATCTCCTAGATCATGGGGACATCCGCAAATAAATGAAGCCTCCACATCCCAAACGTCTCCTAAAGATTATCCCAACTTTACAAGTTGGGGAGATCTTGGCTGAGAAGTTATTGAGGCAGATCCATCTCATATGCTATACCAAGATGAGAGACTAGTAGCTGAATTACCAATGGATGACAAAAGCAAGGGTCTACAAATGATGCTCGCAATGGGCTACGACAGAAATCAAAGACTTGGGAGAAATGACAATGGGCTTATAACACCTATCATTCTGGAGAAGTGAACAATAACAAATATTGGCCTTGGATGCACCCCTCTGAGTATAACCATACATGGCCGAAGAACTCTAGTTAGAAGGGTTAATAATCCTCCTCACCCAACTGCAACAGAACTATGCTTACCAGTATCTACAGGTCGCGTCATAGATAACTTTAAATTTGATATAATCGACGTCTGTAGTAGTAGTGATGACGAGGATACCATGACCAACTTACCTAGGCTATTTGAGGATACCACTCTTTGCATGATTAGCACCCTATCTTTTGAAACAGACCACTAATATCATAAAATCTGCATAGTATATCCCCAACTCATCAATTATGACCAACAAGGACCACCAATTCTTGATACATTCAAAAATGATGAGGCACTCTCAGAATTCATGGGACTACGGGATAACATTCCATGTGGGGATCACAAAGTAAGGTTCATAATTGAGCTAGATACACATGCCTATTATGGGGAAATGATTGAATCCCTCAATCACAAAAGTGAAAAATTAAGAATAATATCTAAGTCCTTGAGTGAAAACCACATTGTGGCACTCTCCAAATAGAAAAAAGTAAAAAGAAAGGACACATCCAATGGTGAAAACCTCTCCGAGGTGCCCGAGGATGAGGGATTCAATCTCCCTTTCAGAGCTCTTCATCAAGAAAAGTCAATAGTCTTGGCAGAAAAATACAATCTGGTCAATCTAGGAACAGAGGAAACCCCATATATCACATTCTATGTAGAGTCATTACTATCAGAAGAACAAGAGCTCCTAGCAGCCTTCCTAAGAGAAAGACAAATAAATTTTGCATGGAGCTACACCGACATGCCAGGACTTGATCTAGAGACTGTGGTTCACCACTTAGTAGTATATCTAGAAGCAAAGTTTGTTAAACAAAAGCTTCAAAAAATGCACCCTTAGATCACCTTATTAGTCAAAATGGAGCTAAAAAATCTATTAGATGTGGGATTCATTCGACCAATAGATTATCTAGAATGGGTGTCAAACTTGGTACCTATTTCAAAACCCGATGGGAACATCAAAATCTACACAGACTTTAGAGACTTGAATAAGGCATGTCCAAAAGATGACTTCCCGCTTCCAAACATTGATATGATTGTCGACATGATAGCTGGACATGAAATGTTGTCACTAATGGACATATTTTTAGGGTATAATCAGATTATGATAGAAAAAAAAGACCAACATAAAATGTCTTTCACTTGTACATGGGGGACTTATTGTTGGAATATGATGCCATTCGGCTTAAAGAACGCAGGAGCAACATACCAAAGGGCCATGACATTAATATTCTATGACATGATCCATAAGATAGTTGAAGACTATGTTGATGACATTTTAGCCAAGTACAAAAAGAGAAAAGATCACATAGCAACCTTAAGTGCCATCTTTGATAGGCTGAAGGAGTACAAGGTCAGATTAAACCCAAAGAAGTGCATCTTCGGCGTACAATCAAGAAAATGCTAGGATATATAGTGTTAATGAGAGGTATTGAGGTGGATCTAGCAAAGGTAAAAGCAATCCTCGAGATGGAGGCACCAAAAACATTAAAGCAATTGAGAGGTCTCCAAGGTAGGCTTCAATCCATTCGAAGATTCATAGCATAGTTGGCAGACAAACAAAACCCATACTCTCACCTACTCCACAAGGGAGTAGTGTACAAATGGGATACCAAATGTGAAGAGGCATTCAATAAAATAAAATAATATCTACTGACACCACCAATCTTAATGTCACCAATCCTAAGAAAACCATTGATTCTCAACGTATCAGCAACAACAATAGCCTTTGGAGCTCTCTTAGCTCAACATGAAGAAAATGGAACAAAAAGGGCTATCTATTACATCAATATAACAATGGTTGGGCATGAGATAAACTATTCATTCATCGAGAAAGCATGCCTAGCAGTAGTGTTTGCATCACAAAAATTCAAACATTACATGTTGGCATACAAAATAAAACTCATTGCCAAAATCGACCCTCTCAAATACTTATTGTCAAAGGCAATGCTCACAGGAAGAATGGACAAATGGGTGATGATATTGTTAGAATACGACATTGAATATGGAAAGCAATCAAAGGCCAAGTCATCACAGACCAACTTGCAGAAGCACCAATCTATTCTGAGAATCCTCTCATCTTAGAGTTTCCAGATGAATCTATTTTCAACCTCAATGTAGCCGACCATTGGAAATTGTACTTCAATGGCTCATACACACATCATGGATCAAGAGCCAACATCTTCTTTATCACCCCACAAGGGGATTGCATACCAAGGTCCTACAAACTGGCATTTCCCTGCACCAATAACATTGCAAAATACGAGGCCTTAACCATAGCTCTTAGAATAGCAATGCAGTGGAACATTATAGCTCTCAAAGTATATGAAGACTCCCAATTGATAATAAATCAAGTGTATAATGAATACCAGACCAAGGATGACAAGATCACTCCATAGAAGAAATTGGTGGAGACTCTTAAAGAATCTTTCATTGAAATAACATTTGAGCAGATTCCTAGAACCAACAATAGAGCAACAAACACCATGGAAACAATTGGATCCTTGATCAACATCCCCACAACGTTCCAAAATATGAATTCCTAATTGAGCAGCTTCTCATGCCCGCATTCGAGGTATCAGAATCAGAATTCATGTGCGAAATCATTGGTCCTGATGACCCTTGGTACCATGACATTTACACATACCTTCGAATAGGTGTCATACGTGCTGACTTACCCTCAAACCTAAAATGAACCTTTGTCAAAAAGGCATCCAGATTTGTCATCCTAGGAGATACCCTATATCGTAGAAGCATAAAAAGAACCCTACTGCACTGCTTAAATGCTGAGGAGGCATTGACTGCTCTAACTAAAGTACATAACGATATTTGTGGTTCACACTTGAGTGGAATGACCATAGCTAAGAAATTGATGAGGATGGGGTATTATTGGCCCACAATGGAACGAGAAGCACATGACTGCCAAAAGGTGTCTACAATGTCAGCAGCATGGGGACCCACTGATACATTTTGACATTTTTTTCGACGGCAGGTCGTCGGAATTCCGACGGCTCTTCGTCGCTGTTATTGCGTCGGAATTCCGACGGCATTTGAAACGTCAAAATTCTGACCCGGCATTCGAAAAAAATGTCAAAATGTATCAGTGACCTCATCCAATCTCTAGCTCAAGAGCTTCATCCTATCATCACACCATGGCCCTTTTCGCAGTGGGGACTTGATCTCATTGGAAAAATCATGCCCACTTCATCTAACAACCACACATTTATCATAACTGCCACATATTACTTTACTAAATGGGTATAAGCCATACCCATGACGTAAATAACTGGGAAGCAGATTTCAAAATTCATCATGAACTATCTCATTTGCCACTATGGTGTTCCACAAGCTATTATCTCAGATAATGGGACACCATTTAAGAATCAGGAGGTCCGTGATTTATGCAAAAAACTCAAAATCCAACATCGCTTCTCCACCCCATACTATCCCTAAGGCAATGGCCAAGCAGAAGCTACAAACAAACCATTCTGAAAATCCTCAAGAAAACAGTCAATGACACAGGTCGTGACTAGCATCCACAGCTTAATATTTCCCTTTGGGTCTATCGAACTAGCATCTGCACACCTACTGATGCCACCCCTTTCTCCTTGGTCTATGGATTAGGAGTACTCCCCATTGAGATCCAGATCCCATCACTCAGGATATCATTGCAAAACCTCATCACAGATGAAGAGTATCGAGTATCAAGACTAAATGGATGAGTGACGTATAGATGCTTTGAATCATTTGCAAGTCTATCATAATAGACTCAAACAAAGCTACAATAAGAAAATTAGAAGCAAGACTTTCCAAGTCGGAGAACTGGTATTAAAGGAGAATCAAAAGAATGTCACAAACCCAAGCAACAAAGGAAAATTTGAACCTAATTGGTTGGAACCATTCGTTATCACAACAAGTTATAAGTCAGGGGCATATCAGTTATCAACATCCAAAGGGGAACCTCTGCAAGAGCCCATAAATAGCTCTCATCTCAAAAAAGTTTTATGCCTAAAACTTTTGAGGTATAGAACCAAAAATCCAAAAAATGAGAAAATGTCTTGAAAAAATGGTTTCTTTGGCGAAAACCTGGCAAACAGGTGTCTTGGTGACAACAAAAAAATAAAAAAAGCAAAAAATCAAAAATCATCAGAAAAAGGATCAAAAATAGTAAAGAGAAAAAATCGTCCTCTAGTGAAAACCACTTCAGTGGCACTTTGGACAAGTACCTTGGTGAAAACCTGACAAACAGGCACCCTGTGTAAATAAGCACTTTCCATCCACCAGGATCTTTCCGGCTTGTTCTACGTCATCCATCCATTACGCTTCCATCATCCATCACAATCAGATCTCCATCCATCACTCATCCACCCGCACCCACATCATAGCTTGGTCCTATGTTCATATCATGATCCCTCCTAGTACTACTCGACCCATCCTCAAGGTCAGTTTGTCCTACCTTTATCAGAGTAGTCTATTGCATCACGCTAGGGGCATGTTCTTATCAGATCGGGTTCGTGTATGTTCTTAAGGTCCTCAAATCAGAAAAATCCAAAAACATAAAAAAATCAGAAAAATCCAAAAACATTAAAATATCAAAAAATCCAAAAAACATCAAAACATATCAAAATCATAAAATAGGTCAAAAATTCAGTCAAAAGGTCAAAAATGAAGTCGTCTTGTCGAACTACAGGTCTCTGAGCCTTGAACGTAGGCAAAGTTGATCTTTGATCATCCCCCGAGACACTTAGGTTAGTCCTTTAAGAGTCTATCATAATAAACTAACATCTCATCATGTATATCGTCATTTATAAATCGGTCAAGTCGTCAGTTGAACTATGTGGTCTTTGCATGTATAATGTAGGAAAGGCTAATCTTTTGATCAAACCACGAGGCCCCTAGGATATATCTTTAGGTTAGTCTCTTGGTCAAAATCTCTAGAAAATACCAAAACATCAAAAAATCAAAAAATCAAAAAATCAAAACATTTGCAAAATATCTAAAAATACCAAAAACAGCCTCAAAACATCTCAAAAAGATCAAAAACATCCAAATATTTGAAAAAATCCATCTGTCTCATCTCGCTTGCACCCGCAATAACATCATTCATAATAAACAATCGTCATCCTCAATCTTTGGTAAGATAATTAGAAACAAGTCTAGCGGGATAAAAGTGAAAACTCAAAATGTCAAGTCTTAGGTCTAAGTCAGTGTGTAAACAAGTTGGTCAACTCTTCGTGTCGATAACCTATCATCCAATTGGTCCCATATCAATCATTTGAAAAAACACTTCGGATAAATGAAATGATGTGCTGCCATCCACTAACATGTCCTAGGATGAATCCTTCCTACAATGGGCATTATCTTTTTGCAATAGTTTCAGTTCTTATCCTTAGAAAACACATCCCCTGTTGGTTAGCGGTATTGAAGAACATTAGCTTGTTTGTTTACTTGGTCTTTATCCTTTTGAATTATCTTATTAGGCCCATTCCAAGGACTTCTTGATGATATCCGAACAAGAGGATTTAGAGAAATAGGAATGGGGCAACGATCATTATCTTTTGTTTGCTGTGCTTGCTGGACATTCTTGTAATATAACCTTGGCGAATACTTGCTTTGTTAGGTATGTATGGAGGAGGTTTTGGGAAACTTGTTGAATATTACATTGATAGGTTATACCTTTCCGTGTTTTGGTCCGAGGTGTTTGAAAATTCTAAAGTGCATCTTAGCAAGGTTTCCGTATGTTAGGTGTCAACAAGGATACTCCTATATGTTTTTCAAGTCAAAGTCCATCACACTAGGTACAATGCCATCCTGGTTTTCTATACCTTGATGCCTCGTACCATGTGTGTCATCAAACATAAGAAAATTGGCCCTTTGAAAATCCCAACTGCTTGGCAAGTAATCATCATCATTTGCATTTTCATCATCTTGTGTCTTGTTGAAATGACTTCTTCTCTTTTGGTCCTTCTTGCTCACCACGCTAACAAGGTACTATGACAGTTCATCATCATCATCATCCTCATCGTCATCGATCCTGCATCCACAAATCATTAACATATTGCATAAACGTATCATATAGGAAACATATGCATTTCATTTACACCATCATATAAACGTGTTATTATGGAAATTCTTCATATATGGGTGCATCCATTTTATTACATTACATCCATTTTATTACATTGCATTACATTACATCCATTTTATTACATTGCATCACATTGCATTCATCACATAAATCATTGCATAACATTCATTTGCAGAAAAATTTGCATAAAAATTACCACCTATTGCATAATCATACATAATAGGTACATAAGCATTATAGATAATCCATTGCATACATACTTGCATAACATCATATGGTCATCTCACACATTACATTCATTTTGCATAAAACACCATCATATCATTGCATATAACACATCACAAGTAAATGCATCACGTACATTACATTATCATTTAATATGTTTAGGATAATAATATTTGTTATTCTAAGCATCTTAAAAAACCATCTCATTTGCATCATTATAATATATACGACCATTGCATTGTACCGTCCATATCATCTCATAAATAGCATCATGATAATTTTTAGCATTTCATTGCATAAATCATATCACATCATTATAAGCATAAATAGAAACATAAAAATTCATCACATGCAAAGCGTACATCCATCCATAATCATTTCATATATAAGCACGATTCACATCATTTCGCGTATACACCATAGATCATTTCCATATCATTTTGCATATTGCATATTACATATCATATCATTTTGAATCATTACACATCACATAAATACATTTGCATATCATAAGTCAACATAATATAGATCTGTTAGTCATAATCATAATGCATGCATCATCAAAAATAAATACATCATATAACATCATTGCACAACATATAGAAATAGAATCATCCATACATGCATAAACAAATGGTACATATCACATCACATCATATCAAAATCATCATCGACATCTCATATATATATCATCAATAATGTAACTGTCATAGTACAAAATAATCAGATCACTATACATGTATATCAATTAGTACAAAAAGGAGCCCATAAGGCAAAAAAAGTATCATCTCGATCAAGGTCTACCCCCATGTATGCTACCCCCGCCCCTGTCACTATGACCCTCTACTGGTCTGTGGCTGGTCCGCTGTGAGTACTTTGGGACTCATGCTGCTCTAGGTACGACCTCATGATAATGCATCCGATAGTACTCGACCTCTTAGATGACATCCCTGTAGGACCAGACGGACATTGTACTCTGAGAGGAGGAGGCTGTCATGCTCTCCAACTACTGTCTCCACCCTAGCTCTGTAGTTTTTTGTAGCTCTGCGGCCTGTCTCTGCTGTACGGCCTGATCCCTCTTAGCCCTGAGCTGATCTCTCTCAGTCCTAGTCTGATCCCTCTTGGCTGTCACGGTCTGTACCTAGGCCTGTAGCTGAGTAATCAAAGTATCTTAGGGATCCACCTGCTCTGCTGGCTGCATTGCTAGCTGTGCTCATGGAGGCTATACTTGAGGCTGATCCTTAGCCCGTGGTGGTACACCTGGCAGCACCTACTCCTAACCCTACATCTGTACATTTGGCTAAACTGGAGGCCTGGCAGGCTACTTGTGTTGTGCACCATCCCTCTGTCCTTATCCTCCCCCTTTGCCTCTCACTCTCCGCTGATCGGGGACTACTCCTGGAATCGTCAAATGTAGGGGAGGCTGGAATCAATCCTTGTATGCCTGTGTCACACTTTGATTTGTAGGCCCCTAATTGTAGGCCCATGGCTGAGCCCCTAACTATTTGAAACTGTCAACGACCTCCGAGGTAGGAATGTATAGCCCCCATGAAACTTGTGATATGGTGCAGGCAAAGATGACCACATAATTATCATCTGGCTGATCTTGGGGCTCACCAAACTGACATTGCACATGCCCGGGCAGGTATCTCTCAATCATTGTATGCTCTCGCCCCTGCATGTACCGGTCCTGGTGGGCATAAAACAACTGATCTGTATCGTCGACCCATCTGGGCTGACCAAGGTACATACGCCATGTGAATACCTACATCTCGTCTAGACCCTCCTCCAATAGGGGATCCCGTGCTCACTTGTGTGTGTAAAGGACACACCACCTCTGTAGTGCCATATGAGGGGATCGTCTGGCATCATCAAAACTATAACAATCCATGGCTGAAGGATAGCAATGTGCTCCCATGCCCATACATGGAGAAGTGTCATGCCCGCTCCAAGTGCTCTGCCGTCGAGGTAGACATACTCATGGAGATCCCTGTAAAGAGAGGCTAGAAGGACTAAACCCCAAGCAAAATGAACTAGCCTATCGGGAACCATACACTCCCAGCAGAGTCCCCAATAGGGGCTGAAGTATCGACCTCATCTATCTGGGGCAACGAGACTTGAAATAATGGCTGTAACAACCAAACAGAAGGGAGGTGCCAGGGTCCTGTGTCACTCAAGCTCGATTTTCCCCTTGCAAATAATGATGTCCTATGTGGTGAGGAATTTGTGGCAAGCATCCTACCCCTCATCCATATCAAAAATGATCTGTTGAGCATGAATTGGCAATCTCAAAATGTGCCAAACGTCCTCCAAGGTGATGGTGGCCTTGTCGGTGGGAAGGTGGAACGAAGAGGTCTTGCTGTGCCATCTCTCGGTAAGAGCTGACAACATCCCCAGGTGGGTGCGGATGGGCACTGTGTAGGTGATGTACCATAGCCCCATGTCGCGAAGTCGATCCTAATCTCTATCATTTAGGTCCCACAAATAACTGAATAGATCCTGCGACCTGTGCTCTCGGGAGTAGAGCTCCCTTGTTGCATCTTGCATCAGGAAGGGTCATCATGTTAATTTTTTTGAAAAATTCTTCATCGGGCGTCCAAGAAACCACTCCAGCATCACAATCCGTGAAGACGTCGTAGATTGATTTTTAATCAAACTCCGATGCTAGGGCACAAAAGGCCAAAAGTGCACCGCCACGATGCACTTTCCTTCCCAACGGCGCACTTTGAAAAGAAATAGGACCACCGCATTGCAGTTTGTAAATCACCTCGCCGGCCACGAGCTCAACGTCGAAGTTAGGAGTTTATTTTCAAACTCCAAACTCCACCGCCACGACGTAATTTGACACCGAGCAGCTTAGTTTGATTTCTGAGTGGCGCTATATAGTGCCATTGCAGAATGACTAACTTTGAAAGCATTAAATGAAGGCTAAAAATGAAAAATGGAGCTCAGGTAAGGGTCACTTACTGGTGCCCCAATGCCAGGTGGCTACTGGTACATTCGAACTTGATCAGAAATGTACATCGGAAGCTGTTGCTGCACCATATCGTAAGGAGGTCAAAGCTCAAATCTTACTGTTGCTAAATGTCTGTGTGTGAAAATGAATTGAAAGTGACCCCTCAAAGTCTTTTTAAGCTTGAAAATTAGGGGTTTTTCACCCTAATTGGCTATCCTGCTAAAGTTTTGGGCCCTTGAGCTTGTTTTTGTCTAGTTGAGGCCTATTTTACATCATTTTATTGCGTTTAGACACGTTTTTGGCCTCTTGGAGCCTTTTTGGACCCGTTGGGCACCTTGTACTCTTTTTTCACGAGATCACCCAAAAATTGAAATTTTCATCCAATCTCTCAAGGCGGCAATATATTGGCATGTTTTCTCTTGCTGGGCAGCAGTGGGGCAAGATTTTAAATAATTTTTTTTGGATTTGATCGAGATCATTTATTCTTTGAACCAATGCAACAAGTGCATTGCTTCAAAGAGGGACAAAATGTAGACACGTAAAATGTATCGATTGACATTATGCATCTGATCCTGACTATTAACATCATTTCATCCTGAATCATCCCTCGGTCTAACCATTTAATCAAATACCCCTATCTAATTAAATTCATCAATATTCCGCTCTTAATTAAATATACCAGTTATTTAATTAAGTCATCTCTTCTTGATAATTAAATTAACCATTTTGATCTAATTATCCTATTTAATTAAATAATCAATTTTATTTAATTAAATCTCTAAAGTATGCCTATTAAATTAAATAAATTAAAACCTTATTTAGTTTAATCTAACATCATCTCTTTTAATTAAATAAATCAAAATCTTTATTTAATTAAATCCATTATCACATTCTTCTCATTATTTGATTTAAATAAATCTATAAATTTGAGTCAAATAGGTCACATTAGTTAATCCCCTTCATTAAATTAATTAACCTTGATTAATTTAATCTCTTATCATGTCCCATCCTCTAGCATTTATCACTTGCACATGAAAATAGATTTAATTGATTTATTAAATCTCTATTTTCCTCAACAAGGCATCTTTTTGGAATATTCTCCAAGTGTGAATTCAAAAATCCAAGTTGACATGTACATCCAACAAGGAATTTACTCCATCTTACATGTCCTTTTCCTTGAGCCAAGTGGCATTCAATGCTTTTATTCTTCCCTCTTGCAAGTCATTTCAACAAAATTTAAAATTAAAAAATAAGCATTTATTGGCACAATCCTCAAAACTTGCACATCCTCCATCCACTCATGGGTTGACAAATGGCATCTCGCCATTGGATGAATGTTAGTCCCACATTGCTCAATTTTTGACATTCATCCTTCAATCTCATCTATAGATAAGAGGCTTCATTCCTCATTTGATCATCCACAATTTATGCAAAGTTACCATGCTCAAATATCTATCAAATTCCATCCATCATCATTGAATCTTAGCTAGGTTATGCAGGTTTTTAGCTTGAAGAATTCATCATCCTTCATCAAAGTGGATCAATTATCATCAACACATCAAGCTTGCATCATAGGAGTTGGGAAAGGGCCAATTTTCACATCAAATTGGTAGCAATTCCCCCATGGGATAATGAGTTTGCTAATTTAAATTAGGATTCAATCTATTTTGTTGTTTTCATTGTGTTCTTCATTATTTATTTTCCTAATTTGAACTTGGAAAATGGATTTCATGGAGAATCCTTGTTCTTACTTGAAATATCTCATCTAATGTGTTTTTTTTATGTTGTTTTATAGGTATTAGGATTGGGGTTCGCACAGATTCATTCCTATTCGAAGAAAATACACAAAATTCACTAAGGATTTGGAAGATTTTTGAGTAAATAAATGTCCATCTTGCTAGGAATGTGGGTACATTTCAAACTTACATTTTAGAATTGGAATTTTTTTAATAAGTATTGTTCTTATTTTGAATCCATAGCTAGGAATACTACTTATTTACTCAGTTTAATGAATTCTTGATAAACAAGCCAGTGCCTCATTAATTGGGTAAATGAAGTCAAATATGAAAAACCAGTAATACATCAATTATTTAATTCTGATATATATGGACTATTTGTAATGCCTTGCAATACAAAGGCTCATACTAACCAAAACATCAATTCTTATCAAATCCTCACAAATTCTCACAGACCCATGACTTTTCTCAAGCATTCTTATTAACCCTTTGATTTAAAGCAAAGAAATAAATCCATGCATTAAATTGAACCATTGATTACAAATGAAAAGATCTTTGGTGATTTCATTTATGATCTATAAAAATGTACAAAAGGAGATTCTTTGTTTTGGGATTTATATTTGTTTCAATATCAATAATCTATGTAAAACCCTTTAAGACTATTACATATATAACCTACACCCAAGACAATTTCCAAGTAGATTCATCAAGAATTTTGCATTTTCATTTGCTTCCTATACTTGAATCCTACCTAGACGTACTGGACTCAAAATTTTGATCAGAAGCCCTTACATTGAGCCATGAAATCCCTTTTATAATATAAGGGACCAACAAGCATTTGACTCAAATGTAATTATATTTCATGATAATTTTATAATTTATTTCATTTCATTAGGGTCGATTCTCAGATTGTTATATCTTCAATCATTCCACCACAATGGGAAAACAAAAAGGAAAAAAGAAGCCATTTGTTAAAGATGCTATGTAAGCCTTCCAAAAGGCATCACCAAAATTGACACATTCACCAATACCAGAGTAACCACCATCGCTATCATCAACACGAGCCCACGAACCAGCCACATGGAAGTCTAATCACCACAATTCCCAAAAAGCAAACACCACTAGAAGAGGACACAAGTGTTACCTGACCTTGTCAGTCGTCGAGTAAACACCCTCACCGGGCCTTTTTACAGAGATTGGAGTTGCAATAATTATCTCATCATTCGAGTCACTATAAGGCACAAGAGAATTAGGGCATTGGCCAGGGTCAGGGCCGACTCCTCCTTCTTCACTTGAAAAATCATCATAAATTAGAACAAGCAAACCGTAGGACCCGTACCAGGCCTCCTTAATTCTTTCACAAACATAGGCCCCTTCTCATCAACTTCAACTAGTTCTTGTGACACAATCCAATTCCTTATTGCATAGCTACTCTTAACAACAACCTTCTCACTTCTCTTGCGTACACTTCTCTTTCCTTTAGGGACAATTGGCACCTCTTCTGGGAGAGGTTTGGCCTCAGATACGTATGCAACTGGCTCCTGCATACTCAATCTTCTAGACCTCTAGACTTGTGTAATGAGAGTACTCAACTCATTCCTTTTCTCAGGATACAATAACAACTAGAGCCAATTATGCAAAAGAATACAAATCATGAATTCCAGAAAATTCCCATGGATACCAGACACAAAACAACCAGACTGTAATAGCAATGCAATAAACACACACACATATACTAGGAGAAACCATGCAACCACCTTTGCACTACCTCATCTCAAACTTTGAAATTACTTCTTTGGTACTCGTAGCAATCAACTCTTTGCCATGGTGATTTAAGAATGATTTAACAAGCTGTAGAGAATCCTCATTAAATAGAGGAATTTGAGGCTAGTTACAATTAATGGCCATCTTGGCTTGCTTGCGTGAGAAAAATGATCAATTACTGCATGTCGCATCTCAACCATCGATTGCCCTATATTTAAAACTTGATCAACAAGACACATTAAGAATTGCCACTTTCTTTATTAATCTTACTTAGAAACAACGAAGAGATGCTTTAAAGCTACCATGTATCCATCCACATCCTTACTCTATTGTCCTTAACCCATCCGCTGTCGATCCTAATGATCGTGGGAAAATATTGGCCACATACCAAAACACATCGCCCATCATAGGTTCACATTTCCACTTTGGAACCTCATCAAGCGATGGCCTCAGAGCCAGTGATGAGATACTAGCCACTAATTTGATTACTGGAAGATTTTAGCCGGAGATCGTTGCTTTACGTCGCTCATTGCGGGTTCCCTCTTTGTTGAGCAACTTCAACCAATGATATATTGAACCCACATGATGGGGAAATAATCTACTCATCGGTGGTCATAGGTTTTCCTTTGGATGACACGAGACAATCAATGATAGTGCAAAGGCCAACGATGGGTTAAGGAATTAACCACATCATTGATCATGGGTTACCTTTTGATGGCAAGATTGATACATGCGATTGGCAATAAAACTTGGGTTAGGTGATAGGTTAAAAGGTTAATTGCATCATTGGTCACATGTTACCTTCCGAAGGTTAAAAGGTTAACTGCATCACTGGTCACTTGTTACCTTCCGAAGGTGACAACACAATGTGCAATGGGCAATGAAAGCACGCAGTTTGAAAAGAAATGTATCACTCATTGCAGGATGGCCACAAGCTATTCAAATAGAATGCGTGATGGGTGATGAACCTTGGGAAATAAACTCAAGTGGTGCTTAAAATCATGTGGGTGAAAGTTGTTCTTAAAAGAGAACCATCCTAGGCATAGCGGGTGACTTGAATAATGTGGGGGCTGGTTAAAAAGATGATAGCAAAGATCATAAAATGTCACTTGATTAAATAGTGACTTGGTGCAATCAGTCAACGAGCAAATATAAGCCAATAAATGGATTAAGGGTATAAATGAAGGAAGTGATAAAACCATAAACCCTAATGACAATGAGGAAGAAAAGGTCATAGGCTTGAGCATAGAACCAATGGAATGATGAAATTTTAGGGTTCCACTAGTGGCTCTGACTGGGCATGTATGTCCCCTACGGGCATAGAAAGAATACAAATAACTAATTGAAGAAGACTAATAGAAAAATGAGCATAGTTATAGGGATATAGGATGTAACCTTCTTTTTCTATCCCAGAAACCTTCTCACCCATTTTCATTGACTTCATTCTCAAAATTGGAGGCTTGATGACCTCCCAAAGCTTAGAAATAGTTTTTCCTCTGTCAAATACCTTATCCTACTTTGATATTAAAGGATCCTACTTTGATATTAAAAGATCAACACTTGTATTATGCACTTCTAAGCAACTAGTATCACCATGAATGACATCATCCTCTCCACTTACCATGAAGCTGTTATGATCATCATCCCGTTGCACCATAAGCTCATCAAGATGAGTTGAAAAGATAAAAATTTCATATTCCACCTAATCATGGGTTCTAACATCACATTCAATTTGTTCCTCAAATTGAAATCCTTCATAAACACTCTATTGTATGCTAAGGCCAAATTCTCCTAAAGTATTAGAGAGAAAAGATACAAAATCGGGAGGATCTTCACTCTAATCTGCATAGGTGTTGATCTCATTAGATGGAAACAACTCTATGATAAGGTCCATAAGATGTGGAGCTTCTGCAAAGAATTAAAGTGCACATTCATATTGATTTACATCATGCTTGATGCCATTTGCACCCCTAGACTCCCCATATAAGTCAAACAATCTTGTAACATTAACATAATCTGAGGGTTCATCAAACTATTTCTCATCATCAATATGTAACAAAGCTGGCTCAAAACTGGTGTACCCTTCTAGATGCATTAATTAATTATTGAAGGAGGAACTTCCTCTTTCATCCATATATATGTCATCCATATTATCATGTATGGCTAACAATTCACCCTCTGTTTTAATCACATTACCATGTACCATAGAGAAGGAACTATATTCCTCTATTGCATCAGCACTATATTTAGGATTGTCATCATGGTTAATGGCATCTTTGTCTAGAAGTTCTTTACCATGTGAGCAGTTGTCATGTTCAACTAACACCACATTTGAACTACACTCTTGATTATCATCAGATGCAATTTTCTCATTTGACCATGAATAAACCAGCTCTCCAATATTTGTACAACCATATCTTTCACATGACTAGATAGCTGCATAACCAAAGTTTCTTTTCTCCAGAGCCAATTCAAGCTGATATCCATTCCTTGATGTTCCATCTGTACTGTCTTCCCCACAATTACAAATGGTATTTTCCATACACTCATCAGGATTTTCAACAAAAAGTGGATTATTTCTACACCAATAGGGATCATTAGTTATCATCTCACATGCTAGTGGAGTTTCATCATATAAGGTGTTCTCCCATACTTTCATTGGTCTCATAAAAACATCTATCCTCTTAGCATGAGGGTTTGATTCTTCCACATCGTCATGATTGTAAAAATCATCATAATAACTAGAAGAACATGCAAATAGATTCTCAATTTCATTCACACCATCAATGGTTATCACCTTCAACTCACATTCTAGAAATTCATTGTCAGGTAGATTAGCAAGCTTTTCCATACTTTCAATAGGTATTGTTGTTGAGTC
Source organism: Sequoia sempervirens (assembly GCA_007258455.2). Lineage (NCBI taxonomy): Eukaryota > Viridiplantae > Streptophyta > Pinopsida > Cupressales > Cupressaceae > Sequoia > Sequoia sempervirens. The sequence continues at coordinate 97,756,395 of VDFB02000363.1, read as the reverse complement.
AATATCCATGTGCTTGCCATTATGTTTATTTTGGTCATTCAATAATGAAACCTTTCTATCATTCATGAGCACATCATTATCTTCTTCATGTGTAGCTAACATCTCCAGATCTACCTCATATAAACAGTCATAAGCAGTAGGATCAAAAGTACACTTATCATTTTAGCCTTATATTCAACATCAACACTGTGAACACATACATGATTATCTTCAAGTTCTTCATCATTCACAGAATTGACATGCTCCATTGATGACAAACCCAAATTACATTCCAAATATGCATGAAGTAAAATTTGACCATCTACTTAGGGACAAGTGACTTCATCAATATTCATATCATTGCATTATTTAGGTGAAGAAAACACCTCTAGATCATCCTTATAGGAGAATTCATAATCATCAGAAGAATAATCATGTTTGCTTTCATTATAATCCTCGTCACATGAAGACTCATCACTACATAAACCATATTCAAAATTTGCATAATGGATACTTAAAGGTACCTCTTTGTGGTCATGATCACTGGTTTGTGATAAAATATCAGTAGCACATCTACTTGAGATATCATTAGAAAAGAATTCATACTTGTTTACTTTATTATCATCCCATGTATCCTTTTCGTCCTCAATATTATGTTGCTTTTTCTTTTGATTATTTTCAAGGGAACAATTGGTGTCTCTACCTTGAGAATACACATTTTGTAAATGACCACATTTGGCTGATTCCATAATCCTTATCCAATTAGGCACTTGATCCAGACTATGAGGCTTCAACTCCTTAGGCAAGGTACTCAACTCAAATTCGTAAATTCCATAAAACAAATCAATGCACATTGAGTCTTTAGGTCTAAAATTTTTAGGGACTTCTATCGAAGCATCCAAAAATCTCAAAAATAATTCATGTGGTAATTCTCCCTCATGTCTCTTCATTCCATACAATACTTGAACATAAGACTTATGATCAAAATTGCTCAAATTTTGTTGACACTTAACTTGGGGTTCACTGTGATCTGCATATTTTGACAATGGAGAAAGCATAACAACAAAGACAATGTCATCTTGACAATCATTTCTATTATCCAATCCATGAGTTCTATCTGCATGATATGCCTTAGGATGGCCAACACTTACAACCATATATCCTTTCATCATTGAGTATTTTAAATTTTTCTCAATGTCCATAGCATTTTGATATGCTTGATGCAATGTTGTAGGCTCCTTATCCCTTAATAGGTAACTCATTTTTCTATCAAATGCACCAATATATACAACCAAACATTCAACATCATTTGGTCTTATATTTTTTGGGATTTCCTTTATTTCCTTTGTGATCTAAGATTAAAAGTGGGAAACAAATCATCTTCATTTTTTATGGATTTTTATGAAGTTTTTCCTTACCACATTTGGGGTTGACCCTCTCACTAAACTGCTCTACAAAGGCCACCTTAAATTGATCCCATGAAGCTATAAAACATGTTGGAAAATATGAGAACCAATCTCTGGCACCATCCTTCAAAGATTGAACAAACAATTGCATGACAACAGCCTCGTGATTTATTTCATAGTCCCCCATTATATCCCCAAACTCCTGCAAATACTTACTTGTTGATTCAGACTTTGATCCACTGAACTTTGGTATCTTATTCCTAATATTAGGTGGTACGGTATTTGGAAAACCATAAATATTACTAAAATTTATGGCTTTGTACCTCTTAGTACTGAAATTCCTTTGATGTGACAAAGGGTACTCACTATGTGTCATTTCATTAAGGTTTACATCTAGGTGTACAACTTGACAAGACATCTTGTACAACCCTTTTGCAAACTTTGTTAGACTTATCAAAAGGCAATTCAAATTCCTTCTACAATGAAAGTTTCCTAGTTTTTCTTTGCATAATATCTTTGAACCAGTGAAATTTGTGAATATGACAAACTTCTACATCTATTTTAATTTCACTTTAAGATTATGCAAAAATTACCATTCCTTTCCCTACCTTAGTGCTATTTCACGAAATTGGGAGGTATTTATATCATATATATTGAAAATTCCCACAAATTATTTGAAAATATAACATAATTTCTTCAAATGCATGAGAATACTTGGAGTTTTAGAGTATCCATTCACCTTCAATCTTGAAATTTGCAGATTTGAAGCCTTGTATTCTTTGTTAGGTTCTTTGAGTCAGAGTCACCACCTCTCTTGAGAGGACTATACTTCAAATGAGATGAAGTATCTTCAAAATAACTTTCATTCTGGGTTTGATCCAACAATGGAGTCACCTTAAAATCTTTCAAGCTTTGTTGCCACGAATACTTTCACCAAGTTCAAAAATTCTGTAATATCTAAATGGGATATTCAAATTTATCACACCATTTGACTCTATAATACACCAATCTATGATTGGAGAATGGAAATTCTCCCTAGTAGAGTCGCCATTTCTGTTGGTGTTTTTTCTAGTTAAGCCTTGAAATTCTCTAAAGATTAGCCAACCCTTATGTTCAAGAATTGCCTTAGGTTAGTGGCCAACACAACAAATAGATAATTTTGAGGTCTCTACTCCTGCACTTTAGGCTCTATGGGACCAAGGAGGGTATTCCTTCTTGTGTTCATTTGGTATTTCAATTTCTCAAGATCATTTCAACATAGATTCATTCTTTTTCAAAGAAAATACACAAAATTCACTAAGGATTTAGCAGATCTTTGAGTAAATAAATGTCCATCTTGCTAGGAATGTGGGCGCATTTCAAACTTACATTTCAGAATTGGAATTTTTTTAATAAGTATTGTTCTTATTTTGAATCCATAGCTAGGAATACTACTTATTCACTTAGTGCATAAATTCCTAATAAATGAGCTAGTGTCATCAATTGGGTAAATGGAGTCAAATATGAAACAACTAGTAATACACTAATTATTTAATTCTTATATATATATATATATATATATATATATGGACTATCTCTATAATGCCTTGCAATACAAAGACTTATACTATCCAAAACATCACTTCTTATCAAATCCTCAGAGACCCATGACTTTTCTCAAGCATTCTAATTAACCCTTTGATTTAAAGCAAAGACATAAAGCCATGCATTCAATTGAACCATTGATGACAAACAAAAATATCTTTGATGATTTCATTTATGATTTGTAAAAATATACAAAAGGAGAGTATATGTTTTGGGATTTATATTTTTTTCAAAATTAGTAATATATGTAAAACCCTTTAATACTATTACATATATAACCTACACCCAAGACAATTTCCAAGCAGATTCATCAAGCATTCTACATTTTCAATTGCTTCCTATACTTGAATCCTACCTAGACATACTAGACTCAAAATTTTGATTAGAACTCCTTACATTGAGCCATGAAATCCCTTTTATAATACAAGGGAGAAACAAGCTTCCAGATCAAATGTAATTACATTTCATGATAGTTTGACAATTCATTTCATTTTATTAGGGTTAATTCCTAGATTGTTATATCTTCAATCATTCCACCACCGCGAGAAAACAAAAAGACAAAAAGAGCACAAATCCATTTGTCAAAGATGCCACACAAGCCTTCCAAAAGGTGTCACCAAAATTGACACGTTCACCAATACCGGAGTAACCACCATCGCTATCAACAACACAAACCCAAAAACTAGCCACATGGAAGTCCAATCACCACATTGCCCAAAAAAAAACACCACTAGAAGAGGAAATAGGTTTTACCCAGTCTTGTCAGCTTTTGAGTAAACACCCTCATTGGGCCTTTTTATAGAGAGTGGAGTTGCAATAATTATCTCATCATCCAAGTCACTATAAGGCATAAGAGAAGCATGGAATTAGCTAGGGTCAGGGTTTCCTCCTCCCTCTTCGCTTGAAGAATCATCAGAAATTAGAATTGGAGCAGCGAGATTCTTTGAGAAAACCCTAGACCTGTACCGGTCCTTGTTAATTCTTTTACAAACAAAGTCCCCTTCTCGTCAACTTCGACCAATTCTTGTGACATAATCCAATTCCTTAATGCATAGGTTCTCTTAACAACAACCTTCTCACTTCTCTTGCCTACACTTCTCTTTCCTTTAGGGACAATTGGCACCTCTACCGAGAGAGGTTTGGTTTCAGATATGTATGCAACTAGCTCTTGCATACTCAGTCTTCTAGACCTCTCGACTTGTGTAACAAGAGTACTCGGATCATTCACTTTCTCAGTATACAATAACAACTAGAGCCAATTATCCAGAAGAATACAAACCATGAATTCTAGAAAATTCCCACAGAAACCAAACACAAAAACAATCGAACTGTAATAGCAATGCAATAAACACACACACACACACACACTTACATACTAGGAGAAACCATGCAACCACCTTTGCACTACCTCATCTCAAACTCTGAAATTACTTCTTTGGTACTTGCAACAATCAACTCTGTACCATGGTGATTTAAGAATGATTTAACATGCTACATAGAATCCTCATTAAATAGAGGAATTTGAGGCTATTCACAATTAATGGTAATCCTGGCTCCCTCGCGTGAGCAAAAGGATCAATTACTACATTTCACATCTCAATCGTTGATTGCCTTGGATTTAAAACTTGATCAACAAGGAAAATTAAGAATCACCACTTGCTTTATTAACCATACTTAGAAATAGCGAAGAGATGCTTTAAAGCTACCATGTACCCATCTGCATCCTTACTCTATCATCCTCAACCCGTCCATTGTTTATCCTAATGATTGTGGGAAAATCTTGGCCACATATTGAAATACATCGCCCATCGTGGGTTCACATTTCCACTTTGGAACCTCATCAAGGGATGGCTTCAGAGCCAGCGATGAGATACCGACCACTAATTTGATTACGAGAAGATTTTATCTAGAGATCCTTGACTTACATTGCTCTTTGTGGGTTCTCTCTCTGTCGATCAACTTCAACTGACGATATACTAAACCTGCATGATGGGGAAACACTCTACCCATTGGAAATCACAGGTTCTCCTTGGAATGACATTAGACAATTGACGATAGTGCAAAAGCCGGCGATGGGTTAAGGAATTAAATGCATTGTTGATCGTGGGTTACCTTTCGATGGCAAGATTGATACATGTGACTAGCGATAGACCTTGGGGCCGACAATAGGTTAAAAGCTTAACCACATCATTGGTTTCTTGTTACCTTCCAATGACAAGAACACAACACACAATGGGAAATGAAAGCTCGTGGTTTGAAAAGTAATGTATTGCTCATTGTGGGATGGCCATAAGTGATTCAAACAAAATGCGTGATGGGTGATGAACAGTGGGCAATAAACTCAAGTGGTGCTTAAAAGCATGTTGGTGAAAGTTTTCCTTAAAAGAGGACCCTCCTAGGCATAGCAGGTGACTTGAATGATGTTGGGGGTTGGTTAAAAAGATGATTGCCAAGGTCATAAGATGCCACTTGATTAAATGGTGACCTAGTGCAACCAATCAATGAGCAAACACAAGACAATAAATGGATTAAAGGTATAAATGAATGAAGTGATAAAAAACTAAACCCTACTGACAATGAGGAAGAAAAGTTCACAAGATTGAGCATAGAACTAGTGGAATGATGAAATTTTAGGGTTCCACCAGAGGAGATGCAACTAGCCATCAAATCAAGCCTAAGGACTTGTTTTCAAAGTGATTCCATCTTCCATTTTCTCTCTATTTTTAGCCTAAGGAAGGTTTGCATGTCATTAAGATTCATTTCCAATGTGATTTAGGGTCTCTTTGAATGAGTCATGCATCTTTCTAGTTTCATTTATGAATCTTATTCTTGCATGTTATAATAGGGTTGCATCTTATTTTTAGACTTTCAAGTCTTAGAAACACTTAGGGCTAGGGTTTTATGCATATTTCATTATCTCTTTCAAGGTTTAAATACCAATTAGGGGTTTGACCAATGCAAACCCCCCATTAGAAACCAAATTATATTTTGTTTTGTAGGTATTTTCTTAGATTTGGATTCGGGTTTCCATTAGAAAACAAAGTACAAATTGAGGGCTTTTGTTTCCACTTTCAAATTTTTAGAAAATATAAAGTGGAATAAGTTGCCAACAGTGGCTACTTAGTCCCATTGCACCTATTTTTCAATTTTTTTGCAGATCTGGATGCCCATTTTGTTGAAACGGGTTTTGGAGCAGTTTACCAAATCTAGGACTAAGTCACCCAACTTGGCGTAAGTGTCCCAATTGGCCAAAAAAATAGATTTTCCACAATTTTAGAGACATCTACAGCCTTCATTCTATCCTTCATTAGTTTCCAGGTGCACAATTTCTATTTAGTATCTTTATCTTGTTCTTTATTGCATTCAATCTATCTTTTTGCATATCACAATGTGTTTTCAAACAACTTGCATTTCTTAAGTTTTGCATCAATAATTCATTTCCTTTTTTATTTATTTGCATTTAGAGCATTGCATTTACACATATTTTAATCATAATAGTGTTAGTATTTAGTGAACCCCCAAGTTTTTGTGGCATACCTTTCTCCTTTTAGGTGAAAAACCCTAGAAGTGCAAGAGAGAAGCCCCTACAAAAATTTGTGGTTCACTTTGATTTTAAATGAACCATAATGATTTTGTAGTGATAAAAAAATTGTATACCACAAAACTTGTGTACTTCATTGATGTTATAGTTTAACATAGGTTTCCCTTTTCCCTTTTATGCTTAAAGTTGTATAGTGTGAGTACCAAAAAAATTTTCACCAATGTCTTAGGAATCAAGAAAGGATAGTATCTCTAGAGGTTTAAATGAAAATGATAAAGGATAAATAGCATAAAGACATAATGTTGTTTTTAAGAGAAGCAATAGAGAGCATTTAAAATTTGAGTGGCAGACTTACATGAGTTATGAAGATCAAGTTAAATGGAAGACAATCCCTGAAGATCAAGTTGACAATGGTTGAGTTTCAATGGACACACAAAGGGGTCTTCTCACTTTTCTTTCTAAGTTGTTTGTAAGGATCTATAAAGGACAAACCTAGTAGTACAAGGAATATGGAATTTTTAAATCATGGAAAGGAAGTCTTAGAAATTCATGACAATGCTGTTAAAGCATGAAGTAATGATACAATCTTATGTTTAGGGGGAAGGTTAGGGTTTTAAGGTAGCTACCAATCATCATGATAGCTATGCATGGTGTAGACCTAATTAATTCTTTTTTGGAAAAAGATCAAGTAGATGGCCACCATAAATACCAATGCACTCTAAAGTTGATTATGGACATGATTTGGTAGAAGATGTAGTGCCAAAGGAAAATCATATAATATAGGGGACAATGATTTTCATAGTGTCAAGAGCTATTGATATCACAATTAAGGTACCATATCTAAGCTTTGTGAGGGAAACATTGTAGATAAAAGGGAAAAACCAAGGAATTAAAGGAAACAAACATTGAAATAAAGAGAAAGAGGGGTTTAAGAATAGTCAAAGAGTGACAGTATAGATGCCAACATACATGATAGAGTTTCAGGTTTGTGGGAGAAATAAAAGCCCAAAGAGGCTCCAATGTAATCAAAACATAAATTGATCAATTAGCAAGAACATTGAGGGAGAAAGGAAAAATTAATGAGGTTAATGATCAATTTAAGAATTATTCAAATAAACTACTATCAATTTTTGTTAAATAAAAATGGTGATATCCCTATCATTTCCTTTGAGTTAAAGGCTCTAGGTATTTGCAATGTGAGATTGAAGTCAGTTTCAAAACAAATGTTGAAAATGTAGCCATGATTGGTTGAAGAGAACTTTCATGGAGTTCATACTTGTTTTCACCCTTAGATTCAAGATAAACATTAGATGATTGAGAAAGAGGCATGTCTTCATTCATTTCTAGTTTGAGATTCACTTGAGCACAAAATATGATGAGATTTATTTTCACTCATAAATAGTGAACAAACCTTTAAGCAGTCACATGGATAGTGAAGAGTTGATTACAATACTATCGAGGAGTAAAATGACAATCACAAGTATGAAGGGTAGAGCCATTTAAGGAAGCAATTATATGAATAAAGGGAATATTAAAATGGAAACTTCTTATGAAAAATTACATGATTAAGAAAATAGTGGTAGTATTTTAAGGGAAACGGTGACATTGCTCACAATGGACATTAGTAATAAGAGGGTAGTGATAGCTACAAATCATAGTGTTTCAAGGGAATTCATGATAGCTATGAAGGAAAGGATAGTTTGAAGGCACAAATAGAATGATAGTGATTAAAATAGTGAAATGGTCAAGTTGAAGGCTTTATGCCATGCATTAGCTCTTGCATTACACTGCCTAGGAAATAATTTACAGTACGTGCAATGGCAGCTAGTTTTCTCTAGAATAGTTCACATTCCTTTTTCTTGTCTCCACATGTTGCATAATTGAAATGATAAAAAATAGAAAGAGTTTCTTGTGCATGAGAAGGGTACTCCTTAATATGTTTTCATTAGACAAGGGTGGAGAAGATCAAAAAAAAAATCAAGGAAATTAAATTTGCAGCAACCTCCCTAATTCTTGTGAAGACAGTGGCATTCTCATGAGACTAATAGGACAGTGCTATAAAGAGTGATAATCACCCTTGCATGAAATAGATATGTGGAACAAATATAGGAAAGAAAGAGAAGTTGAGAGCTAATATAGATGCTAAGGAGTAGATCATACATATAATTTATTGATGGCATGATAAGTTATCAATATGTATTGAATGTTTATCCAAGCTAAATGATAGAAGGTGCAATTTTGACAGTCCTTTATGAAATATGTTAGCAACCTCACAAATAGTTCAAAGTAGTAGTTTTGTGATAAGGTAGTGTTGTCCATGAGAGCATAGAGCTATGAATGGAGGTTAATGATAGTCCCTTTGACTGTGAGGACTATTGAAACAACAAGGTATGTATAGGCCTACCATGGAGATGTTCTATGGTATTTGGAAGAAGTTTATTAATTGTAGGAGACAACAACAACAATAAGAGAGGATCCAAATGAGAGGAAAACACTTTAAAAATATAGTACCATGATAGGGTTGTAATATAGAAAAGTAAGAGAGGGTAGTGTATCATTCAATGATGTTGCATTTTTTAGGTCAAATGATAAAGGGGTAGTGGAAGTCCATAGTCATGAAAGTGGCACATAGAATAAGGGCTGATTGAGAGTTGTAAGATCTTGGAGCATAGTGCCATTTTTTTACAACAATCATGTCTTAGGCAGTGGTCTGAGTAGTGGTAAAATCACCAAAAGAGAAAATTATGATAAGGACTTTGCAAAGAATAAAGGTGACACCTTATTCTAAAGGATCAAGAATGAAAAGGTGATAGTTGAATTGAAGGTAGTGAGAGCATGATAGTATATTCATGGAGTGCATGAAACTTATTGAAAACTTATGAATAGTGCATTCAGAAGTTTGAAACAACAGGAAACATTTATGAAGGACTATAGTGTTACAAGGACATCATATTGAAGGTTGAACACCAAGAATAGTGGTAGTCATGAAAAAGTGTATGGTACTCTATGAGGAGATATTGCATAACCAAGCATAATCAAGAATTTTTCTTAAAAGGTAGTAAAGAACAAGAAGCCAGAGTAAGGAAAGTAAATATGTGTCAACAAAAGTATAGATAGTGCAAAGATAATTTAGTAAAGAGGCTCTAAGTGACAATTACTCTCATCATGAAGGATACCATGACTCTTACACCCAATAATGAAATTAAAACAATTGTACACATGCCTTATCATTATGAAAAGGAGGTTGAAGTTGGTAGTTTGACAAAGTATAAATCATCTATGAAGAAATTATGGGACAATTATGGTAGTTTGGTGATTGGGAAAACAAGTGGAGAGAATCTAGGAACTGGTGTTAAAGAAGAATGTACAAAATGAGGTCAGAATAAATCAAGCTTATTCTTCTCCAACGTCACTTGAAGTCTTTGAAGGAGTCAAAGTAGTTGAATTAGTTTTCCAATGCCCAAATGAAGATAACAACTTAGTCAAAATATCTTTTGGTCATTAAGTCTATCCTATATTCTCTCCCATGTTGGGATGGCTAATAGGCACACCTAGGCTCATAGTTAGTTAGTTCTTTCACTTTTGAAAAAAAGGAATTGTGAGCTACAAAGACTCATTTTATCTCTTTGTTGTGATTGTAATTCATATTTTTAGTTTTCAGACTGAAAACAAAACCTTTTGTAACACATTTTCAAGCAAGTAGAAGCATATTTGAGATGTGTGCAAGCTATAAGAACACCTTTCTTCTAATAAAATTCAGTGATTTTTCCTTCTCAATGGAAGTCTTATTGTGTGTAACTAAATGATTGATGTTTATTTTTGTGTTTTTATGTTTAAACATCAAATATACTATCTCATTTCCAACACCTTTAGGTAGAAAATATACATCTCATGTAGGTCACAGATTATGTTGTAAGGTTGAGACTCTTTACTTATGGGAAACATCTAGTTTTCCTTCTAGAGGTTATAAACATATCAAAATTTTCTATGAAATACTTATGCTTGAGCATTTGAACATGTGAGTTGTGTGAACATAAGCTAAATAAACAAAAGTTTGTTTGTCAGAACAATAGAATCAATTTATAAACATTTTGGTGCATCACCCACGTAGGTAGATTTCAATTCATGTTATCTTTCTACCCTTTTCCATTAAAAGCAACAATAGTTTAAGTTAGGTTAGGTGACACACCAAAGGAACCAACCCTTTATGGAGGTTCCTTTTCATCATAGGTAACCCACAACCTCAAAAGAATCCCATGTTTCACCAATAAGCTAAGTTTTGCAACTTAGCAAGGGCACAATAATGCATGATAATAACTATAAGTATGGGCTACCGCTCTATAAGAGAGATCCTTAGAAATATTAGGATAATCACTATCGAATGGAACACCATTAATATAACAAATCCTTTTAGGAGGACTAGCCAAAGTCTAGATAAATAACTAGTCTCTTAGGCCTTTGAGGGGCAATAGAGACAAATTATATTTATGGATTCCTTACAACTTATAGAGGAATAGTTTGAAGAAATATGTTCAACATCTATCCCTAGAGGATCTGATGTGAGAATAAATTTATCATTCATTAATGCATCATCTCTAGAAGGGTGTGCATCAGAATGAAGTGAATATTCATCATTCACTAATGCATCATCTCTAGAAGAGAGTGCATTGGAATGAATAGAAGGTAGAGTAATATTAAGAAAAGCATCAACGATTTCATCCTCTTGCACCAAATTATCCTTAGAAGAAATTTTAGGAGAGGGATCCACAAAGGGCAATAAGAAAGGAGAAAAGAACTAGCTTTACACACTTGTAAGAGAACTTAAAGTTTCTTAAAAAATATAGAAAGAGATAGAAGGAAGATAGAAAGTATATTTTGAAATAGAGATATAGAAAAGCTGACTGAAGGCCAATGTATATTGCTATTGATGGCATGGAATGGGGTTTGAGGTAGTGCCCCAAAAAAAATATTTTTGAAGGATAAATCTTTTATTTATCATTTTTTTTTATGGAAGGAGTGTTCACGTCGGGTTCACCAAAATGTAGAGAAGGGGGATTCACTGATCACGAGTCTCTTTATTCTCAAGAGAATCCTAGGGAAAAAACTACCCTAAACTAGATCAAGGAACAATGTGAGAGATCTAGAACCAGAAAGAGCAAGTCACAGAGGTTTTCTGGACAAACTAGCAAGTTTTTGACCAAGGACAACAATGTGGAATACAGATAGCAATGTGACGCGTTAGAGTCCTCGAGGCACAATAGCGTCTCGTATAGACCAAAAATGAGGACGTCTTAGAGAATAGCTAAAGTGACTACTAACAATCTGATTACTAATAACTTCTAGAGTACAAGAAAATAACAGAAAGTAATAGAACTAAAATAAGGTAAAGTAAATGATAAGACTAAAGAGGACAAAGAAAGTGCTCATAAAAATCCAAGTAATGAAGCTTCCAACAAATAAATATCTTCAATACGTAAACACATAAGACCGATGAAATTTTTTGGGGCCGTTTAGGGGCTTGCCTTAGTTAAACCCCTATTTTGGTGTTCCCACCTCCATGGACAACCAAATAGATAGACAAAAATAATAAGTAGAAATTTAATGAATGCAAGAGTGATAAAATAAAACCCCACTCAAGCAGGAGAAAATGAATCACAAAATAGGGATACAATAGATAGGGGATGTGAGAAATCCCGACATGCTCAAAGATACAAGGTACAAGATAGATATCACTTATAAGGCTCGAGAAAGCCAAGGAGAGAAGCAGAGTTGCTAGAGACAAGAGAGTTGCAGAGAGTGTTGTGAGAATGTGAGAGTGTTGTAGCAAGTTGTAGATAGTTGTGAGAAAAGAGAGAATATCCAAGAAAAGAGAAAAGAGGTCAAGATAGAACACAAGAGGCCCAAATGGATTGAAAAGACCACTTTTAAAGAGAGAATAGGAGGGAAAATAAGGTTTTTTGTTACAAGGCATCCCAGACCATTACCACCAAAAAAAGTAGCTGACAAGTGGCAAGGCACTTGGAAATGGTCATTTGAATGTCAAAATGTCACATGACACTAGCACGACATGCGGATGTCCGTGCATCATGCTAGTGTCTGGACAAACCACACTACACAATGACAAGAACGAGAAAAACACAAAGTTTGACACAAAGCTGACATGTGAAGGTAGCTATTGAAAAGGTGTCCTAAGCATCTTGAGAGGGAAAAAGCCTGATGCAAGGGCTAAAATGAGCCTGCACAAGTGCTAAGGGAGTGGAAACCAAAGTGGATACAACAATGTATGTGAAATTGCAAGGGGTACAATTTTACGACATTACAAGGACATAATTTAATTTACTTGCAAGGTTACATAAGGTTCTATTCTTAATTAAATTATTGAATGATGTTATAAATTGCCTTTCTCAAATGAAATGCTCTCCTTTTTATATCTCACATTTGAGGAAGTCACACCTCTTCACCTCAATAGTTACAATTCTCCATCATTGCATATGGAGAATAATAATTTAATTTTAAATAAGTTAATTTTCTAGTGTTATTGCTTATGACTTGTAGTTAGTCATAATAAAGTTTGGGTAAGTGCACCAATATGTGATACAGAAAGAGGGTCTCAAGATGTGATACAAAAAGAGGGTCTCAAGATGCCACCATTTTTCTAAAATTAGCAAAGTCTAATATTCAATGAGAAAATGAAGATAGTTACACTCAAAATTTGAAGATGCAAAAAGAACAAGAGTTGTAGTGCTCTGAATCTACTTTCTAAACTACTAATTTTTTTTAAAATGGAAAAGATTAAGTGTTTCAAAAAGGGGGAGCACACAAGGTGGTCATATTTTTCAAAAAAATATAACATAGCGACTAGTGTGCTCCCCCTAAAATGTTAAAAAAAATAATTTAAAATTCTTTAGTGAAAATTACCTAACACCATTGTAGTTTATGTCAAACTGTTTGGCTAATTTTTTAATGAATATACAATTTTTTACTAATTTTTGAAGTGGACACATCCTGAAAATAGAAATTTGAGCATGCTCCCCCCTAAACTTTTTAAAAATTAATCAAAAATCATTTTTTCAATATGTGTATAATGAAGCCTATTTTCTAAAAATGTAGTTTGTTTTAAAATTTGATGAACAAGTAAAAAGTGATACCCAAAATACCACATGTTGGTTTTATAAAAAGAAACGAACACACTAATAAAAGAAATTAAATATGAAAAACTTAACATAATAAAAATGTAAAAAACTTATATGGTTAGATAACTAAGATAGAGATTAACATCGTCGTGGTATTTTTAAAAAAATTGCATTGAAAAACATGCAAAACTAATGGAGAGCACAACCAAAAATATGTGATTTTTTTTTACCTTTTAAAAAAACATCTTTGGTATGAAATGGTCATCCAACCCAAAAATTCAATCCAAAGGGTAGGTATTTCCCAATGTAAATCATTTTGCGAGCACCAAATTTGGTGCTAGCTGAATGAAAATGCATTTTAGAATGCTAGAGCTAAATTCTCTTTATCTTTCTCTCTCTCCCCCACTTTGATTAAGGCTTAGAGTTTAAGGTTTACAATTGATGATGCATAGTTGAGGTTTTACCTTTCACTCCCTCTTTTCCTCCTTCCCTCTCTACCGATACTTCCCTTTCTCTCTCCCTCTCTTCTCTCTCTCCCTCTCCTCTCTCTCATCTCTCTCTCCCCTCTCTAGGTCTCTCCCACCCCCTCTCTCTACCTTTCCTTCCCTCCTTACCCCATCTCTATCCCTACCTCCCTACCTCTCTCTTCTTATCTCTCCCTCTATTATTGTTTCTCTCCCATCTCTTTCCATTCTCTTGATCACTACCTCTCCCTCCCTCCCTCTCTCCCCATCTCTAGGTCTCCCCCTCCTCATCTCATTACCCAAATATATCCCTCTTTATCTTTCTCACCTCTATCTCTCCCCCTATGTTTCTCATCCCTCTCTCCCTAGGTTGTAGGTCTCTCACCTTTATATCTATCACCTCTCTAGTTATTTCCCTCCCTCTCCACCTCTCTCCCTCCCTCCTTACCCCTCTTTCTCTCTTTGTAAACTTCTCTCTCTCATTTTCTCCTCTCTCCCCCTCACCTCTCTACCTCTCCCCTCTCTAGGTCTCTTAGTCACTCCTTTTCTACCTCTCCATCCCTCCTTAGCCCTCTCTCTCTCTCTCTCTCTCTCTCTTTTATTCTCTCTCCCTCCCCTCTCTAGGTCATCACCTCTCTATGTTCTCCTTACCTAGGTCTCTCACTCCCTCCATGTATACCTCTCCCTCCATCCATTTTTAATCCTCTCTCTCTCTCTTTGTTCTTTTGTCTCTCCTCTTCTCCCTCACTCCCCTCTCTAGGACATCCCCTCCCTTTCTTCCTCCCCCCTATCTATTTCCCCCTCCTTCCTTAAATCCCATCTCACCTCTCTCTTCCCATGTAGGTTTCTCACCTCTCTTCCCCTCTATATCCTCTTTCCCTAGGTCTCTCACTCCCTTCATGTCTACCTCTCCCTCCATCTCTTCTTAGTACTCTCTCTTTGATGATGCATTCACATTACAACTATGTGGATCATGTTAGGGTTCAAGTAGATTAGAGCAATAAACATTAACAATTATATGTAGATTAAGTAACCCAAAAATAATAATGAAGAATAACACAAAAAAATATCAACATAGAATTTTAACATGGTTCACCCAGTGCAAAATAGATTACAATTTTGTGAATACCATGCCACAACTTACATCCTAGTTTCTTATAACAAGATTTTTGGAAGCTTCTAGAATTAGGGTTTTATAAAGTCATTTTTCATTTGTTGGTTAACAAAAAATTAACTACCGACCCCTTGATGTGGAAAAAGGGAATTTTTTTTTGGGGGATGTGCCCCCAAACCACGGTAAGGATATGTAGAGTGTATAGTATTTGCATGATCAGTCACCACATACCAATAATCTCCCACTTGGAGACTAATCAGGCTCGACACCAAACAATATCCCACTTGGAGACTGATCGTAGATGACATTGCTACACTTGCAGCTCCCATTGGATTACAGGTCTAGCTGGTTTCTTATGTCCACCATTATTAGTCATGAAGGCCAATGGAAACTAATGAGGAAATAAATTTATCTCATGTAATTTCCTTTGTGAACACATCTACAAGATTCTCACTTGTGTGAATTTTCTCTAGCTTCAATTGTCCATCCTCCAAAACTGATTGGATGAAGTGGTATTTGAGCTGTACGTGCTTAGTTTTTGAATGTAGAGCTGAATTCTTATCAAGATGAATGACACTCTAGCTATCAGTGTATAAAGGGATATCTTCTTGTTGATTCCCCAATTCCTCTAGAAAATGTTGTAACCAAATAATCTCCTTGCTAGCTTTCGTAGCAACAACATACTCAGCTTTAGTGGTTGAAAGTGCAACAACCTTTTGCAGCCTTGAAATCTAACTAATTGTAATACCTCCTACAATACAAACATATGGAATTTTAGGGCAGAATTTTTTCCTCCAAGATATAGTTTCTTTGAAGTAGTACCTCTCAAATATTAGAGAATCCATTTTACCACATTATAATGTTCCATTCCTATATTTCTTATATACCTACTCAAAACTCCCACAGCATGTGAAATATCTGGCCTTATGCATACCATTGCATACATCAAGCTACCAACTACTGATCCATATGGTATCTTATAAATTTTGTCTTCTTCCTCTTGTGTCTTTGGGTATATATCCTTAGTCAACTTAAAATGACTAGGCAATTGTGTACTAACTGCTTTTGCATTCTGCATGTTAAAATTTTTAACACCTTCTCTACATACTCACTTTGAGACACAAATTATTTTGTATTTGTCTTGTTCTGTGTGATCCTCATACCAAGGATTTGTTTTGTTTCACCCAAATCCTTCATAGAAAATGAATTTTCTAATTTTTTCTTAAGTTCATTAATATGTTTCATGTTAGACCTGACAACAAGCATGCCATCAACATAAAGCAACAGGATAATATAACTACCATTACCCAATTTCTTAAAATAAACACAATAATCAGAATGACATCTTTTGTAACCTTGTTCAGTCATAAAACTATCAAATTTCAAATACCATTGTTGAGGTGCTTGCTTCAGGCCATACAAACTCTTCTTTAACTTGCACACAAATTTCTCCTTACCCTTGACCTCATATCCCTGTGGTTGCTGCATGTATATTTCCTCTTCCAAATCCCCATGGAGAAATGTTGTTTTCACATCTAGCTATTCAAGATGCAAGTCTTCCGTAACCACAAGACTTAGAATAGTTCTAATAGAATTCATCTTTACAAACAGAGAAAATATTTCATCAAAATCTATACCTTTTTCCTATGCAAAAACTTTTACCATGAGTTTGGCCTTATATCTTTTCTTTCCTCCATCTTATTCCTTCAATTTGTAAGCACACTTATTTGGCAATGCTCTTTTACCTATAGGTAATTGGACTAAGTCCCAAGTCCAATTCTGCAACAAGGAATCCATTTCCTCTTTCATGCCTAGCTCCCATTTCTTTTTGGTATCTTTTTGCATTGCTTCTTCATAACCTTTAGGTTCACTAGAATCAGTTAATAATATAGAATATAATGATGGAGAAAGTCTTTCTGGAGGTCCATTTATCCTTGTAGAATGTCTAACACTTGCAGGAGTTTATGGGATAACTTGTTGTTGCTGAGCATCAAGTACCATGGGCTTTTTGTTTTTTGGAATCTCATCCAACTCCACATATTCCTTTTTGGCCTATTCATGCTTCTTTTCCTACAGTTGATCCTTATACATGACCTTCTCATTGAATATAACATCTCTAATCCTAATGATTTTATGATTTTCATAATCCCATAACCGATAACCAAATTCATCTACTCCATATCTAATGAAGGTGCATTTTTTAGACTTAGCCTCAAGCTTGGTTCTATTTTCAATATCAACATGGAAAAAAGCTTCACAACCAAAGGTTTTCAGAAATAAATAGTTTACCTTTTTACCTGTCCATGCCTCCCATTGGAATGCCACCATCCAAAGGATTTGTAGGTCCCTTATTTATTAAATAAACAACAATATGTACAACGTCTTCCCAAAATGGTAAGGTAGTCTAACATGTAATCTCATGCTCCTTGTACGCTCCATAATGGTCCTACTCATCATCTTAGACACACCATTTTCTTGTGGGTTTCTAGGAGTCATTTTCTACCTATGGATTCCATTATATGAACAATAATTTTCAAGTTCTTTGTTGTAAGTCTCGCCTCCATTATCAAATATGAGATACTTAAAATTTTTTCTTGTTTCATTCTCAACCAAATCTTTCCACTTTTTAAAAGTTTCAAACACTTACAATTTTTTTTTTAGGAAATACACCCATGTTTTCCTAGTTGCATCATCAATAAAAGTAACATAATAGCAAGATCCACAAAGAGAGCATACTTGAGTTGGTTGCCATAAATCAAAATGCACAAGTTCTAATTTCTTACTCTTCTTCTCTTTCCCAACTTTGAGAAATCAAACTCTTTTTTGTTTTTCATAAACACAATTTTTGCAGAACTCCAAGTCAATCTGCTTCAGACCCAGTAGCAACTTTCTAGAGTGAAGGATCTTCATCCCTTTCTCAATCATGTGCCCAAGTCTATGGTGCCACAATTATGTTTGTCCCTGTAGCAAGTGCTATAATTTTCTCAGTAGCAACTATTTTTGTAGCATCTAAGGTAGAATTAGTATTACCAGTACACAAATACAATGTGCCTACCTTTTTTATCTACTACTAATGTACCTTTAGTGACCTTCCAAAATTTTTATGAAAAGGTAACTATGCAACCTTCACTACCTAGTTGTCTTGCAAAAATTAAATTCCCTCTCAAATTTGAAACATGCCTTACCTCCTATAGAAACCATTCATTTCCATTATGCAACTTGATCTTTATCTTTCCTTTTCCAACAATTTGATTGGGTTCATCATCACCCAAATATACTTGTCCAAAATCACCTTGAACATAATCTAAGAAGTTATTTCCTATGGGGTGTGGCATGAAATGAAGCCCCTGAATCTATTACCCAAGAATCATTAGCATTATCTAAACATAGAATTAAAGCATCCTGCAATTTATTACTTGCAACATTAACTTCCTTACTATCATCATGTTTTTCATCTCCTTGTTTTCCCTTTCAAGACCAAAAATCTTTCTTCAAGTGTTTTGGATTTCCATAGTGCCAACAATCCATTCTTCCTCCGGATTTATATCTCCCTTTCTTTTACTTCCTTTGTGACTTCCCACGATTTTTTGTGTTTTTCCTCTCTCCTTTGTTCTTCCCTTGTTCTCTATAGTCAAAGCATTACTAGATGCTGAACTCTTACTTGTGCTTTTCTGTTGCATTTCCTCACTAAGGATAACACCAACAACATCATCAAATTTTAATGTATTTGAACCAAAGATAGAGTTACTTATAACCATTACCAATCTATTCCAACTTTTTGGAAAAGAACATAAAACTAAGAGAGCCCTCATCTCTTCATCAAAATTCACTTTTACAAAAGTTAATTGACTAGTAATCATATTAAACTCATTTAAATGATCTGTCATAGATCCACCTTCAATCATTTTCAGATTAAACAAACGCTTCATGAGAAATACTTTATTTGAGGCTAATGGTTTTTCATACAATTTAGCTAAACCTTTAATCAGATCCTTTGTTGTTTTTGCTTCTATTATATTGAATGCCACAGATGGTTCTAGGAACAATTGAATGGTTCCCAGTGCCTTTCTATCGAGAATGTACCATTCTTCATTAGACATCACAACATTTTTCTTTGCTTTTCCTTACAATGGCCGCCATAGATACTTTTGATACAAATAATATTCCATTTGCATCTTCCATAATTGATAATTTTGGTCATTGAACTTCTCAACCTTGAATTTTCCTTCTTCCATTACTCCCACTCAAATCTAGAGGTTTCCTGCCAAGCGACCGAAAAAAACACATGACTCTGATATTGTTAGGGGTCAAGCAAATCAGAGAAATAAACATTAACAATTATATGCAGATTAAGTAACCTAGAAATAATAATGAGGAATAACACAAAAAGGATCAACACAAAATTTTAACGTGGTTCACTCAATATGGGCTACATCCATAGAAACTCAACCATTTAATGATTTTATTATCCAACACAAAAAAAATTAAAATCTTGTGAATATCATGCCACAACTTACATCCCAACCGCTTATAACAAGCTTTTTGGAAGCTTCTCGAATTAGGGTTTTACAAAGTTGTTTTTCATTTTTCCATTAACAAAAAATTAATTACCAACCCCTTGACATGCAAAAAGGGGAAAACAAATAATTTTGAGGTTTGTACCTCCAAATCCTGGCAAGGATATGTAAAGAGTACAATATTTGCATGATTAGTCACCACATACCAACAGATCATAGCATTTACACTTTGAAGGATGTGAGAAATGTTTGCAATGATCTATGATGCTATTACCAGAGAATGTTCAATGGTGATCACATGGGGCAAAACTTGTTTGTTTAGTGTGCAAAACAATTGGCCTTGAGTGAATCTTAAATAAAATCGGACTTAAATTTTCACATTCTTTGGAAGAAAAATGAGATTCACACCTTTCAAGGTCATTCTCACAATAAAAAGAGGGCATATTGGTAGCATTTGAATTATCAGAGGAGCAATAATTACTCTTTTCAGAAGCATAGTGGTTGTTGATATCTTGAATGGGAGGTAGATTCTTTTGACATTCAAAATTTACTCTATCTATAGGACTATATTCATTTCTAGTTTTTCCATTCTTGTAACATCCTCTCTTACATGTGTAACCTTCCTTTATTTTTTTGCTGTAGATAAAACTTCCTACAACTAAATGTGATTATCAAGTTGCCTATTTAAGTACAAAATTTCATTAACACATTTCTTCCTCAAAGTGCCCTGGTTGCTTTCTTCAATAGAAAAAAATATTGGTGAACTTTTCTCTTGCATGTTAAGCTTTGCGTGCTTGGTAACACCTTTCATAGTATCCACCTTGTTCATGGTTTGTTTTGTATGGTCACTTGAGTATGTGAAGCTATCAGAAGGGACATTTCTTATGTTGACCTTTCCATGTGATGCACTTGAATAGCCAGATCTTCTAGCATTAATATCATAAGAGGCATTAGTTCACAAATGGGGTATATGATATATTTCATATGACATTTCAAAAATTTCACATGGAATTTCCTACATTGTGGTACATCATCACTTATAATTTGTTCAACAAACTCTTTGTAATTATGTGTAAACTTTCCTATTTCTCAAGCTATCAAAGTATGGTCCACAAGACCTTCCATGCCTGTAGAGAAGATGTGATTCTTGTTGTAACATAGCTTGTGATATTTTTTAAATGTGGTGTTAGATAGCTAGAGCTCAACGAATGAACTCCATAAAAATTATTACCATCATGTATCAACTTCTTCGAAGTATTTACATTTTTACTTGTTTTATTATGATCCTAAACTTTTCTTTTACTAGCAAATAATTCATTGCTTATATGCTTCAACCACTTACCCTTATCCTAGTAAGAAGCAATGACTATTTTTTTCTCCCTAACTTTTTTTATCATCTATATTCTCTCCTACTGTCACTTGTTCACCTACATTTTCAAAATTATAACGCAAAGGTCATTTGATACCTTTGCAAGCACAAATTGCATGATTATCAGAAAACCCAATCCTTTTGTTTCTGATATCTATAGTCAAGCAAGTAGAATTACCAGAAATTTAATTATTAATAGAATTTAATCACACTTCACTAATGAGAATGCAAAGTGTGAAACAACATTCCTAGAAAACAATAATAAATTAAGCTAATATGTACATGATTGAAATATAAACTCAAAATTATTTCTTGAGGTTATCCCATTAATTGGGATAGGAAGAAATCCACCATCCAACATGAAAAGATTGAATGTATTGGCCTCTTTGCAGTTGTTCTTGATGTATGGATAAGTACAAATGACATCAAACTTAGTAAGCTGCCTTCCAACTTTAGCTGTATTTGTGTTCAAATTCAACACCAAGCCTCACTCTTTGAACACTCCATTGATAAAATTTTGTTCAAAATTCCTCTTGACTTGTGATTGGTGTGTTTCAAGGGTATGTATAGCCCTTTTTCTAATCTCCTCCAACTCTAATAGCTCAACTAACCTTTATATCATTGTATCATTTTCTAGCATCTCTAGCTAGTATACCAACTTAAGATAAGGAAAATCTAGTGATAATGAAAGTCTTTCTTCCCTCCCATAAATATTTATGAAAGGGGAGTTTCCAATAGCTCTCTTTGGAGTGTGTTGGTTGAATATTGTGTAATCCCTTTAGCAATTACAAAATAGTAGTTTCAACCACAACTACGATGAGAAATTAATCACTCCTCTCATAAAGGGGAGCCTCCCTTCTTATTGTTGAATAAATCAACTAGAAATTAAACTAAGATTATGTACTCTACAACTATCCATGGGGGTGTCTCCATGACACCATCAACATATTCTCTTTTCTAGAATAAGGGAAATGAGTTATAATAATGACCTTGATGTTCACAGTAAGTAATAAACTAAATAGCACTAGTTGGAGCAATAATAGCCAATACCCAATTATGATAGTAACTTAGAAAATAAACAGAAACATAGTCTTTCATCACTTTCCACAATGGTTCAAACATAACAACGACAACAACTTACAACTAAAAGACTCCAAGTTAATCCTAAAGATGATTCCAAAGAGAAACTTGTGTAGCAAGTTGTAGCTCAAAGGATTTCAATGAACCACACCCAAAATACACAAGAATATAGCTAAAAATCATAGCAAAAGACTACAAGTTCTCAACCAAGTTCATACACAAAACATATATCTCCAAATACAATATGATAACACAAAGTTTATTAGTACCAAATCTAAATTCCCTTCAATAATAAAATATCATGCCACTTAGAAACCAATTGCAAGATAATATGATAAGAGAGACATAAGAACAATCTTACATACAAAAAATGCACTCCAAAGCAAAGGTTGGAGGAAATATTCTTCTTTAATTGATTAATTTCAATATGAAAATTCAACAAAAATATTTAAGTATGCATTCTCAAAATGGTCAACATTTAGCTTCAAAAGATCCAAGGTCCTTTACAAAAGAAAATCCCTCATATTTATAGAGGAGAGTTGAGAGCTAATCTAGGAAAGCAATAACTACTTTGACTTTTTCAATAGGAGAGTCTGATATGATTTAGCACATCTCTATTTTTACATGTAATTACATTTCAGAAAAAGACATGTCAAATATCAAAAACCAATTACATAAAGAGTGAAAAATATTGAAAAATAAACTAAGGTATGTTCAACTTTCTCTGCCATCTTTCTCCAAGAAATCCTCATACTTCTTCATGATTGCTTGAACTTCTTCATTGTTGGGAATTGAAGTATGCTTAGAGATAGCAAGGAATCTTATGATTGAATCCTTAATGGTGCTGCAAGCTTTCTCATGCCTTTCTAAATACACCTGGAGGTTATCCAAGGTTAATTGAATATCCATCAATTTTTCCATTGAAGCCACTGAGAAGGTTTGATCTTCAAATTATTTTTGGATCATAGACATGAATTCCTAAACAAATTCATCTAAGGAAAGTATTTTTTGATAATCATCAAGTAGTTTACAAGGTAGCTCCTTAATTTTGTGGATAAGATCCAAATTATTGTCTTCGTTGACTTCACAAGCATCCTACAAGTCCTTGATTAATTCCTTGATGATATTAATTTTGTGTATCATTGTTTCCTTTACCTCCACAAACATATCTCTATTGGGAATTATCCCAATTTCCACCAATTTATCAAGCTTAAGTTTCTTCATCTTGATCCAAGCTTCTAAACTGTCTTCTATTTCTTTCCACTCTTGGGAAAATGTATCAGAAGTTTCATCTAACTCTGATCTTATGCTTTCCATGTTCCTCATTCTCTTTATAGAATATATTAGGAGTTGTGTTCCCTGTGCTATCATTCTGTCTAGAAAGTCACTGATTTCTTTACCTCTTGAATGTACCTTTCCAACTTTCTGAATAATTGGCTCTTCAATACTTATGGCCACAAGATCTATTGAATTTGAAGATTGGGTAATCTTCTAGAGCACCAAATTTAGATGCTATGCTTTGGCCTTGTATTGATCTTTACTCTTCTTCACCTCATCAAATTTCTCAATGAGAGAATTCAAAGTAGTCTGTACATCTGCCTTGGCACTTTCATGAGTCACCTTTCCTAACTCAAATTTTGTAATGGAATATTTAGAAATATCCACATCCTCAATTGACCTATCTAGAGGAGGTTTTGCTACCTCTACATACCTCTTTCCTGCTTTATCGACCAAAAATCTAGAAAGAATCTTTAACTTTTTCTTGGATTCTGCCTTTATAGGTTCCAACTGTGCAAAGTCAAAGTCATCTGGAGAGATGGCTTGCTTCTTCCTTTTTGGTGTCTGAGATGAAAACCATGGGGGAAGTGGAGAAGCACTTTCTTCTAAACCAACAATTATAGCTTGTGTTGATGTAGCTAGACTCATGAAAGCTGTTATAATTAGTGAAGTGTTAGTCAAAATTACACCAAGAATTTTTACAATTGTAACTTGAGCAATCTTAGTCATATATTGTTTCAAATTAGATTGAGAAATCATGTAAAAATTAGGTGATGAAAGAATGAACAAAGATGTGGGAGACCCCAAAATATTTTCCAGACCATGTTTGGGACTATAAAAAATTGACCGTGAAGATGGGGATGAATTGATTGGATAGACACAATAGGAGTAACTGTAACAATAGGAATGACCGCAAAAGTAATAGGTAAAGAATTTCTAATAGAAATAGTGGGAGTGGGAGTAGACACAGTAGTAGCAATGGGAGAAGAAGAGATGGTGGTTCCTTAAAGATATTCTCATGAGGAGATACTTGTTATTCCTCATGTTCTTCTTCTTCTTTCTCTTCCTCCTAGATTGATGCTTCTTTTGTCATAGTAGATGGTGCTTCAGTCGCTTGATCCTTATTTCCTTTCATAAAAATCCTTGACTTTTGGCCTAGAGGTCCTGCTTGAACAAGGTACATCATCATTTTTCTTCATCCTCAACTTAGATTTCTTACTTATAGGACCTTTAGGTTCCTCCTCCTTTGATCTAGTAACAAACATTTCAAACGAATCCCCTTCTCCTCTAACCATTCATTTGTGTTCGCTAGGATTGGTTCAAATATTTCTTTGATTGATGCCACTTCCTTCTCTGATCACTGGATAGCTAGTAGAGGAGATCCTGCAACATTATTCCTCTCATAGGTAGGGTCTATGATGTTTCCATCATCCTCCATACCTTCAAGAATATCCACCCAATCAAGATTTTCAATTTGTTCTAGAGTCAATCAATAGTAGTCCATTTTTTTATCTCTTCCTTTGTCCTTTAATCTACCCAAACATCTTCAATTGTATGCACATGGGTGTGATATTTCTTGATCTTGTCCTTCATTCCATGGTAGTCAAAATCATTCCTTCTTTTGAAAGTCTTCAAGGTAACCCACTACATCTCAGATTCTATAGACTTACCTCTTGGAGATGTTTGAATGTAATACTTTCCAATCATGAGGGGAAGCCTGAAACCTGGTTTGTGTTATTCCATTTTCTTGCTATGGACAACCATTATCTTCCTACAAAGCTCCATTAGGACAATCTTGTCACTAGGATATCTTGGGAGCATGTATGGATAACCCATGAAGCAACCAACTCTCAAGTAGGTTAATGTGGGAAATTGTATATATAAGCAATCATATTTTTTTACCATGGTCTATGCCTCATCTAAAACCCTTTTCTTCTCCAATTCAAGATTAAATTTACATAAGAAAGGAGCAAAGAAAGCATCATTAACTCTTCAAAAATGATGAATGCTTCCATCAAGAGTTATTTGAGGAAATTACTTATACATTGGAGTTACTCTTTTGTTCCCTTTTGTTGTCAACCTAGGAAAATTTCTCATTGCAACAACAACATACACAAAATAAGATGTCATGTAGAACTTAAGTGAAGTATGGACTTTGATCAATTTATCATGAATTGCATCACTGATCTATTGACCCCAAAGGATTTTTTGCTTTCCCCTCAATATGATCTTGATGTATACACATCAATTATTGAAAGGCGAATGAGGTAGGTAACCCTTTCACTCTACTGAGAAGAGTCATCAAATCATTAACTTCTTCAATGAAGTCATTGCTCATAAAGATTTTAGGCCACTTGGAAACACTAGACAGTGGATTCTTCAACCACTTACTATTAATCATTCTTTTGAAATTATCTGTATCTTTCTCATATTCCTCTTGCGCATATTCCTTGGTGAAATCTGCATATTAATCAATACTGGTACACAAGAAAGCTTTGTCAAAGAACTCTAGATCTAACCTTATGACCACATTTCCATTTACATCTCTAACACTTCGATCATGCTTATTGTAGTGAGTTGCAGCTTGGAGAAAAAATTAAGGATTATGTGTAGCTACAGGGAAAGCTGCTACCAGCTGTATGTTGCTTTGAACTATATGTCTCATACCAGTATCTAATGGTTGCTTCTGAGTCCTTTCAATAAATTTAGACATATCAACATGTCTGATTTCAATATCCTTTATCTCATCAATGTTTGAGGATACTGAAGTTGGTGAGAAAAAACATTGGTATTTGAACTTCATGGATTTGACATATAAAGAGTAGTTAGCAAGTGACTGTATCTTCCCAAGAAGGTAGTTATGAGAATATTGAAATGTGTGCAAAAATAATTGTATTATAAAGTTCAATGTTTTCCAATGTTGGAAAAGCTTGCATGATTGAAAATGCAGTAGTGGGAAAATTCTAATCAATTTTGTGAGCATGAAGGGGTTAGGTGCGATGGTGGTGAAAAATGGAGCGAATGTGGGCAATCTGGCAAGTGAAATTTTTTTCCAGTGTTGGAAAATTTTTGTAAAGTGGAGTGTAAGGTCACTGAATTTCAATGTCATTGCACATGAATGTTTGTATTGTCTGTATAAGTAGTGAAAAATAGCGCTTCTACAAATTTCATTTTGCCTTATTGTAATTGCATTAAAATTCAACACCTTAGCAATATTGGCGAAGCAAAATGTGCAAGGTGGGAAATTTTTTTTGACCCTACATGGGAAAACATGCATAGTAAGTGCAAAGTCAGTGAATTTTTTTGACCATGCATGTGTAATAGTTATCAAAATGCAATATCAGTAAAAAATATTGATCCAACATGGGAGGTAAAAATCAAGTTTAAAATTTTTGCCTCCACACCTACATGGGGGGTAAATCAACAAAAATGAAATCACGGTGAAAAATAATGCTATTACAAAGGGGACTCATGTTTATGTGATGTCGAGGAAAAAAATTGAACCTACACATTGATTTCATGGTTCATGTTTCATGTTTCCACGATAAAAATCATCGTGCTTACAAAGGGGTAATCAACCTATGTAATATTAGTGAAAAAAACTGATTTAACATATGCCGTAATAAACAAATGATGAATTGCAAGGTTGGTAACATTGCATATGAAATCAACAAGGAAAATATTCGCATAAGCATATGGAATTGAGGGTTTGTTTCTAGCAGCAAGCATATAGGGTGAAAATAAGGTTTTAAAAACCCAAACCTCCTATCATGCCTACTAACATAGTGTGGGTAAATACTCATGAACTTATGGGAAATACACAAGGTTTCAAAAACAACAAAGAACCAAAACTGATTTAAAACACATGCTAGGGAAAAAAGAAAGATGAACAAAAACCATAACACAAACATTTAAATGGAAAGCCAAATCAAAAACTTAGATGCATGTGTAAAATGATAATAAAACAAAATCAAAGAATGAAAAAGATTCACATACCCACAAAAGTGACAATGATGAAACCCTAACTGAACCGACAAAAAATTCACTCCAAATCTGTGCACGAAGAAACTCATCAAACACATAGAGGAGAGGGAGGATAGCAAAGAAAATTGAAATGAAAAATAAAATGATTAAAATCAATTTAAAACACCGACTTAAAATCCCAAAATTGAGATTAAAATATCAAATTTATTACGACTCATGTGAAGTTGAGTTGTAATGGCGTAAATTTTGATGCCTATGCACTTTTAATAAATGCGGTGGATGATATGCAGGGTCGGTGAAACTCACTAACCTTGTATTTTTATTTTTTGCATTAGGAATGTAGGGGAACTAAAATTCAATGCTTCTACATGAGTGAGAAAATTTTGAACACTAAAAAATGAAATTTCAAAACTTTTACCAATTTGTGAATTTTGAAAAATCGAAAGAGGTTAATGCTCGAAAAGAAATTTCGAGGCTAGGGGACCATGCATGAGGGAAAGTAAGATTTTCCTCATTTTACGTGCTTAGAGAATGTGGGATATGAAATAGATAGGTTTCATAGGGGTTATACCATGAATTGAGCGTAGCTAAATTTGAGGATAACAACTGGCTCTAACTGGGGAGCTTCCTTTGATCATTCTTTGAAACAATCAAAGGGAGAAGAATTCTAATATCTAAGTGCCTTCATCCATCCATTGGGATATAGAGTCAGGAGACACAACAAAAAGACACAAAAAGACTCAAAAAGACTCAAAAGAAAGAGGTGGAAAAACTATACAAGTATTTACAAACACATCTATTGTTTCATTGAGTGAAGAGCTTCATATGTTGTCTGCTGTGTGGCAACAAAAAAAGAGTCTCATCTTGGTATGTGATCAAGAAACTATTTTCACCACAAAGTTGGTGAATATTGAAAGGTCCTCTCCATAATGAATCAAACTTCCCATGCATATCTTTGGGCTCTCTTCCGTTGTCCCATAAGAGGACTTGATCTCCCACTTGAAAATCTCAAGACTTTGCTTTTTTGTCAAAAATCCTCTTGACCTAGACTTGGTGTTTTGTAATGCGATCCACCACTTGAACACACTTCTCCTCCAATTCAGTCAAGAACATGATGCACTTATCCACAAAATTGTCAAAAGTCTCTTCTTCTATGATTTCATCCAATTTTAGTGTGGGTAATTCTAAAGTGATTGAAATTTTTGCATTCAAACCTTACAGGAGTTGAAATAGTGACACACCTATTACCTATTTTGGGGTAATTTGATTTTCCCACAATGCATCATATAATTCTTTGTGCCAAGATCTCTGATTCTTGTCTACCATCTTCCAAATGATGGCGACCAAGTTCTTGTTTCTTGATTACACTTTACCATTACCTTGAGGGTAATAGTATGAAAAATGTGATAATGTGATCCCATGCTCAATTTTTTTTTTTGTAATCTCACTTGAAGAGAATGAAGTAGCACTATCCGTTAATATTTTGTTTTGAACACCATACTGAGAAATGATGTTTTCTTTTAGGAAACTACATACTACTTCTGAGGTTGCATGCTTGATTGGTATGGCCTCCACCCACTTAGTCAAACAGTCGGTGGTTGTTAGGACATAGTTGTGCCCTACATTGGATTGTGGATTGAAAACATCAATAAAATTAATACCTCGCTATTGGAAGGGTTCTTCAGTGATGATTAGCTTGAGGATAAGTGCATCTAGTTTAGGTTTCCCCACGAACTATTGGCATAATTCACATCTACGTACCCAATTTTATGTGTCTTGGAATAGTTTGGGCTAGTAGTATTTTTCTCGCAATATTTTATGAGTTGTTACAAGTGTTGAGAAATGTCCACCGCACACTAAGTTGTGAAATGACTCCAATTTTTTTTTTGTTGTGCTTTATCTACACAATGTAGAAAGGTACCATCAAGACTTCTCTTGTACAAACCATTGTCCCAAATGATGTAGTTTTTAGCCTTTAGTTTGACTATCCTCTTCTCTTTATAAGTCACGTGTTCTAGACACTCTTCATAAGTGAGAAAGTAGGCAATGTTGGAATACCATTCGTTAGTTATATTGAAAAACAAGATCATGAAAATATCTTCATCTTTTACTTCCTCATCACTTGATATTTCTTCTAGTTTATTATAAAAAATGAGTTGTCATAAACCTTTCTCATGTACCAACTTGGTGGGCTTGATATCCATGTCGTATTCCTAGATCTTATCAATCCAGTTACCTCTCTTGGTTCCAAATTCTTGTTGTATTAGGATTGACTTAATTGTAGAATCTGACACCAATGCATTGACATGGGACTTAAGCATGTAAAAACTAAAATGCTTCACTGCATTAACCACAGTGAAAGCAAGTTTTTCCATTGGAGAGTATTTCAACTCATGAGATTTCAATGGGAAACTCATGAATGCAATCGGAGATTCAATCCCCTCATTATTCTACTACACCAATATTGTTGATAACGTATGCTCAGAAGCATAACTATACATTATAAAATATTTGGTGTAGTCTGGAAAAACCAACACTGGTGCATGTGCAATAGCTTCCTTGATATCATTGAATGTAGATTTTCCTTCTACACTCCCTGAGAAGATAGATTTTCCCTTCATAATATCAACAATATGATGTGTCTTTTCTGTGAAGTCAGGGACAAAATTTTGCAAGAAATTTACCTTTTCAAAGAAAGAATGAACTGTTGTATTACTCGAAGGTAGAGTAAGATATTGAATTGATTTAACCCATTCTAGATCAATCTTAATACCTTCCTTGGACACAATGTGGCCAAGAAGTTTACCTTTGGTAACCTCAAAAATTGACTTCTTGGGATTAAGGGAAATTTCATGCTTCCGATACCTCTCAAGGACTTGTTGTAAGTGATAAAAATTCTCTTGACATTTATTTGAGAATATTGTTAATTCATCAAGATAGAAAATAATAAACTCACCCATAACATCACAAAAAGATAAGTCCATTGCTCTTTGAAATTTTGCGCCAACATTGATTAAACCAAAATATATTTTGTGATACACAAAAGTACCCCATGGAGTGGTGAAGGTGGTCTTATGTTGGTCTTCTTCACTGACCTCCACTTGATTGTATCCCAAAAAACCATCCAACATGGATAGCATTTTGAATCATGTCACTGTTTGTAATACTTGGTCCATTACCAGTAGGGGGTAATTTTCGTGTAGTGATAGTTGATTGAAATTTTTGAAATCCACACAAATGTAGATCTCTCCATTATTTTTTCAAACTAGAATGATATTGGCTATCCACGTTGAATGGTGAATAGGAAATATAATTCTTTCATTAAACATATTTTGAATTTTAGAAAGAATAGTACCTAAAATTTTAGAATTGTATTTCCTCTGCTTATGCTTGTGAGGAAAAAAACCTACCTTTAAGGGAATCTCATATTGTACCTCTTTTGGACGAAAATATTTCAAATCTTCATACAAATAGGCAAGTACATCAATGCATTACCACGATAACTCAGAAAAATTGTCTTTCTCCTTTGGAGTGTAACACTTACCGATGTTAACCATCTTAGGATCCTCCTCAATTCCTAAGTTGACTTGTTCTACTTCCGTTGATGATTTAGAACCAAATTGTTGTTTCCTTTTGACATAATGGTCATGTTTGTCAAAAATTATCTCGAGAGATACCAACCCTTTGGGAATCTTGTTCCCTTTGAGTTGCAACACTTCTTTGCTAGTGTCTGGATCTTTCTCATAAATTGACTCTCATGGAGGAGAATCACTACCTTCAAAATATAACTCATTAAAATTTTCAACCTTCTCAAGAAAGGCAATGATCTGATGATCGTCATTGAAAATCTGCCAGTTATCTGAGTTATCTAGAACACTAGATCAAAACATGATATCAATAGTGTAAGTTGTACCATGAAAATATTTATGTGAGATTAGGAGATTAGCTGATATGACTAAACAATCAAATTTATCATTATACTCCCTAGGTACCATAGATATATTGAAAGCATCAAAACATTTGATGCAATCCCAAATGAGATTGTGGAAATACCTAAGTCTCTCATTTTTTGTTTGATACAAATATCTTACTTGGCATACCACTAACTCAACATCACCTTGTGCATGAAGGTTTTTAATTCCCTTCCTGTGTGCAAACCTAACAACAATGCCTCATACTCTATTGTGTTGTTAGTATTATCAAATTATAGCTTGAAGGAAAAAGGAAAAATATTCCCTTGTAGAGATATGAACACAATCCCCACATCAAATCATGTACAAGAGAAACTACCATTAAATTCCATAACCCAAACACCATTTGGGTCACCTAAACTATTAGTTTCAAAAATTGAAGTTTCTTCATCTGAAGAAATTTCATCATTTGAAGAAGACATACTATTTGAAAATGATTCTCTTTTTGAAGAAGATGGACCATCAGTTTCTGATTCTTTACTTCAACATTTTCTTGAAAACTTAAAAACCTCATTAGTCTACAAAAAGTATGTATCCATACCTGAAGATTCAAATAGGATCTGAGCTTTGGGTCATCTGGCTTTGTGACAAAAAAATTAAATTCCCTTTTGGGAAGAAATTTTTGCATCACACCCTTGATGAATATTCTTGTTTCTGACTAGTCAATATTAATTTCACCTCCTACATCCTTACAAAAATTACATCCTAGCAGTATCCCATATGATGCTAGGACATCAGCTACTAAGACAATCATTTTAATCTTCTTGTCCAGGAATGTAGCAAAAGCAAATTGCACATCCTTAATTTGCCTAATCAAAGGCACTTGTATATTCTCCATTGAAAAGAAACACCCAATTTTTTTTGTAATATTTAGACCCAAAGTGGTAGCCACTTTGGTGGGCATCACATTTTCAGAGGCACTTGAATCAATAATGAAATTGCTTAGCTTATAACCATTAACTAACAAGGAGATGTAAAAAAAATCAATCTTCTTAGGAATGGATGAGGGAATTGAAACCAAATTGATTTGTAGAAGTAGGGATAAGTTTAAGAACCCCCCCTTGGAGAAGGTATAAAATCCAAGTGAATCTTTTATACTTCCCAAAAAAATATTAATTTTATTGGCAATTTTTTTGGTTTTTCGGGAAAAAATAATCTCAATTGGCGAATCTTTTGTAATTGCTAGAAGTTTGTTGAGAATCCTAGTGAATTGATTTTTTTTTAAAACCAATAAAATATTTTCATTGGTGATTAAAACCTATTTTCAAACCAATAAAATATTTCCACTAGTGAATTAAACCTGTTTTCAAACCAATAAGATATTTCTATTAGCGAATTAAACTTGTACTCAAACAAATAAAATATTTGTGTTGGTGATTAAAACATGTTTTCAAACCAAAAAAAATATTTTCATTGGTGAATTAAACCTATTTTAAAACCAATTAAAAAAACATTGGAAAATTAAACATAATTTCAAACCAAAAAAAAAATCATTGATGAAATAAACTGGTATGCCAATAAAAAATCATAACGTGGGTGGCAAAAATATCAAATTCTACATATTGTTCTATTATGGGAAAATTTTTCCACACATCCAAATTCCTTCATAAAGTGTTTGAAATGGGGACAAGTGTAAACATATTTATTATGTCTAAAGCCAGATATCAACACAAATTAATATAACTGACAATCATTTAATGAATTGTCAATGGACAACTGTAGTTATATTCTGGAAGCAAATGTTTGAAGCACTAGACTTGCAAATTCAAACCTCCAGAATAACACTAGAACCATTAGATTTCCAAATATCAATGGTTGACCTTTTATTACTTATTAAATCACTTAAAGTCATGACACCCAAAATAATATTTTATCGTTGATTGGCTATCGACAGTTGAAGGTTACTTAAGTTATGACTTAAGCCTTTGGAGTCATCGTGGTGACCAACCCCTCAACCTAGGCAAGATCACAAATTGTGAAGGCTTTGACAAGATCAAAATGCGATATGGGAAAATGCAATATAACTATTCAATGAATGTTTGATGGATGACTGTAGTTGCATTTCAGAAGCAAATGTCTAAAGCACTAGACTTGTGAATTCAAACCTCTAGAATAACACTAGAACCGTTATATTTCCAAATATCAATGGTTGACCTTTTATTACTTATTAAATCACTCAAAGTCATGAAACCCAAAATAATATTTTATCATTTACTCACTACTGGTAGTTGAAGGTTGCTTAAGTTATGACTTAAACCTTTGGAGTCATCCTAGTGACCAACCCCTCAACCTAGGAAAGATCGTAGATTGTAAAGGATTTGACAAGATCAAAATGCAATATGTGAAAATGTGATATAACTGTTCGATGAATGTTCGATGGATGACTGTAGTTGCATTCTGAAAGAAAATGTTTGAAGCACTAGACTCGCAAATTCAAACCTCTAGAATAACACTAGAACCATTAGATTTCCAAATATCAATGGTTGACCTTTTATTACTTATTAAATCACTTAAAGTCATGACACCCAAAATAATATTTTATCATTGACTGGCTATCGACAGTTGAAGGTTACTTAAGTTATAACTTAAGCCTTTGGAGTCATCGTGGTGACCAACCCCTCGACCTAGGCAAGATCGCAAATTGTGAAGGCTTTGACAATATCAAAATGTGATATAACTATTCAATGAATATTTGATGGATGACTATAGTTGCATTTTGAAAGCAAATTTCTAAAGCACTAGACTTGTGAATTCAAACCTCCAGAATAACACTAGAACTGTTATATTTCCAAATATCGATGGTTGACCTTTTATTACTTATTAAATCACTCAAAGTCATGAAAACCAAAATAATATTTTATCATTGATTGACTACTGGCAGTTGAAGGTTGCTTAAGTTATTACTTAAGCCTTTGGAGTCATCTTGGTGACCAACCCCTCAACCTAGAAAAGATCGTAGATTGTAAAGGATTTGACAAGATCAAAATGCAATATGTGAAAATGTGATATAACTATTTGATGAATGTTCGATGGACGACTGTAGTTGCATTCCAAAAGAAAATGTCTGAAGCACTAGACTTGTGAATTCAAACTTCCAAAATAATGCTAGAACTGTTAGATTTTAAAATATCAATGGTTGACGTTTTATTATTTATTAAATCACTTAAAGTCATGATTCCATTTTTTTGAAATAATATTATCACATCAAGTGATGAATTAAATGTTCAAGTGCTAAGTATTTGATGTCTTAATTCTATATATACTTTACCAACTTGATGTTCTTCATATCATCTATAATATATTTGGCTTTGCTTTCTTTCTTCTCTATTCTCAATTTCATTGTGATATTATGGAGTCTTCATGGAAAATCATGCTACCTAAATGTTTTTGGGAGAAAAGAGGCAATGATGCATACAATAGAAGAAAGATGGGTATGGTTTTTACTATTCCTTGTGTGTAGGTTGAGGAGGCTATAAGAATAATTATGGGTAGGGAATGACTTCAAAACAACCCTCGTGATCTATTTTCTAAGGTAGCTTATGCTTTCTTGTCCAATTTCATGGAAAATTTGTTAGATAAAGATTTGGTGAAGACGTTAGTAATATATTATTTGCAGCCTTTCATTTACTTTATTTCTTCATTGGAGTTGACACATGAGCATTACAATTTTGAAAGTGGGTTAGTGCCTATTGGTGGAATCTTCCCCAAGCTTGAACTAGCTGGTTATGTAGTGTAAGCTCTTTCCCTGGTTAGTATGACATGTGGTCTGGTGTGTGATATGATAAATGAATTCTTACAAAGTCTAGAGTTTTGGAGGAAGGATTTGGGTGATTCTATTTTCTTCTTTGCTCTTACTTTTCTCAATTCGATTCACCTCTTGCTCAAACACCTGGTTGAGGGCCTTCGCTATTATTACATAATTTTTTAGTAATGAATTGTGTTTATATTTTACTGTAAAACTCTTGTAATATGTATTTTATGACTAGTTTTTTTGTCACAATTAGTGGATTTTTGGCCAAGCTAGCTATGTACTTCATGGCTACTTAAATTAAAATAATTTTTGTGGATCCATTCTTGTAATTCCTTTTTGCTTTGTTCAAGTCTAAAAATTTGGCTTTTAAGTCTAAAAAAATATTTATATTTTTTGTATGATTCAAGTTCAACATATAGTTATGATCATAAGTCTATATATATATTGTGACTTCTTAGTGGAAATAGATAATGACTAAGCTACACCAAGCCATTTAATTATCTATCTTTTCAATTCCTTGAAGTACTCTACCTTTTATTTAATTCCCAATCATTTTATCGATTTCTGCATATCCACCAAATTGTCTTTCATTGAAGAAAATATGGTTGCGGTACTATGGATTAATGTCATATGTACCTGGGAAATCTTTAAAAGATTCAAAATTAAGTTCCTTTTCTAATCCAAAGCAAGAAAAATGTTTGATTTGATAACTTGAAATGAAAAATGGCAGAAAGTATGACACGTGGCACATGTTTTATTTTTTTGATTTATGCATATCTATCAGATTGTTTTTCTTTAAAGACAATGTGGTTGTGGTACCACAAATTAATGCCATATATACATTTGAAGCGAGTGATTAGATAACTTGATATTGACAACTACACGACATATTGTATATGATGATGTCATTAATCCAGTGATCAATTGAAATAATATTTGTAATGATTTTATATCATTTGAGTGGTGATATTTACAACTTGTCAGCTTGAGGTACAATGTACATGTAGCTAGATGTCAATCAAAATAAACATTGTAAATGTAAGACTTAAGTTACACGATTAAGTTGGTTACTTGGCTTGCATGATTATACCTCGCATGACTCACAAGTAAACAGGGATCAGGTTGGTGGCCCATAAATAGGGATAATGAGCACAACTAAAATCATTCATAGAAGGCTAAAGGCTTTAGTATTAAGTACAATGTTTTGAATTCTCATAAGGGTTTTCATTTTTCAAGGTTAATAAGGAAGAAGTGTTGATGGTCAAAATAACACAACAACATTAAACAAAATATTTCTATCCCATTTCTCTTGAAAAAGGAAAGAGAGCAACATGTGCTAACCCAGATTGGACAATTCTCTATGTTCTCCTTGTTGCATCTTATGTGAATGTTTCTTCCAGCAACTCCTCATAATTGAATAGGCCTAAGTTTTTATGTGTGATGTTCGACCAATTTGAATCCAGCTTGCTAGCTGTAATTGTGGGACTTTGGTGCTTATACCTTAAGGTGTAAGGGAGCTGTTCCACTTTTATCTTTTTAGGCCTGGTCCCTTGTCTTGAACTCTTTGCAACTTGGCTCCTTTAAGAAGCTTCCTCCGATGCTCTTGATATCCTCTATTCATGCAATACAACCCTATATTAGATAAAAGAAGGCATGAAAATAATTACATAACACATAACCTCTCATACCATTCTCTATTCCCTCAGGATAACTCTCCATACTTAGTCAAATTTTATATCCACTGGAAGTGGAGTTAGGAAAGAATTAGGAAGACAAAGCCTTTAACATAGGTAGGATCGAAATCGAAACCGAAAAGAGATTGGAACTGGGATTGGAATGGAAACTGAACCTGTAACTAGTCGATAGTTCCAAATTCGTTTCCCACTCCGGTTCCACTTCCACCAAAGATCAAGGGTGAATACCACAATCAACAGTCATTAGAAGCAGGATCATTTTGGGAATTAATTCCTATGCAAAAACACTTATGGGGCGAGCTCATTCTTGGATCCACTTCTGCTAGTTTACCATTCAAATGAAGATATTTTGAAGATGCCGTCATATGAGCTTAAGACTTGGGTCACATAAAAACATAAGGAAACTTTAAATAAAAAGGGCCTAACCTCACCCTTTAATAGGAAAAATATGAGATTTAAACTTTTAGGGCTCAACATTGTAAAGGTCATCGCACAAACCCTAGTTTGTGCGACTCGTTAATTCAGGTAATTAGGGAATCAAGAACCCGATATGAAAACTACTAAATTGACATGGAAATAGGATCAAAGGGGTCATCAAACATATTTCAAAGCATTTAAAGCACAAAAGACCCCACAAAATGAAACCCTAGTTAAAAACTAGGGAACGATAGAACATACATGCCACAAAAATAACAACAAAATGACAAAAGAACAAATGAAAAAGTAAAAAAAGAAAAAAGAAAAATGGGAAAAAGAAAAAACAAAACTAGAAACAAACAAGGGAACAAGAGAATATCCACATGAAAGGTCCTGTGAATGCACAAGAACACCACAAACAAGAAAATGGAAATTCCAATAGAATGGGAAAATGACCCTACCTCGAAATGCCACCAAGAAAGGTTGAAACTCGATAAGAATCCACTCACCAATGTGCCTCTGCAATCAAATTGTGCTCCTCTCAAAGTTACTCAGGCTTTGGTTCGCTAAAAAAACTTAAGCAATAAAGATAATGAGCCAGTTAACCTTGATTAGTATTTAAAAAGCATTTCTTACATGTGAGGAGGCTGTAATTAATGTAATAAATGTGATCAGTCACGCACAAAACCAAAAACGTAAATGAGTTAAAAACCAATATGAAAACTGAAGGCAGGGAAAATGCAAAAATGAAGTAAAAAAAAACAAGAAACTATAGCCAAGTCTCTTAATCCAATTTTACATCCGGTTCTGGTCTCACGGTAGGGATAGACAACAAAGGGAAATAGGGGTGGAATTGGAACCAAAAATGGACATGGAACTTTTACAAAGTTCCAAGTTTGGTTCCGATTCTGGTTTTGCTTCTAACAAAGGAACAAACAACGACACAAAGATAATGATAAAAGAAATGACAAGAAGTGGGATCAGAACGAAAATCGAACCTGACCAAGACACCAACGAAGACAAAAAACACAAAGCAAACAAGCGGGAGTGGGATTAGAACCAAAATGGAATTCAAAACTTTTACAAAGCTCCAAGTTCATTTCCATTTCTGGTTCCACTTCTGCTAGAGTGAAAAAAAAACACAAGCAAACGAAAGACAACTCAAGGGAGAAACAAACCCAAGAACGCAAGACAAACCAAAAACACAAAGAAAAACAACAAGGCAAGAGCGGGGTCAGAACCAGATTCGAACCCGGACTTGGAACCTTCACAAAATTATGAGTCTAGTTTCCATCCTAGATCCGCTTTCGCCAAACCAAAAAGAAACAAGGACTTAGGAGGAAAAAGAACAACTCCTAAGACCTAAACAAAAACACTAAAGACAAAAAAACAAAGGGGGACCTATTTTGATCCAAAACAAAATGGGGTGGTTATGCAAGGCTTAACAAGAAGATGATGTGGTTTTATTGGGGATAGTCTAAATTCTCCTACCTCTAGTTATGCAGTTACAAAGTAAAAGACCAATTTCCTTCAAGTTTAGAATGGGTGGAATTGGAAAGAAGTTGATTTGGTTCACTTGAATTCTTAGACAAGTTTTGAACTAGGATGAGGAGATTAGAATGGAGATAAGTGCTTTCACAAAGAGTACACCCACATTAGTATTTTAATCTTGTTTGCATTCAAAGCAGATGAATTATCATACTCCATTTTGTCAGAGGCCCTCATAGAGGAATTGTGGAATTTTAGAGTCATGCTGGGCTATCCAGATGCATGGAAGCTGCACAAAGATGGTGGTAGAAAATTTACTACCCCTTATATTTTGCATGACTTTGGTTGCTAACCAGGATAGGTACATTTTCTATCTTCACAACTCGCATTTCCACAGAATGGTAGGCAAGCCCTATAAATTCTTAGAGTCATTTTTTTGGTAATATGGTCTAGATCCCATAGTCGCCACTATCAGCTTGGAATCAATTTTTTCATTTTGGGTTGTTTTGGTGCATCAAATTGAGCATATTATAAATGTAGAACTATATTTGAGGTCTTAAGATCCAAACCATGGTTGGAAAGCCTTTTGGTTTGAGAATATGGTATAGGAAATGCTCTTCTATTGTCACTAGTAGCAACTTGTATTCAATTGTGTTTGATGTAAAGTGACGTGTCATTTATACAAAACAAGAGCTTGCATGCTCTACTCATCTTTAAAAAGCTATGTAATAATGTAAAATTGTAATTCATTTGTAATAAAATAAATGGCTATGTTATTCTTTGATATTCATTCTATAAAGAATTATTTTGTGTGTTCAGTGTCTATTCAAATCATACAAGTAATTATACAAGTAATGTAACTTGAATAAAATAATGGAATGAAATATTTAAAAAACTTAGAAAAATAATTTTTTTTCCTTTAAGAGATTAAGTATTATCTATTTATGAAATATTCACTTGCATATTTAGAACATAAAGCAATACAAATGAAAAAATAAAGTTTCCATCAAATTGACAAAAAACACTAAAAACACTAAAAGTTGTCACTCTTGCTAGGGATTGCTGAAATCTTATTGATTTCTAATTTGTCATTGAAATGCTCCCCTAGTTCTTGGTATCATTAGTCATTTTATTAAGTCCTTTTCAACGTTAAGTTACCGACTGTTTGGCCTTAATGTAAATCAATGTATTGGTTTTAAAGGGATTTTGCGAGTCTATAGGATGCTTCAAGTACATCTATATGTGACTCATGATATTGTGGAATGGACATGTAGAATCATCTCAATGACTCCATTAGGATTGTGTATCCTAGCACACTAAAGTTTAAAACAAATTTAAAACACATGTTTATTGTTTATATCATAAATTACTCAACTATTCGATGAACATTTGATGGATGGTTGTTGTTGCATTCTAGAATGAAATGCATAGAGTGCTAGGCTTGTGAACTCAAACATCCAGAATCACCCTATAACCATTAGATGTACAAAGATCAATGGTTGAGAATTTGTTTGAGAATTTATTTTTAAGTTTCATTATAGAAATGTAATGTACTAATTGTGTAGTACGAAGGAAACACATTGAAGTTTTATTCACTTTAATATTCAAAAAAATAAGTGAGCTTTCTACTACTAAGTGATTTTATTTTTAAGTGAGAGAGTTAGCAAATAGGGAAATTTAAGATTTATCATTGCATTGTACTAGGGAAATTTTGGGTTCCAACAAGCTTACAAAGTTAGTACATGCTTGTTAGTATTAATCTTTTCAAGAATCAAAATTTGGGAAAGTGAAAGACAAAATTCCTACATTTCATCATTTCTTGAATTTTTATTTTGTCAAACTTTGGGTTTAGGGAATTGAAAACTTGATAGTTGAGGAAAATTAAGGACTTAAGAGAGATTTCACATTGTACAAGCATGCCTACCACCAATAGAACACTAGTTGTTGGGAAAGGCAAAGCAAAATTGGGTAGAAAAATAGATTATGCTGGAATGCTTAAAACCTCAAGTTTCACTGATGAATACCATGATATTTATGATCCTAAAATCTATGGTAGGCTTACCTTGAAACTTAGATTTTCATGTGAGAATAAGGCTTCAAAGAAAACACAATTACTAGTGTTAGTGCACCATGGGTACTTGGATTAGGATGCATGATGATACATGAGGTTTTCCCTTGCCTAGAATTTATTGTGGTCTATGCCCACAATTATGATGATAAAAAAGAGTAATTGTTAATGTAGACAACAAAGAAGAAATGTTATCCATTAATGCATAAGAATTTGGAAAAGTGTTGGGGTTACAACTGAATAATTTGGAAACATCCACATCGATGTAGAAAAGCTTGCTAGTGATTATGAAGCAGTGGTCGAAAGGGAGAAAAATACTTTCCTAAATAAAATAGTCAAGGATACCAAAG
This sequence comes from Sequoia sempervirens, assembly GCA_007258455.2. NCBI lineage: Eukaryota > Viridiplantae > Streptophyta > Pinopsida > Cupressales > Cupressaceae > Sequoia > Sequoia sempervirens. Next base: position 97,715,207 of record VDFB02000363.1, on the reverse strand, counting down.
AGGTTAGAAAAAAATTGAAAGGTAATCATAAGCCTCCTTGTGATTTTGAAATTTTTAGACCATGAGTTTAGGATACTATTTTCATGCTAGCATTTTTCCTCAGACTGGATAGCAATGGGAAGTGGGTGCAAGCCTCCTTGAAATGGTATTCAATATCCATTATGCTAAAAAATGTGTCAAATATAACTATCTTGAGCACATTGTAGAATCCATGCATAAATAATTTTTATTGATTAAAGGAGGTTCCACCAAGATATTTAGGTTCACAACTTACTTGTGCTACTTTTTTCTATTCAAATTTAGTGGAATGTTTTAGACCAACAAGCTTTAGATTCAACCCTATATGAATTTTGAGGAAAACAATGTCTCCAGTCTATGATTGGACAACTAAGATAAGGATGCATGATTCTTGAAGGAACTACAATCATTTTGTAGATTAATTTTTAGCTCTATTATATCAAGCAATTACAAATACTCGAATACCTAGATTGCCTATGTCTTTTAGAAATTGCATTCAAATAGGAAAAGAAATAAAATTTGCTAATTGGTACTTAATGGAAGAATATAATGTGCTAAGATTTTATGCATCGAGAGTAAAGCCATACAAACTTCCAAATCATGTGATAGAAAGGGTTTTTGCATTGAAATATGTAAGGAAGATGGAAAGTACTGATAAAGAATACTTTCTCAGTCAGTAGAAGAAGAGCTTATTTCCTTCTTTACCTTTTTCATGTGGAGGGTTCACATTCGAGAGAAAAGAATTTAATGTGGCACATGATATTTTGAAATATTTAATTTTGATGTTGTTTTTCACTGGCAGTATGATCCATGTGACATCGTTAAATCAAGGATTGTGGCCAATAGGAATGTTGCAAGTAGAATTGAACATAAAACTAAACCCTTGCTTGAAAAATTGAGAAACAAGGATTCTTGGGACAAGGTCAACGTAGAAATGGAGAAAAGTTCTATTGAGAAAGGTATTTCTTTTGAACAATTTTTAGCAAAAATTACGGCATTGCACCAACAGACAAGAGCAAAGAATCAAATCAAGAGGTACAAAATTTTTTATGAAAAAAGTGATACACCCTCTAGTAGAGTAAAAATTCTAGATTATCTAGATAAAGAATGCACATAAAAAATTGGTCACAATAAAAAAATCTACCTTTTGGACTATGAGGAAGGATTTAGGTGAACCAAGAACTCTTGCAAAGTTTGGAGATAATGAAGAAGATTACGAGTTTAACAAGTTGTGGAATACAGTTCATCCCAATGAATGTGAAGAAAATGATGATGAATCAAATGATGATAGGGAAGAAAAAAGAGTACAAATACAATTTGGTTTAAGTGAGGCCACAAAACAATCATTTATTTCAGGAGCAACCATAGCCAAAAAAATGGGTTATGAAGGTGGTCCTTTGGGGTCCCAAGGACAAGGCCCTTGGATGGTATCAAATGTAGATCATATAAAAATAGTTGATAAACAAGAACTTGGAGCTGATAAAATAGACCAAGGGCATACAAGTACAGCTAAAACAATTCATTTTGTTACATCTTTAAATCCTAATCCTCATGGTTAGATACAATCACAACTAGGACATGCCCATGGTGGAGAAACTAGTGCAATTAGCACTGCCATTAGTGGAGATGGTATGGGTACTAGTACTAGTAGTGGTCAACATGTGCTACAACAACAATTAAAAATTACACACAAGAGGCCAACAATACAAGATCTCACACAAACACCCAGTGATCAAGGCATACTGAAGAGGGAAAGGATTATGATATATCTAAGTCCAACTACCAGTTCCATCACAAAGGAGTTATTTCCAGACACTTCTCCAGTTAGTGTGGCTACAACAACAACTACAAGTACCCCTAGTTCTTCACCATTCAAGCATTCCATTATTTTTGTGTCCCCAGGTTTTGATTACAATGATAAGTTTAAAAAGAAATCAGAATTATATAAAAAAGAAAGGAAGCAACTGATGGAGAGTTTGTCTGCTATAACTTTAGAGCCTACAACAACCAGGTATTACCCACATTTGACCCAAATAAATAAATCATGGAGTACATGTTTGTTGTTCCCACAATTCAAAATAAACGAGCAAATTAGATGGATCAATTTGAATTTTAGGTGAGGAGATTTCAATTGGATTTTTTTGGATACAAAAATACTGCAAAAAATAATGTATCAAAGAAGAATAATGAATTGGTGTACACATCATTGTTAAATTAAGAGAGAAAAAGGTTGCAAATTCAAATAGAAAAGTTACAGGAAAACCTAGCAAACGAGAAAGCAAAGAGGAAAGCAATAGATAAGAAGAGCAATGAATTAGATTTTTTTTTTGCCTCTACATCAACAAGCAAAGAAGATAAAAAAACACAGGTGAAATTGAATGAACTGAAGCAAAGGTTAGATGAGAGAAAAAATAAATGAGGAAAAATCCACTTTAGAAAAGTAAGACAAAACATGGGGAAATCAAATCAACAGTGGGAACAAAAATTGGAGAAAGAGAGAAAAAAATTGAAAGATTGGAAATAGATCTAAAAGAAGTAGAAAATGAGATAAAATCTTATCAAAATAAGTTAACTACATTTTGTAGAGAAACAATGAGGCATATGAGATAAAATATCTAGGAGGAAATACTGTAGAGGATTGTTCATATGTGTGAATTGTTTCAATTGATTGATGCTATGAGACTACATTATAAGAAGCTCAACAAATATTTAATGGACAACGAAAATGTGTTGGTAGTAGAGAAATATGCAAATCAAGTTCAACATGTTGCAAGAATGAAGGTGTTGTCATTGATGTCAACTGGTCAATTGGTTATCAACTGGTTTTTGTTGTCATGGTTGTAGGTTATTGGTTGTTCATGTCGAGGATATTGAGAAAATTGTATTGAAGAAAGGTTGCAAGTGTTCAATGGTTGCTTTGGGTTTTTCTCCTATGGTTGTGTGGTTAAGTATGTTGATCATGTTTGTTGGAAGTTATTATATCTAGTTTTTTTTCTTTTGATTCATTGTATAGTGTGAGTTGTGTTCACCAGTTGTGAATTATGGTTTTCTATGTTGCCGGCTGAGGTTCGGGTGAAATGTTGTTGGTCCGAATTTCTCTTTGGTAAAGTCTTATGACTTGCAGTTCTAGACTTAAGTTGTTATAATTGCATTGAAGATAATCTCGGTATCTAGAAGGATTGTGCTTAATTTTTCTATGTGTTTTACACTGGTTTGGATGACCTTGTGTTGAACACTATCTTTGAGTTGATGAAGTGTGTTGGACCTATTTGGGTCCTCATCAAGCATGCATCTGGGTTGCCCTCATTCAAATTCCACCCTAGGATGTTTTGGTGCCGATCTAATTTGAATTCATTGATGGATGGCTGAATTTGGATATGTTTCAAAGTTGAAGATAATATAAATATAGGATGAGTTAGTGGTGAAAAGATGTAAAAAGAGAGTTAAGTGCAAAGAAATAGAGTAGATAGATGCAAAATAGATGTGAATCAGTTGGTGTGTGTGATGCAAGTGTGGAAAATCAGTGCGAAGTGTAAATGATTAGTTTCTAAATGCAGTGAGCTGAAGGTTTAATCTATCATTCATTCATGTCTACAAGTGGTTGAGAAAATTATGGTGGAAATATCTATTGCATTGAGATTGTCTCTCTTTGTAACGTATATCTTCTATCTTCTTTGTATCTCTGTGGCAGTGATCCCTCCAAGTGGTTAGCCTTGTTGGACAATGAGTCCTTGTTTTGGTAGTGGGCCTTTGTAATTAGTTTTGATATTCGCTATAGTTTGAGTTAATCCTCACCGTGGTTTTTCCCTTATTGCCTATGTAAATCTAGTGTTGTGTTTGTGTGATAGTTTTTCAGTTTCAGCACTTGCACTTAACGTTTAATCATTTTAAGCAATGTTAAGGATTTTTTCCAGTGAATAATTTAAAGGTTTAAATTTGTTACAACTGATTCACCCCCCTCTCAGTTGTCTTGTTTAATGATCTGGGGGATATTTTCAGTGGAAATTGAAGTGTCTCCAAATCTCTAGATTTCTACACCATCAAAGAGAGCTCAACGTCTTGATTCCAACACAACTTGAATGGAGTCAAACAGAGCTACGAAGCCCAAGTTATTTCCGGTCAAAGTTTAGTCAACAACTGGTCAACTTAGGGCCCAGGGCAAGAAAAAAGGTCAAAATTTAATGTCCCTAAAAGTGGTCAAAATTGATGCCAATGCGAAGAGCTTCAAAAGAGCTTTCTGATGGTGTTTGTTTTGCACAAATCGGAGCTCGTATGTGTGAGATATGGAAGGTCAAAGCTCGTGGTTGACTAGGTTGACTTGAAGGTACAATGATGAGGTCAACATGATGTCATCATTCTAACATGGATGAATCATGAGGTGACACATGGTGGCTTCCTGAAGTTACATGTGGCAGCAATTTGTTGGACATGGCTTTATTTAAAAAATAAAAATATGAAATATAAAAGCCTACCACTCCTCACATTTAAAAGCCTTAATTTAAGGCCTACGTGAGAAAAAGTAGGTGGGGTCTTAATTTAAAACAAAAAAAATTTACCCCTATTTAAATGGGATAAAACCCCTTTAATATTTAAAAATACATGTGGTTGGGAGATCCCCTTTTTAAGGGGAACTTAAACATTATTTTTAAAGAAAAATAAACAAATTTCCAACCAATTCACCCCCTATAATTAAGGATTAAATCCTTAACAAAATCAAGCCTGTTTATATTCAAAGGTGAATTATTAAGATCTCCTAATAAATCCTCAAACGAATTATGGAATAAAATTACAAGAGGCCATCCGTGAAGATTTTATGTAAAATTGGATGGGTTGTTTTAACGGGAGGATATCCCTATGTAAATAAGGGGGGATTTTCAAATAATATTTTCTATGTAAAGGGGATATTGGGAGGTTTTGAAAATCAATTGGTTATGAACCAATTTGAGTAATTTTTTTGTATAAAAAGGGTAGAATGGGGGGTGTGAGATTAAGTAATTTTTGAAGAATTTTTTGGCTAACTGCTGGAAGTGAATTTTTGAGAGAGTTGTGAGAATATTTCCAAGTGATAGTGAATTTGATCCTTATGCATTTGAAGCTTAGTTAAGCTTGTTGCATTTGTTGAAGGATTTCTTTGTAATTCATTATCGTCCAAGGAGACAAAAATCTTGTAACAGGTGGAAGACCTTTTGTAATCATTTTCTGGAGATTAATCAGATCAGTCTCACTCCATTGGAGCAGACCCGGAGACGTAGTCACGTTTGTGGAAAACTCCGTAATCAAACTCTGTTTGCATCTCTCTCTTTCTTTCTCTCACTTTCTTTCATTCTGTTATTATCACCTCGTCATTTTAATTATTGTAATTATTTCCATGAGTTAATTTTGTTCTAATTAACTTGGAATAATCATTGTAAAAATTAAGCATTCAATACTGCAAATAGTCTAGATCCTATACAGATCATTTAACAATTGGTATTAGAGCTTGATTCCTTGGAGAAGAGCTTAATTCTTAAGGAAGGTCCGAGATTTTTGGAAAAGTTACTCATGATTATCCAAGGTTCAATGGAACTAATTATGCTATTTGGAAAATACTGATGGAAGAATATTTGGAGTATTGTGGATATGATGTGGAGAAAGCTTACAAGAATCCTTACACTCCTCCTGCTAATGGTTTGAGTATGACTGATGAGATCAAGGCATATGAAGCAAACAATAAGGCAAAGTACATTTTGAAAAATAGTCTTGTACATTTTGATTTGATTAAATTTCAAAATCTAAAGACTGCTAAGGAAGTCTAGGATGCTTTGGAAAAGGTGCATGAAGGTGATGAAAGGGTCAAAGAAGCAAAATTGAAGAATTTGGAGACATAGTTTGAGTTCCTACATATGTCTAAAGATGAGAATGTTAAAGCTTATGTATAGATATTGGATAAGGTAGTAGCTGGAATGTGAGGACTTGGTGCTACAATAGATGAAACTAGGATTGCAAAGAAGATTCTTAGAACTCTCCTTGATGCTTATAGAAAAAAAGTATGTGCTATTGAACAAAATATATATTATAAGATTTACACTAAAGATTAGTTGTTGGGATCTTTGACATCTTATGAGATGAGGAAGCCAAATTTGAGCATTGCATTCAAATCAAAGACTACTTTTAAGGCTACAAAAGCTAAAGATCCGGTTGAAGAAATTTTTGGTGAAGTAGAAGCTAACTTTGTGAGAAGGATGAGGAAAGGCTCCAACAAGTATGAAGGTAAGTTACCTTTAAAGTGCTTTAGTTGAGGAGGAATAGGTCATTATGTTGCAAAGTTTCCAGAATAGGTCATTATGTTGCAAAGTTTCCAGAAAGAGCTAAGAGGAATAAACACACATATGAGAAAGAAAAGAAAGGTAAGAAGATCAAAAAAGCATATTATGTGAATGGGGATGCTAGTATATCTGATGAGGAATATCATTATGGAGACCCTAATGACAATGAATGCTTGTTCTTGGCTATGAAAGATGAACCTAATTATGCTAATTTTGAAAAAAAGGTGAAGGAATGCCCTCTAGAGAAGGAGAAAAATGAAGGTACTGTAATCTCTTCCCTACATGCTAAACATGAAAATAACTACTGGGTTGTTGAAGGTGGTTGTTCACATCACATGAATCATGATAAGAGTAAGTTTGTTAAATTTGAAAAATATGATGGAGGCTTGGTTATGTTTGGAGATGATACTAGTGCTAAAATTTATGGGATAGGTTCAGTAAGTTTTGATGGAAATAATAATACTGATGATGTCTAATATGTTAAGGGTTTAAGGAATAATATATTGAGTTTTGGAAAGATGTGCAATAAAGGATATAATCTTGTATTTGAGGATGAGAATGTGAGATTAGGAAAGGATCCAAAATGGTGATTGTTGCTGGAAAGAAATCTGAAGAAAATATCTATCAACTTAAGTGTGTTGATGGATGATGCTTTATGACTCAGATTAATGAAAATTGGTTGTAGCATTAGAGAATGTGTCACATGAATTTTGATAACTTGGAAAGGATTATTGCAGTTCAGGCCATGAGAGATTTACCAAGGATTACAAAGCTGGTTAATGCCATTTGTAGTAATTGTCAGTTTGGAAAGAAAGCAAGAAGACATTATAGATCAAAGGAATAATCTACTACCGGACTACTGGATTTAATTCATACAAATCTCTATGGTCTTACAAGAGTGAGAAGTCTACAAAGTGAAAGGTACTTTATGCTTTCGATTGATGATTATTCTAGATATACATGGGTTACATTTCTTAGAGAGAAGTCTGATGTATTAGATAGATTCAAGACATTCAAAGCTATGGTTGAAAATGAAGTAAATTTGAGGATAAAATGTTTAAGGTCTGACAAAGGTGGAGAATTCACCTCCAATGAGTTTAATATGTTTTGTGAAGTGCATGGAATAAAAAGATAGTTATCTACCCCAAGAACTCCTCAACAAAATGGAGTTGTTGAAAGAAAGAACATAACAATTCAAGAGGCCGTTGGATAAATGATTACTAAGGCTAGTTTACCAGAAGTTTACTGGAGAGAAGCTATTCATACTACTATTTATGTATCCAATTGAGTTAAAGCAAGAGAAAAAAAATACAAATACCCCCTATGAGCTATGGTGTGGAAGAATTCCTACTGTTAAGTATTTCAAGGTATTTGGAAGAAAATGTTATATTAGAAGAGATGAAACTTTATGAGATTTTGATGCAAGAAGTGATGAAGGAATTTTTCTTGGATATTCTACTAAAAGCAAAGCTTACGAATGTTTCAATAAAATACTAAGAAAGATTGGAGAAAATGCAAATGTCAAGGTTGATGAAGCAATGGAGAATTCAATTGATGTTGATGGATATGCATATGATGAACTTGATTGCATAAGAATTGAAGAAATTGTGGAAGAATAGGAAAAGGATGAGAAAGAGAAGATAAATGAAGAAAATGAAAGAGAAGAAGAAGCTCCGATGGTGTCCCCTAAGACAGCTAAATATGTGTAGAAGAATCTTTAGAAAGTCAGATCATTGGAGACAAGACAAAATGAGTATTGACAAGAAGCAAAGCTGCTATTGGTGAGGTAAATCTATGCTTAATTTATGAGATTGAACCAAAAAATATAAGTGAAGCATGTAAAGATGAACATTGGATGAAAGCTATGAAAGAAGAAATTATGCAGATTGAGAAAAATCAAACTTGGGAATTGGTCCCAGGATCAACAGACAAGAACATTATTGGATCAAAGTGGGTATTCAGAAGCAAGTTGAATGAGAATAGAGAAGTGGTTAGAAAGAAAGCAAGGCTTGTGTGTAAAGGTTACTCACAATTAGAAGGCATAGATTTTCAAGGGACTTTTGCTCCAGTGGAAAGAATGGAAGCTATAAGGATGTTCTTAGCATTTACTGCTCATAAAGATTTCAAGGTCTATCATATGGATCTCAAGTCTACATTTTTGGATGGTGAGCTAGAAGAAGAGGTCTACATGGAACAACTGGAAGGATTTCAGTTGTCAGATCAACTGGATATGGTGTGCAGATTGAAGAAAACTTTATATGCATTGAAGCAAGCTCCTAGAGCCTGGTATGCATTGCTAGAAAATTATTTGATTCAACAAGGTTTTAGAAAAGGTACAAAAGATAGTAATCATTATTTTAAAATTGAAAATGACAAAATATTGATTGTGGTTGTATATGTTGATGACATTATTTTTGGAGGAAATGAAACTATGTGTAAGATGTTTGTGGAAGAGATGCAAAAAGAATTTGAAATGTCTATGTTTGGAGAGATGAATTTCTTTCTTGGTTTGCAAATTAATCAAATAGAGAAATAATATTTTATTTCACAGTCTAAGTATGTGAAAGAGATGTTGAAGAAGTTTGGGATGGATGGTTCCAAACCAGTATGCACTCCTATGGTGATTGGTTGAAAATTAGGTAAAGAGGATGATTCACCTAAGACTAATAAGAGAAAATATAGATATATGATTGGTGGAATATTGTATTTGACTACTACTAGACTGAATATTATGCATTCTTTCTATTTTGTGGCTATATTTCAAGAAAATCCTAAGGAAACACATGTTGCTACTGTTAAAAGAATATTTAGATATTTGAATGGCACTCCGGATTATGGGTTATGGTATCCTAGGGATACTGACTTTACACTAAGTGCTTATACAGATGTAGATTGGGTTGGATTTGTAGATGATAGAAAGAGTATAAGTTGTGGTACATTCTTTCTTGGTTGTATATTGGTGGCATGGTTGAGTAAAAATCAAGATGCAGTTTCCTTTTCTATTGCCGAAGTTGAGTATATTGCTACTACATCTTGCTGTACACAAGTTCTATGGAATGAAATAGACATTGAAAGATATCACAGTGGTGTATGATGATCCTATTTCTATCTTTTGTGATAACACAATTGCAATTAACATTTTAAAGAATTTAGTGATGCACTTAAGGACAAAGCATATATCTATCAGGTATCATTTCTTGAGAGAGAAGGTCATGGAAAATGAAGTAAATCTTGAGTATGTCCCAACGAAGGATCAAATTGCTGATATATTTATGAATGCTCTTGCTAAAGATACTTTTGAGTATCTCCGAGAGAAGTTAGGGGTCATTTCCCCTCCTTTCTTGAAATAGATGCATATGTAGGTGCATCAGTCTGGTGGACCTATGGATCTATCTTTCTTCTAGAATGATGTTTTGGTGGCTACCTCTTAGGGGGAGTAGGTAGTGTCATGTGTTGTCATTGTATGAGTATTCTATTTTTAATGTCAAAGAGAAAATCAATGTAAAATATATTTTTCATTTGTCATTGATGTTAAAGGGGGAAAGAAAGAATGTGAAAAAGAGGAAAAGAAGAATGTGAAAAAGATTATCTACTAAGGGGGAGAAATAAAAAGAAAAATATTGAGAAGTGTATTCAGAGCTAGTATGTTGTCTTTGATGGTTTTTCACATCATGTGTTGCCATTAATGACAAAGGGGGAGATTGTCACAAGAATGAAGTTGTTTTCATTGATGTCAACTGGTTGTTGTTGTCATTGATGTCATTGTTGTAGGTTATTGGTTGTTCATGTCAAGGATATTGAGAAAAATGTATTGAAGAAAGGTTGCAAGTGTTCAGTTATTGCTTTGGGATTTGGTCCTATGGTTGTGTGGTTCTGATATGTTGATCACATTTGTTGGAAGCTTCGATGTCTACATTTTTGGCTTTTGATTCATTGTATAGTGCAAGTTGTGTTCACCAGTTGTGAACTGTGGTTTTTTCGTGTTTCTGGCTGAGGTCTAGGTGAAATGTTGTTGGTTTAAATTTATCTTTGGTAAAGTATTATGACTTGCAGTTCTAGAGTTAAGTTGTTATGATTGAATTGAAGATAATTTTGGAATCTGGAAGGATTGTGCTTAATTGTTCTATGTGTTTTACAATGGTTTGGTTGACCTTGTGTTGAACAATATCTTTGAAGTTGATGAAGCGTGTTGGACCTATTTGGGTCCTCATCAAGTGTGTGTTTGGGTCACCCTCATTCTAATTCCACCCTATGATGTTTTGGTGCTAACCTAATTTGAATTCATTGATGGATGGCCAAATTTGGATATGTTTCAAAGTTGAAGATGGTATAAATATAGGATGAGTTAGTGGTGAAAATATGTACAAAGAGAGATAAGTGAAAAGAAATAGAGTAGATAGATGTGAATTAGTTTGTGTGTGTGATGTGAGTGTGGTAGATTAGTGTGAATTCTAAATGCTAAGTTTCCAGATGCAGTGAGCTGAAGGTGTACACTATCATTCATGCATGCCTACAAGTGGTTGTGCAAATTGTGGTGGAAATATCATTCTCATTGAGATTTTCTTCTCTTTGTAACATATCTCTTCTATTTTCTTTGTATCTCTATGGTAGTGAGCCCTCTGGGTGGTTAGCCTTGTTGGACTGTGAGTCCTGATCTAGAGAATGAGTCCTTGTTTTGGCAGTGATCCTTTGTAATCAGTTTTGATATTCTCTATAGTGTGAGTTAATCCTCATCATGGTTTTTCCCTTATTGTTTTTTCCACATAAATATATTATTGTTGTGTTTGTGTGATGGTTTTTAGTTTCTACACTTGCACTTAATGTTTAATCATTTTAAGTAGTGTTAAGAATTTATTTCGGTGAATGATTTAAAGGTTTAAATTTGTTACAACTGATTCACCCCCCTCTCAGTTGTCTTATTCAATACAACAAAAAATCTACAAAGCTAGTGACAATGAATTGAAATTAATAGGGATTAATAATCAAATTGATGCCTCAATGATGTTGTCATGCATTATTCAAAAGTATTTGAGAATGTGTGAAACAATGGAATTTGTGCACTTGGCTGCAAAAAGGATGAAGAATCTAGATGAAAAGGTAAGGAACTTGACAAAGCTTCATTTTACAGAGGTTTTTGACACAAATGAGCAATTCATTGGAAAGGATGATTTTTGAACGAAGATGCAGGGTGTAAGGAAGATTGATTTGGACCAGTTTCCTTAGAACCTAGATGAGGTGAACTATTTGGATTCCATCAAACCATTGATAAATTTGAATGCAACTTTGATTGAAAAATTCAAGTTAGGTTCCAATTTCAATCATGAATTGTTAACAAATTTTCAAGTCATACAACATCAGTTAGAACAAATGACAATTCCACTACCTGAACACTGGAAGCTGCTACAAAAGGAGATAAAATGATTTGATATAGATAATATGAGTTTCCAAGTTCCAACTCAGCCCTATGTAGAGTTGTCTTTGAGCAAGATTTTGCATTGCCTCTATGTATTCCTTCATTTGAAAATCAATAAAAACTCAAATTCAGTAAGTGTTGATGTTCAATTATTTGTATTATTTATTTTATCAATTGAAGAAAAACTCTAGTTTCAACTACTAGATACACATTAAATGATTGCTAATGTTCATTGTTGTATATGCTACTGCTGTTAATATGTTATTACACATTGAGTTGAGTGATGAATCATTGGGTAAATGTTTAACACAATTAAAATATGAAATTATTAATAATACATTAATTTATTAAATCTGATGCATAATTTCATGGAATATAATATAAAATATCAAATAAAATATAAAATATCAACTATAGTTTGGGATATAAATTATTGGTAATCCTTAATTGGTTAAATTAGGGTTGTTAGGTTTGCAACCCAGGGATTTTTAAAACCCTATTATCCTAAAATCGTAGTGTTATTATGTTTTGTTGTTGACATCATTCACTTTTTGATTGGTCTTTAACATAATTAAAATATGAAATTATTAATAATATGTTAATTTATTCAATTTGATGCATAATTTCATGGAATACAATATAAAATATCAACTATAGTTTGGAATATAAACTTATTGGTAATCCTCAATTGGTTAAATTAGGGTTGTTAGGTCTGTAACCTAGGGATTTCTAAAACCCTATTATCTTGAAACTCTGGCGTTCTTATGTTTTGTTGTTGACATCATTCACTTTTTGACTGGTCTTTAAGTTATGACTTATGGGTATCGATGTCGTGAGTCCTACATCCCCTTTTGCTAGGAAGTGCCCCTTTAATATCAGATATAAAATTAAAACCAAAACCTTTGATTTTCTACAATTTTATTGTTTTAGGTTCATTACCTGGTGGAAGATAAAGGATTCTGCAAGTCCACGGGCCCATAACGAAGTGTCCTTTTCTTTGTTGTGGAACTACAGAAGGACACCATGTGATGATATTCTTATGTGGGACGTGGGAGAATTATATTGGAGAGGGGATGGTTACATCCTTTTCAAGAACTTCAAGGATCCACAAAATGGTGCTACATGGAAAAAGATAAAGGATTCCACAAGTTTGAGGGCCTATTGTGGCATGTCCTTTTCTTGGTTGCAGAATTGTGGAAGGACACTTTGTGATCTCATGTGGGACATGGGAGAATTCTATTGGATAGAGGGGATGGTTGCATCATTTTCAAGAAAATCAAGGCTTTACTCATCATTAAAATTTGAGATTTGTACATCCCTTTCCACATGGACAACCCACATTTAAAATTGATAAATGGGTAGATGAATGAATTGCACTCATGTGAACAAGAAGTAATGTCGGATGTGACAGATGATGGCTCATAATTTCCTTCATAAATTTTCAATTCATTTGTTTGGTATAGAAAAGTAAGAAAAACCATAGAGGTGTGCCCATTCCATGTCAATTTGAGCTGAAACTATGAACAATTAAAAAATAGGTACACCCTTCTTTGAAAAATTCACCATTGTTACTCTTGAAGCTCATAATCATGTCTACAAACTCTATTGAAAAATATTGTAGAAATTAGTTTTAAATAATTTTGGAATTATGAATCGTCCAAACACCCAACCCTCTAGCTCTACGCTTAAAAGATCCTTTGAGGAGGATATTTTGGCCCAATTGTCAGGTTCTTAAAAAAGCCTCAACATCAACGTAACCTTGAACTTAATGCAGTATAGTGGATGATAGACATAGCCAAAAATTATAGAGATGCTAAGTTGAAGTACTAGGATGACATAGTCACTGGGTGGGAATTGTTCCTACAGTGGTATAGAAAAATAAATCACCATTCCCTATCTCCAATGCATGGACCTATAATTTGGGGAAGCTGGTTGTTCCTAATGTATTTATAAATGTGGAACTCATCAGATGCCTTGCTTCTAGGTATGATGAGAATATTAGAGTAATTAGGGCATTGGATGGAAGTGTCCTAATGGATATAACCAGGGAGTTTATTTGTGAGGTTTTTAGACTCAATGTGGCCATATATAAGGTTATATACCTTTCTTCTTTCAAAATAAAATACAAGCAAGACAAAAATAGTTTTAGAGTGAAATGACTCCCTAGGTTTAGACAAAAAAACCTCTATAGAAAGTCATTGAGAATCCCTGATAACGAACATGACCCTTTTGATGTCAAGTATTTTGAAGATTATTTCAAAAGAACATATTGGGCATTATTCCAGGTGTTGGGAGAAGATGCACACTCAAAAATGGAGACACCTCTTATGTATATGGATATTAATATACATAATCCTTTTGTCAATAGTGACTTTGACTATGCCAGCTTTTTAGTTGAGGCTATTCACAATCGGATGGTAGACATTAAGAGAAGGAAAAGTGGTAAGGAGCAGGAGGTGAATTTCATGTGGTATTGTCTCCTTTTCTGTATGCTTTTGTACAAAGGGAAATATCATTTTAGCAGAGTTTTACTAGTGAACATGAAAGATAAAAAGGGAAACGATCTCCCAATGCAATGTTGGAGCCATATTTGGGATAAACATTGTAGTGAGTTCAACTTTTTTTTTTTGAGAATTGATTTGTAAGACAAGTCATGGAAAGGTTGGGTCTACCTAGAGTTAGATTTTACAAGGAAATTTTGGATCTCCTTAGGCCCAAAAAAAGGAGGCCAGAGTTAGGAGTACAACATAATTGGGGAGATTTTTACCTCCATGACAACTCAGTTGTTATTAGAATATATGAGTGCCCTCAAGACCCCCATGTTCTACCTAGATATGTGTCACCTAGGTTGTCATTCATGGAAATTATATGGCAATTGAATGAGATTGATCAATTTCATTTAAGGAAACAAAAGAAAGGGTTTTTTCCCCCTTATGTTACTACCTTTTCAGATTTCACTTTTATCAGAGACGACTTAGATAGGCTAAAAGAAATGATTAGGGAATACCGTTTATTTTAGTTAAATGCCAGGTATTTTTACCCTGAAGGTTTCATACACAAGGTCAGGAAAAGTATTAGAAGGTCCAATTTTTTCCATCAGGTTGGTGAAAAAAAATATTTCATAAGAAATTGCAAGGATGAATTTGAGGTAAAATACATAAAGGAAAAATGGATTGCATTCAAGAAGGCAGAGACTACCAAGATAAAGAATGATAAGGATTATTGTGGAGAAATTTTTGATATTTTTAACCAAATTGCCAAGATTGAGGCGGTGTTGAAGAATTTTGATAGAGTTATAGGTAAGGCCCCTATCCTGGAAGAGAAACTAGAAAAGCAACCTAGTCCTTCACTTAACCTCTCTATCAGAAGGCCCCATCCCTAGGGGCTTGTTATTAGAGAAAAAGTGCAATCAAACCCACCACAGGTCACTCCCTCTTCTTTCCCTCAAACAATTAGTGTGGATTATGATTCTCCCCCAATAGAGAAACCACAAAAGAGGATGAAAGTTGAGCAACTGCCATTGCTGGTTGAAAATTCCATGAATCTAGATGAAAGTGAATATGTTCATATCACCATGGATGAAATTCAAAAAATATATGCCATCCCCCCAAGACCAAATATTGTTGGCCTTCTTCAGAAAAGGTTCGGGTTGGACATGACTATGGGGAGAGATAACCTCAATGATGTGAGGGAATTGGCATGTTTACAATTCATTTTTGATGACGAGTTTATAAAATCCTAGTAGTTTAAAGAGTTTATTTGAGATCAAAGAGGGAGGAGTACCTTAAAAGAGTTCAGTTGGCACAAGCAGATATGCCTAGAGAAAAGTATGATGAAGTAGCTGCAAAGGAAAGAGAAAAAATGAATTTTGAACCCAAAAATATTATGCATGACAAAGGGAGAAGAATGGTGGAAGATAGTGGATTGCTATTGATCCCTAAATGGGAAATTGCTTCTACAATTGTCTTTGATACTATTAGGAAATGAGAAGGAGAAGTTTTCTCCATAGAAGAGTAAGAATATATGGTATTGTCAAGACCAGGGTTCAACCCACATTGGTAAGCCTTTGCAATTCTACAAACAAGCTTGCGATTGCTGAAGCATCAAAGGGTAAGGGTATCAAAGGGAGATTGATTGTAAAGAGGGTGTCTGACACCTCTTCCCCTAAAGCTATTGCATTAGTGGTAGATGTTACAAAGTTTAATGAAGCTACTATTCAAAGGTTGCAAGATAGAATTAATATAGTGTTGAAGGAACATAATGATATCATGGAAGCTTACAACCAACAATAGGTATTATTGGCTTAAAAAACATCCCTTCTTGAAAGTGTATAGGAAGCAGGCTCCTCTTCTACAATTCCCCCTAATCATGTGATGATTGAAAACATAGAGCTTAAAGAAAAGATTCAAATGTTAGAAGAGTAGTTGAAGAATGCTCAACAAAATCAGTAAAAGGAGAGTGTGCACATTGCAACATTCATCCTAGAGCACAAACTACCTAAAATCTTAAGAAGGATGGAAAATACTCGTGTGTCATATCTGAATTTGAGAAATTCCATTACCAAAATAAGTGGGGATCAAGAACGACTCAAATGTATATTTGAACAATGGAATCCTAGATTTTCATCTTTGGAAGAAATGTATAAGGGATTTGCAAACACATTTGATGCCCTACCTAGTATCTATCTTACTTTTAAGATTTTCAAGATGGCACGAAATCATAAAGGGTATTTGGAAAGTATAATTGAAGCTGCATGAGAAAAAATGAACTTTTTAATAAATGTTGACAAAAGGTTTGTACCCCACCTGTTAGAAGATAATGGGGAGTTGAAGAGCCTAGAGAAATGAAAGGATAGTTTCAATATTTTAATCCCCACACTCTTCCCTCTGATTTGCAAATATGATAAACTTGATTTAAATCAACTTGATTCCTATTCATATAGGATGGTCATTGCAGAACAAACAATGGAAATTTTTTGTAGAGAGGCCAATGCTTTACTTGATGCCAAGTATCATAAATTTTTTGAGAATATGGAAAAGATCTTAGCTCATGATTGGCCTTTTGAGGATATATTTAAGACATAGAATAGAAAGTATAAATTTTCACTTGGCCTATGAGTGGATCCATTATTTTATTCCTATGTTTCCTGTATGAGAATTTGGATGCTAGAAAGTTTTGGGATAAGGTTTTTCACTTCTCTTCTTGTTGCTTCCCTTATGTTATTGTATACACCTAAAAATGGTCACATTACAATAGTCTGGTAATTAATTAAATATTTTTAATATTTAATTAAATCTCTGAATTTAATCTGCGTATAAATAAATCTAAATAATTTATTTATATTGTTCATTCTTTCATCTCGATTAAATAAATAAGTTTATTTAATCACTTTTCTTATCTATTTCTTAATTAATTAAATAAACATTACGATTTATTTATATGCATTATCATATAATCTTGGCTTGAATATTTTATTCAAATAAAGATTAAATATTCTTCTCTTCTAAAAATCCTCAAAATTCCATTCACAATTAAATATTCCAAATATTTAATTAATTCCTCTAATTCCATTTCAAATATTTAATTAAATCTTCTATAGTCCTAAAATCAAAAATCAAACTCACATGAAATTAAATAAATCTATTTATTTAATATTGGATTATCTTCAACAACTGTGAAACAAACTTCCAAAACAAAAAAATAATTTCTCTATTCCTATGCAAGCTTGTTCCCATGGGTTGAAGACAAGCCTCCATTCTTCTCTCCAACCTCCCAACATCTTCCATCTTCCTCTCAACCTCTCCATCTCTCACCATTCAAAATTACCAGACAATCTCACAACCATTGATCTTTGCCAGCCAGGCTCTTGCCTATGAAAATCTATAAAAGGGACTGCCGGGTCTCTGAAAAACATGGAAGCTTTCATAGAGGAAAACTATAGTCAATTAGCTTTCAAGAATTCATAGCATTTCAATTTTTAGCATAGCATAGTTTAGAATATTAGCAATCCATATCATGGCTTATCATCCTTATTTCATAGTTTCAGAAGCATCCATAATCCACAGCCCCTGTGCATATCCGTATCAGCATTTCACTCCACTAGCATATAGGATAGAGAAATAATCTCCCTTTACATACTCGTTCTACAGATTGCCATTCAAAGAAGATTTGCTTATACAATCTGAGAGTAGCAACTTCAAGAGAATCATTAGAGATAGAGAACAATGGAATGATTATGAAGAAGTTCTGTTTGTTATCTTTGATTTCAATTTATCTTGCTTTCTTTAGTTTAATGTTTCATTGGTGTGCTTTTATTGTTTCATTTTGACACTAAAATTTCTCACACACATTTGTGGTGCCCACCATGGGGCACTTTCCCCAATTTTAACATCTTTTCGAAGGTTTTTCTAACAGGTTATGACTAAAAGAGCGTATTAGTGCAATAAACATGCTTCAGTGTAATTCACACCTAGTTCAGTGCCCTTGACTAGTTTCTTAGTGCCCTTGACTGGTTCCTCAATGCCCTTGACTTGTTTTTTAGTGCCCTTGACTAGTTTCTCAGCGCCCTTGACTGGTTCCTCAATTCCCTTGACTGGTTTCTCAGCGCCCTTGACTTGTTTCTCAGTGCCCTTGACTGGTTTCTCAATGCCCTTGACTGGTTTCTCAGTGCCCTTGACTGGTTTCTCAGTGCCCTTAATAGGTTCCTCAACACCCTTGATAGATTTCACAGTGCCCTTAAGTGATTCCTCAGTGCCAATTAACTCTGTTTTAGCGCCCTTGATGTCTGTTTTAGAGCATTTTTTTTAAAAGTATGCAATTGTAATTTGTAACTTAATTAAGGTTTGACTGAATCTGACGCGACCATGGCCAATAAGGGATTTAATTGAAATAAATAAATCCTAGGATAGTCACTTAATTGAAATGAAGCAACCCTAGGATAGTCACTTAAATCGAAAGAATGAAGCAATCCTAGGATAGTCACTTCATCTTTTATTTTGAACTAAAAAAAACACCATGTATTTATGAAGCAAAATCTTCATTTAGATTAGAACATTGTGATTTGGATTTTAAAAAGAACATTTGTTTGCTTTGTTTGTGGCAATAGGTCTATGCTCTCCCCTTAACTGGGTGATCAAAATACCAGACTTGCCTTTTCAATTTCATGCAAATTTACTATTTTAATTACAACCTTTTAGAAGGCCTACCGTAGTGGGAAAAAGTACTCACCCTATGGGAACAACCTAAGTGGGAACAACTAAAGCCAAGTTTTCCAACCCACTTTAATCAAATGCAGATGGTTGATGAAAATCCCATTCGACGATAATGTGCATTGATAACCATCCCCAAAGCCTTTGTTCTAAAGGTTGGGAGGTCTCTTAAGGGAGTCTATCATTTTCCGAACTGAACGAAAACCCTTACTACGAACCTAGTGTAGTATCTAACCGAAGTTAGTTTTTGAACATCCTAATAATCATAGTGCAGGGGAGGGAAGAATCTACCCCCAATACACTCACCATATAACTACCAAGGACCGTTTGCTCAGGGGATCCGGTATCCACTTCCGTCACTTTGAGTACGTGCCTGGAAAAGACAAAAACATGGGTGCCCTTTCGGGGGTGACACAACTGTGTGAGTAGACGCAGTTCTAAGATGTGGGCTGTTGATTATCATGATGACCTACTTGAGTACTAAGAGTGAGTCTATTTGATCTATCTATCATGTGTGAAACCTGTGAAAACAATTTTTGAACAACATTTTGATCATATACTTCATGTTTAGTATAGGAATTAAACACAACTATTCTATAGCTTGCTTGATGTGTTTTCAATACATTAATTCAGTAAAGATCATCCAAAACTCACAATCACATTGATTACTCCCATGTTAAGAGATTGGAAATCCATAACCTTTGTTAAGAAATCCATTCTCAAACGAATCAAAAAGCCAAAGAAACCACTTAGCTACAAGAAACTATTGAAGAAAAGATGATTCTTGTACCAAAGCTGAAAGGTTTTACTTAAACATAGAACCTTCCTCCATCGATATCATGACTGTGTTAGAGGTTTCACTAATGATTATGCTATAGAACCATTATACTCATGAGCTTTCTTTCAAAGAAGAGCCCTTTCTCAAAGGCACAACCATAGTCAATGTATTCATTTGTGTTATATTCCCCAACCTGCAATTGAATATTCTACTCATCCAAATCAATTTTTGCAATAGATAACTCAATCACATTAGGCATTTATCAGAGAATCCATCCTTTTACGAAGCTACGATGAGACTTCATAAAGTGCAAAATCATCCTTTTCTTGATATTTTGCTTAAATTCCCACCAATAGGATTTTCATCCTTTCAACTAGGGAATAACACAAACTAAAAGCTAGAAATATTTCAAGTCATAGAATCTTCATTCTATACCGACTTTCATATCTATCACAAATTGCACTATTCCATTCTTTTGATCAAAAGTTAGTAGAATTTAGAACAAAGATTATGCTTGTTGTCACGAGATCTCGAAAACACATGGAAGAAGACGAAGGAGAAACTACCACAAGAAAAATGGGTGAACATAATGAGAAAGAAGAGAATACATTTAATATTGAAGAATTAACAGAAGAAAAGCTTCAAGAAGCAGAGCAAGATCCCCGATTCCATAATCTTATGGAAAGGATTTTAGAACAAAACAAAGAAAGATATTTTCTTTCATTAGCTAATCAAGGAGCTAAGTTACCTTCCAATTTCGATATAGAAGGGATTAAACAAAATCCTGAAACTCCTTCTAATGATTTTAGTGCCCTTACTCAACAGATAAAAGAATTACAAGGGCAAATAAAGGAGATGCAAGGGGGCACAACAAAGAAGTATGTTTTGGATGACATATCTCCTTATCCATTCAATAGGAGTCTTTAAATGATCCCTTTTCCAAAACATTGCGAAATCCCTAAATTTGATAGGTACAATGGAAAAACTGATCCCATTGAACATGTAAGGGATTTCTGAAATATGAGTCTAGAATTCGCTTATGACAATACCTACTTAATGCGATTGTTTCCATGAAGTCTAGATGGACAATCCATGGAGTGGCTTTCCAAGATCACTCTGCCCATCAAAACCTTTGAGGAGTTAATAAATCAATTTATATCACAATACACCTACAACATCCAACACCAGATAACAATGCTTGATCTTTGTAAAGTGAAACAAAAAGTAGGAGAATCCTTCACTACATTTTTGCAAAGGTGGAGAAGGTTGTTTGCGTGATATTCCCATCCTATTCTTGAAAAGGAAAAGATCAATATCTTCATCAATAGCCTAGATCAAGAATTAAGCTACATGCTTAATCTTCATTGTCCTCATAACTTTGAAAAATTGATTGAAAACACAATCACCATTGAAGGGGCCTTGGTTAAATGAGTGATAAAACTTGATAATCCAAGTTCATCTAACCAAAATAACAATGATAAAACAAGGTTTTGGAACATATATAAAAATGTTGTCAATAATGGTATAGTAGATGCAAATAATCTATGAACAAGACCATCTATGTTGAACCTATCAAGTGCTCCACGAACCAATCAACAAGGAAATATCAACCAACAAGGAACCAACAAACAACAAGGACAAAACTCCAATCAAGAAAGCATGACCAATCAAAATCGTGGTAATTTCAATAACAATTTTGGCAATACCCAAACATCAAATCCGTCTAGACCTCCATTCTTTTCAAATCGACAGAATTTTACCACTTTGGGTCAATCTCTTGAGTTTTCTCTCAAGGAACTTCTTGATAATAAGGTCATCACCTTACCACCACAAAGAGATTATGAGCCATGAGTCAAACCACCATCGTGGAATGACTCATATTATTGCAATTATCATCAATGTAAAGGTCATAGAATGAATAACTGTCAAGCTTTGCGAAATATAGTACAAGATTTAATTGACAATGGCACTATCAAGATTGAAGGACATCATACCAATGACGATCATCAAGCATTCAAAGATCCTTTACCAAACTATCAAAAGGGGGAAACATCAGATACCAAAGCAAAAAGCATAAATAATGTTGAAGACAACATAATCTGCCACATCTATGTAGATAATCAATGGGTTAATGTTATCAAAATCAAGGAAAAACAAGAATATCAACAGGTTAATGTGACTACAAGAGGACAAGCAAAAGTTGTTCTAAAAGGGAGTTCATCTAAGGAAGCTATTCCTTCTCCAAGTCATTGTAATCTAGTTGATCAACTGAGAAAAACATCAGCTCAAATTTCCATCCTTGAACTTCTCAAAATATCCCCCATACACAAGAATATTTTGGAAGAAGCTCTTGTAAACACAACCGTTGACACGGATTTGGATGTAAACAAATTTCAAACCATGGTGGGACATTTGTCTTCCCCCACTTGTCTTTCATTCTCTAAAAAAGATGATTCCTCCATGACACATCCACATAATTCATTGCTTTATCTTGAAATCATGATCCATAAACACCGAATTAGACGTGTCTTGATAGATGGAGGAGCCTATTTAAACATTTGTACCTTAAAACTTATACATGCCTTAGGAATATTAGAAAATTCCATTGATCCACAAAGGAAAATAACTATCAAGGCATATAATGATGAAGAAAGAGCTTCCAAAGGACTAATAGTGCTACCTATCAGAGTGGGACCTGTTGTGAAAATACATTTTGTCAGGTTCTAGATCAGGATCTTTCCTATAACATACTTTTGGGTCACCCATGGATTCATGATATGCAAGCAGTACCATCAACATACCATCAATGCCTCAAGTTTTCATATGATGGACAAGAAATAACTATACAAGCTAATTACAATAGCACCCAAACTTGTTCAAATCTCTAAGCAACTCAAGACGCCTTTGTGCCACACAATAGGGAGGCTTTTACTGCTTCTTCTTCAAATCTACAAGGCCAATTATAAGAACTGACAAAGAATCTTGACAGTAAGCTACATTTTAAGGACAAAGGAATAGGTGAATATTTACTATCTATTTCTAGCTTACCTCCTTCTCCAAGGTCACATGGTCAGCCAACCCTATCAAATGAAAAGATCGCAACAGCCTCCACATCCCAAGCTTTTGTGCCAATCACAAAGTTTGATGGACAATTCATTAAAGCCAACACCACTGAGGAAGAAGCCAAAGATAGGGATATCCTAAGTTGGCTATACAAAGATGAAGATGAATATCTCTTGCACATCAAGTTACCTACTGAGCAATATGGAAAAGGGTATACTATCATGCAAAGAATGGGCTATGAAGGAAGTGGTCCTATAGGAAAAAGAAAAGAAGGAATCATTGAGCCAATTCAACCTATTTCAATACATCCAAATGATAAAACAGAACTTGGATATGGTAAAGATACAGAAGAGTCAATTTCACAACAAACACAACAAAATCATGAAGGAGAATCAATTTCAGATAAACCCCATGAAGATGTCACTCTACAAAAAATTTATGGATCAGTTTTTCAATTGTAGAACAGTTCAGACATTGATTCCAATGAATACGAATGGGATGATGTCTCTGATGATATATTCTTAATAGAGAAAGGGGTGGATGTCATACACAAATTTTCACCCACATTCTTACAAGGAGAAAGTTCAAGGCCTCCACTTGATTATGTTTTACGAAGCGATCATGACTCAAGTGAGGACGATTCGTATTTTAACGCGATTGATCATCAACAGGAGAATACCATCATGAAAATGACAACCATGTCATGAATTTGATAGATCAAGACCTTACCCAACCTAATGATCCCATGCCTTTAGTTTATCCAGAACTTATTGATTGGGACAATGATGCACCTATCCATATCCCTACATTCCATGATGATGAGGATATTGTAAATTTCCTTTGTTCATCTAGTCAAGAAAACAATTGTTCCATCACAGAATCTCATACTCAAGATTTTGATAGGGAGGGTGTCAAGTCTCTTAGCTGCAAAATAAATGAAATAAAAGATAGATCTATCAGTGAAAACCAAAAAATGGCAGTGGTAGATCACAACAAGAGAAAAATAAAGAGCGAATCTAATGGTGAAAACCTTTATGAGGCACTGAAGGATGAGAAACTTGACACTCTTCCTAAAAATTATCAAGAAAGATCTATTTTGATTGAGCCAACAAAATCCATCAACATAAGTACAAAAGAGCAGCCAAAAATCTTGCAACTTGCAACATCATTAAAAGTGGAAGAAGTACTAAAATTCATGGAGTTCCTGAACGAGAATCAAATCAACTTCGCTTGGTCATATGCCGATATGCTAGGGTTAGATCCTAATCTAATAATGCATCATCTATCTATAAACACAGGGGAAAAACCTATGAAGCAAAAGCTCAAAAAAATGCATCCATATGTTGCATTATTGGTTAAAGAAGAATTAAAGAAGCTTTTAGATGTTGGATTCATTCGGTCTATTGAATATGTAGAATGGATCTCCAATAGTGTACTTGTTTCAAAGCCGGATGGAAGGATTATAATTTGTATAGATTTTAGAGATTTGAACAAAGCATGTCCTAAAGATGACTTTCCTTTGCCAAACATAGATATGATTGTTGATTTAACTGCTGGCCATGTAATGTATTCATTGATGGATGGATTTTCAGGATATAACCAAATAAAGATTGCACCAGAGGGTCAAGATAAAATAGTGTTCACATTCCCTTGGGGTACCTATTGCTGGAACATAATGCTATTTGGGTTAAAGAATGCAGGAGCGACTTATCAAAGAGCAATGACAACCATTTTCCATGACATGATGCACACCTTCATGGAAGACTATGTGGATGACTTATTGGCCAAATCCAATACAAGAGGACATCTAGAAATTTTGTCAAAGATCTTTATCAGAATGGAGAAGTTCAATGTTCAACTCAATCCAAAGAAATGTGTCTTCGGCGTTAAATCTAGAAAACTCCTGGGATACATTGTTTCAGAAAAAGGCATAGAGGTTGATCCAGAAAAAGTACAAGCTATAATGGACATGTCACCACCATGAAATATCAGTCAACTTCAATCACTGAAAGGATGCCTACAATCCATCAGGAGGTTTATAGCTCAACTGATAGAGAAAAGCTTACCATTTATACATCTATTGCATAAAAATGTCCCATTCAAATGGGAGGAAAAGTGTGAAGCGGCATTCAATCAGATCAAGCAATATCTCATAAATCCACCAGTCCTAATTCTACCAATTCCAGGAAAGCCACTCATACTATATATTTCAGCAACATAAGTATCTTTGGGAGCATTGCTAGCACAGGAGGATTGTACAGGCAAAGAAAGGGCCATATACTACATCAATATAACTTTAACAAGTCATGAACTAAACTACACTTTCATTGAAAAAGCTTGTCTAGCAGTAGTGTTTTCTTCTCAAAAGTTGCGACACTATATGTTGGCTCATACAGTTAAGCTGATAACTAAAATCGATCCACTAAAATACCTTTTAAGCAAAGCTACCTTAACAGGAAGACTTCCAAAATGGGTAATGATCTTAAGTGAGTTTGACATTCACTATATAGATCAAAGAGCCATAAAAGGACAGGTCATCGTAGATCAGTTGGCTAAAGCACCTTTACCAGAAGAAAACCCAATGCACATTGAATTTCCTAATGTAGATGTCTTCACAGCAATGATTAAGAAATCATGGACATTGTACTTTGATGGATCTTATACGCAACATGGCTCGGGGGAAGGGATTCTTTTTGTCACACCTGAAGGACATACCATTCCAAAATCATATCAGTTGATGTTTCCTTGCACAAATAACATGGCTGAGTATGAAGCATTGCTCATAGGAATAAAGATAGCATTGGACTGGCAGATTATAGAATTACAAGTCTACGGTGATTCACAACTTGTCATTAATCAAATCAATGATGATTATCAGACTAAAGATGATAAGCTGCTACCTTACAAGAACATGGTGGATGATTATAAAAAGTATTTTGTGGCAATCAAGTTTTCACAAATCCCAAGGATTGATAATAAAGCTACAGATGCAATGGATACAATTGCTTCCTTGTTACAATTATCAAAAAATAAAAAATGGTGCGAATTCTTGGTGGAACAATTGTTTTCTCCTGCCTATGATAATCCTGAGACCCAAGTCATATGCCATTTAACCGGTTCTCTTTCACCCTTATATGGCAAGATTTATACCTATCTAAAAGATAACATCTTACCTCTGGATTTATCCTGAAACCAAAAAAGGAATTTCATACGCCAATCATCCCGCTATACCTTGATCGCCAATATCCTTTACCAACATGGTCTTGATGGTACACTCCTTCGATGTCTTGAACATGACGAATCTAAAAAAGCCTTACAAGAGGTTCATGGTGGTATTTGTGGAACTCATTCAAGCGGTTTAACCTTAGCCAAGAAACTTGTTAGAATGGGATATTATTGGCCTACCATGGAGAGAGAATCTTTTACTTTTGTCAAGAAGTGTTCTAAATTCCAGATCCATGGGAATCTTGTTCATGCACCTGCACAAGAACTGCATCCTTTCACTCTGACATGGCCTTTTTCTCAATGGGGACTAGATCTTGTTGGTAAAATTCATCCTTCATCATCAAATGGGCATAAATTCATCATAACAGCTACAAAGTATTTTACAAAATGGATCGAAGCTGTTCCTTTGACGATCGTGACCGGTAAACAAATCTCTTCATTCATCCTGAATTACATCATCTGCCGATATGGAATTCCTAATTCTATAATCACTGATAATGGGAGGCCTTTCAAGAATCAGGATGTTGACGAACTTTGTGAAAGATTTCACATCCAACACAGGTTCTCTAAACCTTATTATCCACAAGGAAATGGTCAAGCAGAGGCTTCAAATAAAACAATCTTGAAAATCTTGAAGAAGATGGTAAATGATGCCAGTCATGATTGGTATGTCCAGTTAAATCTAGCTTTGTGGGCATATAGAACTAGCATTCGCACACCAATAGGAGATACCCCATATGCCTTGGTATATGGAGCAGAAGCGATCTTACCACTAGAGGTATAAATACCTTCACTTAGAGTCTCACTCAAGGGATTGATAAATGATGGAGACTACCGAGTATCTCGTCTGCAAGAGCTAGAACTGTTAGATGAAAGACGCCAACATGCAGCTGATCATTTGAAGGGTTATCAATAGATTATGTCCCATAGCTACAATTACAGAGTTAAACCGTGGAAATTTCAAGTGGGTGACTTAGTCTTGAGAGAAAATCCACGCAATCAGCAAGACAGCGAAAAGAAAGGAAAATTTGAACCCAACTGGCTTGGTCCATTTGTTATCATTGTAGCATACGGTTCTGGAGCATATCAGTTATCTACATCAAAAGGGGACCTATTTGAAGAGCCAATCAACTACATTCATTTGAAGAAGTTCTATGTCTAAATCATCAATACTCAAAATCCATAAAAATTAGACAAAGTCCTGAAAAAATCCAAAAAAATTAGACAAATTCTTGAAAAAATCCAAAAAAATTAGAAAAAGTCTTGAAAAAGTGCAATAAAAACAAGTGGTGAAAACCTAGAAAATAGGCGCTACTTGTGATCAAAATGGGCTCCTCTATCTATTAGCTTATGTCTTGCATTCACTTTACGACGTCATCTATCCATATCTATCATTTGTACATATCTATCATATCCATATCATGCAACGGGAATCCTTGTGTTTCATCATGGCTTGATGAAATTTGTACATATCCATCATATTTAGGTTGTGTTTACACTGGGGGAAAAAACAAAGAATAAGACAAGAGAGGAGCAATGAGATTTTAGAACATCACAAATGGACAAATGATGGTTTGTTAAAATGCAACATACTTTGATGCATAAAATCAACCACAACACCAAAATGATCACTCAATGCCAATGACATCAAACAACATGGTCAAAACAACGTTCATCAAAATGTAAACATCAATGTTGATAACCATGTTGGATAATCTTAATCTGAATAATGTTTCGAATACTTTAAGCAAAATTTGAATTGTTGGTTGATTTTCTATCATCTTTGGAGCAATTCGATGATGTACTGAACTAGAAAAGCAAGGAAGGAGTATGATTTTTCTTTGTTTGTTGTTTGTGAGCGAATCATTAGTACTATGCAAATTGGTCACGAGACATGCTCTACTACGTATCATTGATGACATTTCAGAATTTGCATGGGAAACAGGTTAACTCTTCTTTGTTTATGCAAGCGATACTTAGGTCATCTCAGTTCAATTATACCTAGATGCTTGTATTATCTTGCTATATCAAAAATGATGAAAGAAATACTCAGGTCATCACTGGTGCTAACATACCCTTTGATGCTTGTATTAACTTTCAACATTTCAATGCTCTATGATGACACAAAAAGCACAAATAAGCTCTTAGAATGGCAATATTGTACAAATACCCTGCATGGTTAGTATAGATTACATTTATTCTAGAATTTGCATTTTGCATTTATAGATTTTCCCAAAAGCTGGAAAAGTATCAAATGTTTCATATCTTTCCAATAGATGACTAAGTACATTTTGACATTCACAAACACATCATTTCATACATTTTTCATACATATTTGCATCAGAAAATCATAAAACAAAGCACACATGATAATCAAAACATTTATAAGCATTCATAAAGTGTATCATCCATCATTTCACATTCATAGTAAAAAATCATTCATCAATAAATTTCAATCATCTCATAACATTTCACTCACATCATAAATCATGCATACATATATATCATGGACATTGCACTTTCATAAATCATATCATAAAACATCATACATATAGACAATAGACACATTCATCACATAAGTAATCATCGCTGCATTTCATATATCTCAAAAATGAATGTCAAAATGTACAAAGATGTCAACTATACATGATATAACATCATAAAAAATGGGATCATATAAGTGTGTATACAAATATCTTGACAGAGTATCACTAAAACATCATGCAAAAAGCACTATGTAGTGCTATCCTCTAATGGTGCTAGTCTGGGACCTATCCCACCTACACCTGATGAACCTACTCCACCTTCCCCTAATGAACCTCCTGGAGGTAATGGCTGTGATACACCCCTACTAGTAGCCCAAGAAAAACTATGAGTAGACCGAGACTGTGTATAACTCACTCTCTACTCAAGTGGCACTGCATCATGGCATCTGATCCTATAGAACTCCGCCTCCCAGATAGCTCTGGTCAGCTCTCTCATCATGCTATCACCTACTGCTGCTCTCTACAGACTATCAGCTAAGGCCATGGCCTCTGCACCCTATTGTCTAGTTGTGTCTCTCTTAGCCATCACTATAGTCAACTATCCCTGAAGCTGTGTAATCAAGGCCTGTGCCTGTGCTAGCTGACCCTGTAAGCTCTGCACTGTACTCTGCAAGGGACATATCTAACTCGGTCCCACTGGATCTACTGAAGATGATGGATTTGAATGTCTCATCCGTGCTCCACCTCTGCCACTACCTCTCCCCCCACCTCTGCCACCACCTCTGTTGACACCTCTGTCGCTACCTCTGCCACCTCTACCACCTCATCCACCACTATCACCCCCACTCTCCTCATCACTGCTGTCTCCATCCTCATCTAACTCATCATCATCCTCCTTAGAGTCATCACCCTCTGCAGCCTCCCCTCGTTGTCGCCTATGTCCACCTCTATGTGGTCTCAGCTCTACAACTGGAGCAGCAGACTCATTAGGATCAAATAATCACAGCACAGGATGCTCCAACACATACTGACCATACTCTGGAGTCATCCCCCCATCAAGAATATCAAGTCTATAGTCCCACATCTGTACTCCCAAACTAGTGAACTCTGCCACTGCTGCATCATACGAAATCTGTGGACCCCACACTGTCAACTCCTACTGCCGATGCACATAAATAGCTGAACCCTGTGGCATACCTTGAGGCTGACCATACTGTTGCCATACATGGCCAAGAAGAAACCTCTCAATAATCCAAGGAGTACGACCAATCAAATATCTAGAGGTGAAGACAAAAGGCATCTCCCTAGCATCCTCTGGCCATGCCTCACAATCTACATAGGGCTACTAGCATACTGTCTCGAGATCATCCAAAAGATGCTACCAATGATCTAATTTTCCCAACCTAGGCTGAGCAATGATATCGGTATATCTAAATCTATACGGTCGACCGACAGGCTGTCATCCATGAGTCAATGGACACATAACAACAAAGTGCTCCCATGCCCATATCTGTAACAACGAACAACCGACATCAAAACTCTGGCCTCCACCATACACAATATGGTGTAGCTCATCATATAAATGTGCAAGCATGCATGATCCCTAGACATATCGTGTACCCTACATCACCATACTCTAAAGTACACGACCCCACCCAACTACAAAACCCTTCGACCTATGGTCAAGGCATAAAACACCTCCAATGAAGCCTACAAGTACAGACGATAGGGGCGCATATGAATCTGTCATCTCTGCCCATGAGATATAATATCTTGCAATCTGATCATCTCTAATATCCGCCTCAAAGCATCAGTACCTCTCACCTCCCGACCATCAAATCTCACTATCTCGTCCATCACTAGAATCCTCAAGATGTGATATACGTCCTCTGGAGTCACGGTAATCTCTCCTATAGGAAAATTAAAGGTGTTCGTATCACTATGCCACCTCTCTGCAAGTGCTGTCAATAAACCTCTATTGAGACGCACCTCATGCATCTCAAGTAACAAGGTCAGTCCACATGCCTCGATCACATCTCTATCTGCTTGTACAAGCTATGGAATCAATCTCCATGTCTTCAGGAATGTCTCCCGTAATTGTAAAACACCCAATCTCTCCTATTGAAACATCATCATGTCAAAGCAAAATCAATATCAAATCATCATAACCAAATCAATCAAATCTGAATATCAAAATCCTGTTTGCTTTTAACAACTTTAGAAGCAAACTTATCAATCAAACTATTTGTTTTTCATCATCATGAAAGCAAATTTATCGATCCTATTTGTTTTTAACAACCTTAGAAGCAAACTTATCAACAACTATTTGTTTTTAACAACTTTAAAAGCAAATTTATTAGCTACTATTTGTTTTCCAACATCCTTGGGAACAAATTGATCACACAAAACAATATCAAATCATGGGTGCTACAACATCATGGGCGCTATGAAAAACATCATGGGCACTACAAAAAACCTCATGGGTGCTAAAAGAATGCTTAAAGCTACAAAACCATGGATAAACATGCTCCAAATGGAAAATTTTCAAATAGCAAAAGTTTAATGGGGTACATACCATAGATCCATAATGTGCCGGCTGCTGATGTCATTGGATGTGCTCGAAACGGTGCTGGTGGATAGGAAGTGCCATCTTTCTCACTCTAGAGCTCAAAAAATTATAATTTTTATTAGGTTAAAATGGAAAATGACATGGAAAATGAAAATTTTAACCTATTTAAAGGCAAAATTGGGGCATTTTATGAAATTTTATCACAGTAGGGGCAATTCAGATCATCAATTTTCATCTCACATATTTCCACGTCAATTTCTTCACATCATAATTTTTGAATGACGAATCGACATCTTAAACATCATAAAAATTGAAAAATTCCAAAAAAAATCTAAAAATTCAAAAATTTCACAAATCAAAATCTTATCGATTCATCGTCTGAGGGGGCATATACCTATCAACATTCGACATTCAACAATCAATCAACATTCGACAATCAATATCTGGGGAAAATTTAATTTCAGGGGCAAATTTAATTTCAAAATTCTTTGAAGCAATGCGTAAAACACATCACTTCAAAGAGGGGCAAAATGTATACACCTAAAATTGGTTACATTACAATAGTTTGGTAATTAATTAAATATTTTTAATATTTAATTAAATCTCTGAATTTAATCTGCGTATAAATAAATCTAAATAATTTATTTATATTGTTCATTCTTTCATCTCGATTAAATAAATAAGTTTATTTAATCACTTTTCTTATCCATTTCTTAATTAATTAAATAAACATTATGATTTATTTATATTAATTATCATATAATCTTGGCTTGAATATTTTATTCAAATAAAGATTAAATATTCTTCTAAAAATCCTCAAAATTCCATTCACAATTAAATATTCCAAATATTTAATTAATTCCTCTAATTCCATTTCAAATATTTAATTAAATATTCTATAGTCCTAAAATCAAAAATCAAACTCACATGAAATTAAATAAATCTATTTATTTAATATTGGATTATCTTCAACAACCGTGAAACAAACTTCCAAAACAGAAAATTAATTTCTCTGTTCCTGTGCAAGCTTGTTCCCGTGGGTTGAAGACAAGCCTCCATTCTTCTCTCCAACCTCCCAACATCTTCCATCTTCCTCTCAACCTCTCCATCTCTCACCATTCAAAATTACCAGACAATCTCACAGCCATTGATCTTTGCCAGCCAGGCTCTTGCCTATGAAAATCTATAAAAGGGACTACCGGGTCTTTGAAAAACATAGAAGCTTTCATAGAGGAAAACTATAGTCAATTAGCTTTCAAGCATTCATAGCATTTCAGTTTTTAGCATAGCATAGTTTAGCATATTAGCAATCCATATCATGACTTATCATCCTCATTTCATAGTTTCAGAAGCATCCATAATCCACAGCCCCTGTGCATATCCGTATCAGCATTTCACTCCACTAGCATATAGGATAGAGAAATAATCTCCCTTTGCATACTCGTTCTATAGATTGCCATTCAAAGAAGCTTTGATTATACAATCTGAGAGCAACAGCTTCAAGAGAATCACTGGAGATAGAGAACAATGGAATGATTATGAAGAAGCTCTATTTGTTATCTTTGATTTCAATTTATCTTGCTTTCTTTAGTTTAATGTTTCATTGGTGTGTTTTTATTGTTTCATTTTTATACTAACATTTCTCACACACAGTTATAAAAGGGAATCCAGAGCCTCATTCAAAATTTCAAAGCATTTTGATTTTTTGATCTTTCATCTCATTCTCTGTAAGCTCTTTTTGTAGAGTTTAAGCTATTTGATAGCACATATAGGAAATGTTGTAATTTTTCTTTGTAATAGCAAAATATGGCTCAAATACTTAAGTGTATTTCTTTAATTTTGAACATCAACCTATCTTGCTCTCCAATATTGTATTCACTATATTTTGACTCAAAATAATCAAGGGTTATTTATAAGTTGTCATATCACACCATGTGTTTATGTTATGGATGTTGAGCTGTTAGATTCTATTTAAGGAATGGATTAATATTCCTTTAAGTTATTTATCAAAGATTGTGTGAATGGAAATGCAATAGTAATTTATAAGTAGTGTGATAAGTGTTGTTCTTTGCTCGATTTATCATTGTAAGGTGACGAGGTTATAAAAAACCATGATTTGGTCTGTTGTAGGAGTATATTTCATTTTTTGAATTAGTTGCAGATAAGGAATTGATCAAAATAATTCATAAATTGGGAAAAATGATGCAAAATCACATATCAAATTAAAAGTCAAAATTTTACTTTATTACAAATTTTATGTTTTATGCACAAATCCACGCTAGCAAGGAAACATTAAGCATGGAGTTGAATGATGAATCACTAAGTACATGTAGAATTATCATTATGACATAATTAAAATATGAAATTATTAATACTATGTTAATGTATTCAATCTGATTCACAATTTTATGGAATACAATATAAAATATCATCAACTACAGTTTGGAATATGATTCATGAAGTGTAGTACAAATACCTAAAAATTGCTAATTTGCTTCCATTTTCCAAATCAAGTCAGGGTCCTCAAACTAATGTTGAGATAAAGTAAAAGAGTCATCTTAATTTTGAGTTTGGTCTTCATTTTCTTTGCCCTATGTACATCCACTTAACGTCATCTTAGATTCAACATTTATTGTGTCACTGTCATTTGTACCACTACTAGTGCCACCACTACCAACATTTGAAGTGTTACACAACCCTCTTCTTTTGCATATGGACCTCCAGATTGTGAGTGCTCTTTTAAAAGGAAAAGTTTTGACATTATATGTAGTTCCAAACACCCTCAAGCAATTTTCCAAATTCTTGTCTAGTTTGTTTCTTATCTTTGATTTAAAAAACACCAATAAACTAAAAACTCTCTCATCCTCCACTGACCCCAATATCATTGTTTGACATAAATCAACAAGTTTGAAATATTATGATATCAAATCACATAATATTTCACTCTGACCTAAGGTTGTCCAAGCCTTTTTTATAGATCCCACTTCCATGGGCTTATCCATGGAATCAAAATGGTCCACCATACTTCTTACATAACACTTACATTGTTCTCTAAGCTTATATCCATTTATAATTCCTTCTATTGTCTATTCATTATATTCTAACCTTTTTGAAAAGTGTTCGTCCAAGGAAATTACTTTATCATGAAAATAGCTTGGGCTATCTCAGTTTCCTTGAGTTCAAATTAAGGATACACAATAGACATGGCTTCAAGTATTTCATCTTGAGGGAATCTATGATAAATCTCTATGGAAAGAGATTTTGCAATTTCCTTTAAATTATCACTACTAGATTTAACAATGTCATTAAAATATTCCTTTGTAACATGTACTTATTTGATAGAGCCATCGTACAATGGTGCATTGGTATCTCAAATCCATGTACAAAGACACATAAGTTACTGCTTGTATTAAACTGTAAATAATTTTTAGGATGATTCAAATCTATAATTTTCTGCTAGTTTAAAAAATTGGGGTTTGAGAAGTTAGATCTAGATATAGATGATCAAGGGCCATGCATTCCATTCTATGTAGTTTTTTATATTCATAAATATACATATTTCTTTCTTGTGCTTTCTTCATAAGCTTTTTCATTTCATTTAGCATGGGGAGAAGACTAGCTAAAGTCAAGAGTGTCTCTATATCGCTTAACCTATGTAAGAGGTTAGGAGCTTTGTATACTATGTTGTGATACATTATTCCAATCAAGGTCCATGCAAGGAGATCCATCTAGTATCAACATCCTTAAGAAGCTTGTTTCCTATTGTTATTGTAGACACCGAAATCTGGTTTAGGCCTGCGACTTCCACATTCATCATAATTCGTATTCTTCATGGTCATTAATTAAATAATGTCAATTATTTAATTATTCATCTTAACATTAATTCTTCTATTAATTAAATAATCTTAATTATTTAATTAGTTCATTTTCTTTTATTTCTTCTATCAATTAAATAATCTTAATTATTTAATTAATTCACTTTTCTTTATTCTACTTGATTAATTAAATAAACGCTTTTTATTTAATTATATTGCTAATTAACCTTATTCTGCTGGTCAAATTAAATAAATTCTTATTTAATTTATTCTTTATCATATTTCAACTATAATTAAATAAATTCATGATTTATTTAATTATTCATTTAAAATCCCTTCATCATTAATTAAATAAATATTATTTATTTAATTATCCTTCGAATATTGAGTTTTGAATTAAATGAATTATTTAATTCATTAATTCTATTTTAACACATTCTTCTATATTTTAGATAATTATGTGAGTTATCTAAGTATTCACTTTTACTCGACTCGACATCTAATTTAATCGTTCAGTCAACTATTGATTTAATGTCTGAGTGGCGTCTTCAAGTAATCTCTTCGTCAAAACCATTCAAATCGTCCAGTTCTAACTCATTTGCGTGTACATGCATATTAATTAAATATTCTTATTTAATTAATTAAGTGTTGTGCGTGCATCCAAACAAGAGTCGTTATAATCAATCTTCATCTTTGTCATGCAAAGATATTTCTTATGTTTTCGAATGCCGAACTGAAGATTAAATCATTCATTTAATCTTTAATTCTATTTCTAATTCAAATCACTCATGTCATCACTGTCAGTTATCATAATGCATGCCTAATCTGTCGATCTCAACCATCTATTGATCTTTCAATCTTGACCTGTCATTCGAATAATCAATTTTCTATAAATTGATCTATCATTCTTCATTCCAATCTCTCTCGCAAAATCTTATGACTTTTGAGAGCACCTTTGTCTTGAATCTTCGATATTTTACTAATCACTATCTTAGGCTATACTTTCATGAACTTGAAAATCTGAGGGCAATTATGCTACACAAGCAAAATGGAGAAGGGCAATTGAGATGAATCATGGAAATACGTTTGAAAATTGGTGAGATTGTTCTAGTTTTAATTACGTTTTTACTTTCCCATGTTCTTTATTGCTTAACGAATGAATAGTTCAATCCTTACCTTGACCCCATTAGACTTTGATAACTCCGACGATGACATGCCCTTAGTTTATCCCCAACTCATTGATTGGGATCAACAAGATACACCTGTTTTAGACATTTTTGAGAACAACGAAGCAATTGCTGAGTTCTTGGGATTACGCGAAGGCATACCTAACGGGGATCATAAAGCTAGTTTTACCATTGACTTGGACAACAAAGCATATTTTGGGGAATTTGTTCAACCCTCCAGTCACAAAAATGAGAAAATCAATAAACAAAATAAAAAAGATGAGTCTCTAGGTGAAAACCGAAAGGCACCTTTAGACAATGAAAAAGTAAAAAGAAAGGACGTATCCGAAGGTGAAAACCTCTCTGAGGCACCCAAGGATGGAGGTTTGAACATTCTTCCCATTACATAGGAAAAGTCACCCATGCTCGTTGAAGAATCAATAGAAGTCATCATAGGCATAAAAGAGAATCCTCGACTGGTTTATTTGGCAGCGTCATTGACAACACAAGAGAAATCAGAGTTCCACAACTTCTTTGAACAGAGATAGATAAATTTTGCTTGGTCATATGCTGACATGCCTGGGTTAGATCCTGAACTTGTTCTACATCACTTGCCTTTACAACCAAGTGCCAAACCAGTAAAACATAAGTTGAGAAAAATGCATCCACAAATTGCTTTATTAGTCAAGGTAGAACTCAAGAAACTCTTAGACGTTGGTTTCATCAGATCTATTGACTATGCAGATTGGATTTCCAATCTTGTAGCAGTTACCAAACTAGTTGGGGGCATCCGCATCTGCATTGATTTTAGAGATATCAACAAAGCTTGTCCTAAGTATGACTTCCCTTTGCCTAATATAGACATGATAGTTGACATGAAAATAGGATATGAGATGTTGTCCCTTATGGATGGATTCTCAGGATATAACTAGATTAGAATTGCAACTGAAGATCAACATAAGACGAATTTTACTTGTCCTTGGGGAACATATTGCTGGAATGTTATGCCCTTCGGACTCAAGAATGCAGGAGCAACCTATCAACGTGCCATGACTACTATCTTTCATGATCTAGTACACACTTGTATGGAGGATTATGTCGATGACCTTATTGTAAAATCCAAGACAAGGGCAGAACACTTACAGATTTTAGACAAGATATTTCAGAGGCTGGAAAAGTATAAAGTGAGACTTAATCCAAAGAAATGTGTGTTTGGAGTCAAGACAGGGAATCTGTTAGGTTATATCATTTCTAGATGAGGCATTGAAGTGGATCCTACTAAGGTGAAAGCAATCATGGACATGCCACCACCCGCCAATCTCAGTCAACTAAGGACATTACAAGGAAGATTGCAATCTATTAGAAGGTTTATAGTGCAGCTAGCAGACAAGACACATCCTTTTCAACATCTACTTAAGAAAGGAGTACCCTTTGCATGGACAACTAAGTGTGGAGAAGCTTTTCAACTAATTAAAGAATATTTACTCACACCACCCGTCTTAATGCCACTTGTTGAAGGAAGACCATTGATTCTTTATATTACAACAACCCATTCATCACTCGGAGCATTGCTTGCATAGAATGATGATGAAGGTCATGAAAGGGAAGTCTATTATATCAGCCAGACTTTAGTTGGTTATGAGCTTAACTATAGTAACATTGAACATGCCTGTCTTGCAGTAGTATTTGCTACCCAAAAACTAAGGCACTACATGCTAAACCATCAAACATTGATTGCCAAAATAGATCCTCTGAAATATCTTCTCAGTAAGGCAGCATTAACAGGACGACTGGCCAAGTGGGTTATGATACTTAGTGAGTATGATATCCAGTATGTAGAAAGGAAAGCTATTAAAGGATAGGTCATTGCTGATCAGTTAGCTGATGCACCCCTACAGGAAGATCACCCATTAGTTGCAGACTTTCTTGATGAGTTCATATTCACATTTGACACAAACATAACATGGAAACTGTACTTTGATGGCTCCCATACAAATCATGGTTCAGGAGCGGGTATACTGTTTATCACACCGCAGGGTGATTCCATCCCTAAGTCATTCAGGATTGCATTTCCATGCACTAACAACATAGCGGAATATGAAGCTTTAGTGACAGGTTTCTGCATGGTAGTCAAGTGGAAGATCAAGAACCTATAGGTATATGGCGATTCTCAATTGGTAATCAGACAGGTAAATGATGAATATGAGACTAAGGATGAGAAGCTTGCTCTGTACAAGCGCATGGCGAATAGATTTAAAGAGTACTTTGACACAATTAAGTTTCATTAGATACCTCAGGTTTTAAATAAGGCAGCAGACGCTATGGCTACTATTGCATCACTTCTTGACATTCCTAACAATGTGCCTAAGTTTGAGTTCTTGGTCGAACATCTTTTAGTCCCAGCCTACGATATCCCAGATTCTGAAATGGTGTGTGACATTGTTGGTCCTGATTCCCCATGGTACAAAGAAATCTATGATTACCTTCACGTCGAAGTCATACCCATTGGCCTATCAAATAACCAACATAGAACATTCCTCCGCAAGTCAGCCAAATATACCATCATCGGAGACATCCTATATCGACGTGCCTTAGACAATACCTCATTGAGATGTCTTGATTCTACTAAAGCACAAACAACCTTGCATGGGGTGCATGAGGGTATATGTGGTTCCCATTCTAGCGGTCCTACCTTAGCCAAAAAGATTATGAGACTGGGTTATTACTGGCCTACTATGGAAAAAGACTCATATGTCTTTGTAACAAAATGTTGCCAATGCCAAGTTCATGGAGATTTGATACATGCCCCAGCACAGGAGCTCCGTCCTATCATGTCACCATGGCCCTTTGCCCAATGGGGACTCGAACTCATAGGTAAGATCCACCCCACATCATCAAATGGACACAAGTTCATTATCACTTCCACTGAGTACTTTATGAAGTGGATTGAAGCTATTCCTATGACATACATTACTGACACACAAATTTCTAGATTTATCCTGAACTATATCATCTATCGGTATGGTGTCCCTCAGTCCATAATCACTGATAATGGCCACCCATTTAAGAACCAAGAATTCTGCCACCTGTGTGAGCAATTTCATATCCAACATCACTTCTCCACTCCATACTACCCCCAAGGTAACAGCCAAGCAGAGGCGTCCAACAAGACCATCATTCGAATCCTCAAGAAGACTGTCAATGATGCTAGTCGTGATTGGCATTTACAGCTTAACCCTGCCTTATGGGCCTATCACACAAGTATCTGTACCCCCACTGGTGCTACCCCATATTCACTTGTCTTTGGTTCTGAAGCCATTCTGCCTATTGAGGTCAAGATTCCCTCCCTAAGGGTATCACTAAAAGGCCACATTGACGATGAAGAGTACCAAGTGTCGAGACTCCATGAGTTAGAATTCCTGGACGAGCGTAGACAGAAGGCACTAGACCATCTCCAAGCATATCAAAATTGCCTTCGTTGTAGCTATAACAGGAGGGTCTTAAACATAAATTTTGACATTGGTGACCTGGTTTTAATGGAGAATCCAAAGAATCAAGCAGAAAGAGAAAAACCAAGAAAGTTTGAACCTAACTAGTTAGGACCTTATGTTGTTACAGAAGCTTTTGGATCAGGAGCATACCAACTCTCTACTCTTGAAGGCGAACCATTGTCCTCACCAATCAATAGTATGCATCTGAAGAAGTTCTACGCATAGCTTCTGAGAGCCTTTGTCTTATTTAGCAAAAAATACAGAAAAATCAGAACATCAAAAAAAAAAATCGTTATCAAGGTGAAAACCTGGCAAACAGGCATCTTGCTAACAACAAAAAAAATTAGTTAATATGGAAAATAGTAAAGACAAATCATTCGTCCAATGGTGAAAACCACTTCGGTGGCGCTTTGGATAGGTACCATGGTGAAAATCTGGCAAACAGGCGCCATGTGTACTCAACTCTACTCCTTTGTTTACTATTATTCTAATCTACCCTGTACATATTCCTTAACCTTGTACATAGTCCACTCCCTTGTACATACTACCTATTCTTGTACATAGTCCACTACCCTATCCATCACTTGTATATACCATTCATAATAAGTGGTAGTCCTTCCCATAACTTGGAACGATTGACATCGAGAGCATTTCATA
The DNA here is from genome assembly GCA_007258455.2 of Sequoia sempervirens. NCBI lineage: Eukaryota > Viridiplantae > Streptophyta > Pinopsida > Cupressales > Cupressaceae > Sequoia > Sequoia sempervirens. The sequence continues at coordinate 97,675,013 of VDFB02000363.1, read as the reverse complement.
TCCCTTGTTTTACCCTATTCATAGTCAGTTGGTCTTATACTCGACTGGGGGCAAACACTTGACATGCGTCATATTGGTTCTTACATTGGTTGTGTTGAAGACGTAAAACCATGGAAAATCCACGAACATCGCAAAATGACCTGAGAAAACACCAAAACATCAGAAAACTTCAAAAATAAAATAAAAATCAAAACATTTCAAAAATCCAAAAACAGAGTCAAAGTCAGTCGCACTTGTCAGTCTTTGTCATTTGTCGAACTATGTTGCCTCTGCGACTGGACGTAGGCAAGGCCATCTGCCGATGTGCCCCCGAGGCATTAGGTCAGTCCATTTAGGTTTGTCTGTATAAATTCATGATTTACTCCATATGTCTATATGACAAGGTCATTGGTCCTGTCGAACTACGAGGTCTCTGCGTGTACAACGTAGGCAAGGCCATCAATTGATGAGCCCCCGAGGCCGCACTAGGTCAGTCCATTAGGGTTCATCGCTTTCATTTTCATACACATCTTCTATTTGTAGTCAGTCTTGTCAGTCGTAGTCAAGTCGAACTACGAGGTCTTTGCGTGTACAACGTAGGCAAGGCCATCAATCGATGAGCCCCAGAGGCCAAACTAGGTCAGTCCTTTAGGGTTTGTCATCACACACAGTTATTTGTCCACGCATCGTCTCAAGTCATGCATCAATCTGGTGAACAAGTCAGCAACGTCTCTAAGTCAAATCAAACAACTTGCCAAACAAAGCAGTCAAAATAGATCAACTATAGTCTGCTACAGGATGTGTCCTTTTTGGAAACAGATGTTATCAAAATAGTCCACCTATGTCTTATTCAGGATGAGTCCTTCCTGCATAATCGACAAGGTCACACAATCAAACATAGCCTTACACAGGTTATCACATCAACGACATCTGACTCAACGTCTTATACGATACATGTCTTTCTGAAACCAGGTTTGTCATGCCTTATACAGATAGTCATAACATCGAAACCAGACTCAAAGTCTTATCCGGTATGTGTATCTCCTGACACCAGGCTCTATCAATCAATTCTTTTATCAATCAAACAAATCAAACAAACAGATCAAGTTTTGGAAAATATTTTTATTGGCTTTTTGACTTTCTGACTTATTTATCTTATCATTTATCTTGGATTGATGACTAGGATTCATGTTACTAGATTTCTCAAGGATGTCCCATGAAGGATTTAGAGAAGCAACGATGTATCAGGATTCTATTTTCTTTGACTGCTATCTGTCGACTGTCTTTTTCATTTGATTTTGGGTCATGTTACTAGTTTCCTCAAGGATGTCCCATGAAGGATTTAGAGGAGTGATGACGTCTCATGACCCATCTTTTTCTTTTGTTTGCTGTCTGTGGTCTATCCTAACAAAAAGACTGGGGCAACTTGTGTCCTTAGTATGAGTTGGTGACAATCCTTGTCTGCGACTATCTGTTATCAGCAAGTGGATGACCTTGCACACCTTGGTCTATGTCATATCATGGTGTTTTTCTCCATTTGTATTAGTCCCGCCCAATGATGATAAAGTGCAATACCTTTTGTGATAAAGCAAAATATCGAAGATTCCTAATACTAACATTTATCTTCCATCTTTTCATTCTTTGTCAATATTTCTTTCCGCACTAACAGTTCTTCTTTCTTGCATTATGATGGAGTCCTATGACACAAAACGGTATACATCATCCTGCATCAACATACATGTTAGAAACATATATACATATAGGCATATTTCACATTTAGATCATCATGGCATAATAGACAATAATCATCATTTAACAATGCATATCATAAGCATTTCTATAAATACATGCATCACATTACATTTGTATAGCATCACATGTCATCTACATCATACATATAACATCACATTGCATCTCATAATCATATAGAATCATATAGTACATACAATCATCCATCACATAAGCATATCATATAAACATCACATGTATAAATAAAGACTGCATAATCAATAAATAGACAATGCATATCATAAGAATCACCGCCAAAATCATATATATATATCACTCAAAAATGTTTCACAACACAATGTCATAAGGTATTACAAGTACATGGAAGCCCGCAGGCTATAAGATCAAAATACAATGAATCTCAAACAATATCTCTATCTTGAGCTACCACTGCCATCATGCTAGGAGTGTGTGGGAGACTGATGCTGGGAACTTGCTAATCTCTGAGCTGTGGGAGGTCTGTCATAGGGCCCTGCTCTACGTGGTTGATCCACCCCCTCTATGCTAACTGTCCACGTGTGGGTCCTGGTCTGAGACCTACTACTGTGTGCCACTAAAAAATTGGGAGCCCGTCTCTCTAGGGGAACCTCTGCCTCATATAAATCCTGGTAATACCTCTCCCTCTCTCCAACTCTGACCAACTCTCTGGAAAATGCTGCTAATGGTCCTGTGCATAGTGACCTGAGCTCTGTGAACCTCTGCTTAGTCTCCTACCACCGGGCTATGGCCTGATCCTTGTCCATCAAGGCTCTGTCTCTCTCTACCCGATAAGCATCCCTCTCTGCCATCAATACTCTCATCTACTCATCCAAGGAGGCAACCTGGGCTCGTAACATATCTGTGTCAGGCACCTCTGCCTTTGTCTCATCCTGACAGACCCTGTCTCTCCCATCCTCCTCCTCGTCTAGCTCCTCAAGGATCTAATCTCGGATCTCCTGCTCATGATCATCCTCCTCCTCATCATCCTCCTGGTAGGCACCTAGCAACCCAAGAGTGTCAAGCTCTGCCTCCTCTCCACCTGCCTCCTCAACACCTCCCTCCTCTCTGCCTGCCTCCTCGGCACCTGCCTCTGCCTCTGCCGGCTGCTCCTCCTCACCACCTCTGGCCACATCTAACATGGCCACATCCTCCTCTCCTCCTCTATCCTCCCGAATCGGTGACAAGGTTGGTCCTCGTCCCCGCCGACCATGTCTCCCTCTCCTACCTCCACGGCAGCCACCTCTACCATCATCCCCTCCATCACCATGACCTCCTCTGCCTCCTCTCCCTCTGCCTCGCCTGCCTCTGGGACCTCTCCCATGCTGCTCTACCGGTGCTGGCTGCCCTGGATTTGTCAAGGGAATCAGCCTGTGTACTGCCCACCACTGATCATAAGCTGGCATGGTCCTTGGATCTGCTGGTCCACCCCTCCATCCCCATGGCTGTGCCTATAGCGCATCAATATCTGTCTTTGCAGTGGCGACGAGAATCTTTGGTCCCCATAGAAATACCTCTTGTGATGACCTGGCAAACTCTGCTCTCCCTCGAGGTACATCCTGTACCTCTCCATACTGTCTCAGGACCCGGTCCAGCAACTGCCGCTCTATAATGTGCATATGGGACACTGTTCATCCCACTAGATACTGTGTCTATCTACAAAAGGGCAAGTGCTCATCCTCATCTGACCACACCTCACAGCCCAGGAATGGTCTCCATGTGAACTCCTGCATCAAGTCTATAGCATGTCTGAAATAACCTGTGTCCCCAATATGGTGCTGTGTGGTTGCCCCCGCATAACGGAAGGCGTATGGAGCTCCATGAGGAACATCTACTATAACAGGTGGTTTGAAAATGGCAATATGCTCCCACGCCCATACCATCAGAAGCGTGGTACCGCAGCTCATCGACTGTGCCTCTCTATAGGCAATGTCATGCAAGTGGAAGTACAACATCCCAAGCACACATGAACCCCAGGCATATATGAATCGGCGCTCAAGAATGCCCACTAACATCTCCCCCCATCCTACAGGGAATCCATGTCCTCGGCGGTCAGGCAGTACTATACCGCCTATCAAGGTCGCTACTAGACAGTCTAACTTTCTATACCTCTGAGCCAATATCTGTCATCTAATCTCATAGTCATCCACCCCTAGCTGTCTAACGTTGGCGTGGGGGTAATATCTACACATCTCCGCTATACCCCTCTGGGTATCATAGACCACCCGTGTCCCTCTAATCGGCAGTCTCAATATCCTATATACATCCTCCAAGGTCACTGTGGCCTCTCCAGTTGGAAGGTGGAACGATGATGTCTTCGAGTGCCACCGCTCACATAGTGCTGTCAACAATCCCCGATTTTCCCTAATTTGGGGCATATCGGTCACGTGCAACAAACCCAAATGCCATAGAGTCCGTCGCTCGGCCGGCCGCAAATTGTCTCTAAATCGAAATGTCGTGGGTCTCGACTCCCGTGTATAGATAGGGTCTAATACAACCTGCAACAACATTATATATGTCTCATGTTAGCCGGAATCATCTATCCTTGTAAAAAAATGACTGTTTTAACCTCAAATGCAAATGTGTCGTTACTTTACACATGCGTCATTCTTTTACAAATGCATCACTTTTTTCACAAATGCGGTTCACAAATTCTATATGCGTCATTATTAATCAAATTTGGTTAATAATAAACAAATGCATCATGAAAATAACATTTGCGTTTCAAAATGACAAATGCGTGTCTAAATAAACATATGCGTCGCTAAATATGCAAATGCATCTCAAAACAACAAATGCGTTTCTAAATATACACTTGCGTATCAAAATAAACATATGCGTTGCAAAATATCAAGTGCGTAACAAAATTTAACAGATGCGGTTATTCGCTAAAATCTAATCTAACCGACCGGCGTTAAAATTCAAATGCGGATTTTCGGGGTCAAATGCGTCGTTCGCGCATACACATGCGGTGCAAAATTAAAAGTGACGCAGAACTAAAAAATGAATTAAATGCATTAAACAACGTGCAAATCAAAAATTTTCAAAAGGTAAGTTTTAGGTCCATACTGGGGGGTCCGTGTCGGCTGGTCTCTGGTATGTCCGGATCCTGTATACACGATGATGGGTGGCTGGAACTGGAGACATCCTCGCTGAAAATCCAGAGCAACTTTTCAAATCTCTAAGCTAGGTGGGTGCAAATGAATAGTTTTTCACCCCAATTCAAATATATACCTAGGGCTTAGGTGGCATTTTCTACCTTCTGGCCATGTCAACTTCTATTTTCTATCATCCCGTACCCGTCCCTCCCGTTTCCGAACCCAATTCCATCAACTACATTGTATTTCTGCCTATTTACTGGACTAATCGGGCGCATTTCCAAATTTTTCTGACCCTTTCAGAAATTTGTCAATTTTCCCGAGGAGGCATATCTTCACCTGTTTTAATCTGGAGCATGACTGGGGCATATTTTTATCAACTTTCTTTGACACAACGCCTAAATGACATTGAATCAAAGAGGGGCAAATGTAGACACCAAAATCTGGTTTAGGCCTGCGACTTCCACATTCATCATAATTCGTATTCTTCATGGTCATTAATTAAATAATGTCAATTATTTAATTATTCATCTTAATATTAATTCTTCTATTAATTAAATAATCTTAATTATTTAATTAGTTCATTTTCTTTTATTTCTTCTATCAATTAAATAATCTTAATTATTTAATTAATTCATTTTTTTTAATTCTACTTGATTAATTAAATAAACGCTTTTTATTTAATTATATTGCTAATTAACCTTATTCTGCTGGTCAAATTAAATAAATTCTTATTTAATTTATTCTTTATCATATTTCAACTATAATTAAATAAATTCATGATTTATTTAATTATTCATTTAAAATCCCTTCATCATTAATTAAATAAATATTATTTATTTAATTATCCTTCGAATATTGAGTTTTGAATTAAATGAATTATTTAATTCATTAATTCTATTTTAACACATTCTTCTATATTTTAGATAATTATGTGAGTTATCTAAGTATTCACTTTTACTCGACTCGACATCTAATTTAATCATTCAGTCAACTATTGATTTAATGTCTGAGTGGCGTCTTCAAGTAATCTCTTCGTCAAAACCATTCAAATCATCCAGTTCTAACTCATTTGTGTGTACATGCATATTAATTAAATATTCTTATTTAATTAATTAAGTGTTGTGCGTGCATCCAAACAAGAGTCATTATAATCAATCTTCATCTTTTTCATGCAAAGATATTTCTTATGTTTTCGAATGCCGAACTGAAGATTAAATCATTCATTTAATCTTTAATTCTATTTCTAATTAAAATCACTCATGTCATCACTGTCAGTTATCATAATGCATGCCTAATCTGTCGATCTCAACCATCTATTGATCTTTCAATCTTGACCTGTCATTCGAATAATCAATTTTCTATAAATTGATATATCATTCTTCATTCCAATCTCTCTCGTGAAATCTTATGACTTTTGAGAGCACCTTTGTCTTGAATCTTTGATATTTTTCTAATCACTATCTTAGGCTATACTTGCACGAACTTGAAAATCTGAGGGCAATTATGCTACACAAGCAAAATGGAGAAGGGCAATCGAGATGAATCATGGAAATACGTTTGAAAATTGGTGAGATTGTTCTAGTTTTAATTATGTTTTTACTTTCCCATGTTCTTTGTTGCTTAACGAATGAATTTGCATTTTAGATTTTAGTATTGTATAAGCATGTGTGCTTCTAACGATCTTCCTTGTTGTCTATTGTTCAAAGCGTTTCATTTTCAGCGTTATAGTTATCTCAAGTGCAATTCAAGGCATTCAAGAGAAAATTTATTGAATATTTATTGCAATAATCAATATCCAATTGTCATGTCAAAGTCTTCTTGCATTATGCATGTTATTGGAGCTAATATGGTGATGTAGGTTTCATGATCCATTCAATCACTCAAAGAATTGTTTCAAATCAAGTTTCAAGATCAAGATACACATCCATTAAATCCATTTCATGCAAGTTTCATATTTTCATTCCAAGGTCCATTCAAGGGTTTGATGAGTTGTGACATTGAGTTGTTCATTCATCATTTATTTCATACTATTTTGTTTTATTTAAAGTTTGATTACCAAAATGGGGTTTGACCAAGACAAACCCCCATTCACCAAAAACAAAATATTTTTCCCTCTTTATTTGTGTTTGTAGATTTAGGTGGAAATTTTTTTGAAGATCCTTTGAAGAGAAAAAATGAAGAAGTTGTCAAAGTTGTAAAAGTTGTCATCTCATGGAAACTCAATTAAAATTTTTATTTATGGCTTTCTGAACTTGAAACTTGGTGAAATTAAGAGATTTAGATCTATAATAGAGGCTCCCAAAGGTTGTAGACAAACCCTAACTCAAGACCCATTCACCCCTGGGTGAATGAGTCCCAGATCAACTTCAAAAACTAACTTTTGGTGATTGTTACACTCCATTCTTCCCTTCTTTGATCTATGATCTGATTTCTAGTTTTACTTATTTTGAGTTTAATCTTCAAGATCCAAGCTATAGATTATATTTTGGGTTTGATTTGCTATTTTTAATCTTTCTCCCCAAAGTGTTGTTTGACCAAGACCCCTGTCCTTGCACAAAAAGGAAATATGTAGATTCTCACCTTAAGTTGATTCATCTAAGATTTGTTATTCAATTTGAGGTGGGAATCTCGTTTCATAATTAACTGAGGAAGAATAGGTCCCTAAGTGGTTTATACCTCTATTTTAATCCACCTCACCTATTTTTCTTCTTTTAATTTTGGTGAACCCACATTTGATCATTGCATTTTTATGATTTTGGAGTCCATTTTCACCATAGATATAGATCTTGCATTCATTTGAATTGCATTGAATTGAATTGAATCTCATTTAGGGTTGTTTAACTTGCATTAGCTTGCATTTCATTTAGGGTTTTAGGATTGAATTTTTGTATCTCTTAAAATCTTAAAACTACAAAAAAATTAGTCATTTTGCAAACCATTTACATATAATTGCATCATCATTCATTTTCATTTGAAAATTGAATCAAAATTTCACATCAAATTAGCTCTCCTAAGTTGTCATTTAGTTATATTTTTCATTTTCATTCAAGCTTCATTTCACAAAAATCTAAAACTGTACCTCACTGTCTGAAACCAGAATCTAGAAACCACTAGAATCAACTCAGAAATCTATAATTTTTTTTTAAAAAACCCTAAGCTAGGACCCATTCACCCTAGGGATAATGAGTCCTTGATCAAGGTCATTTTCTAAAATTTTGGGCATTTAAACCTCTATTTCTGCATTCTGCTTTATTGTTTTCAGTTTTTTGTTCTAGTTTGAAATTTTTTTGTTACTTGGAATTTGATCATATTAAGCTTCATTTGATAAATTTAGTGCATTATGTGAATTCAAAATTGCATTTACAAGACATCATTTTTAGGTTTTTACATAGCATAATCAGGAAATTATCTTGTTTCAAATATGAAAATTGCAATTACATATTTACATTGCACTTTACATCTTAGGACATTTGATTGCATCTTGCCTATTTTCCATTTTGGGTATACACTAATTTTGTGAAACTTGTATTAGCTTAACAACTTGATTTCCTATTAGAAATACTATCGTGATATAGTTCGAGACTCATGTCACTCCGCGATACACCATTCACCATGGATATTGGGTTGTCCAACTCTTTCACTCATAGTCTTGATATTAATCAACCCTCTATGGATCATAGTCTTCAAGTACATGCCCAATCACAACAAATTGTGACAAACCAAGAACAAGTGGAAACTGATCTTGAACAAATTTTGAAGAAAAACATGAAGTGTTAATGGTTGATCCATGACTATCATCAAATAGGAGAGATAAACCCTAAAATTGGTCCTCCAAATTTGAAATGTGAGACTCCACAAACAATGAAGCAATGTCTATCAAATAGGAATCCCAATTAGGAAGACTCTCAAATACCTATTGCAATGAATCAATGGTAGTACTCAATGACTCATCAACAGAGGATGAAGAATCGGGAACCTTTGAAGCATCTAAAATCTCCTCCAAAGGATCACATGCATGGGTTATCAACTCTGAAGAATGAACAAGGACATGTGAGTTGGAAAGAGGAGCTTCAAGAGATGGAGAAGAATCATGGTTTTCATATACCTCTCTAATGTGATTCCAAAGAGCATTAGGACATTTGAAGTGAATAAGTGTCTCCAAAAAGTCATCATTTACATTTTCAAAAATAACTCTAAAGACACTAGCCCTAAAGCCTTTCCAAATGCAATACTCATCAGCTGTGCTAGGACAAGGAAATTTATTAAAAAAATAGGACAATAGATTCCTCTCACCAAGATGAGTGAGAATTAAATTACTCCATTGCCTATAGTTCCCTTTCTCCAAAGTAATTAAGTAACCCATTTACAAAGATATGAGCTCTGAAATCCAAAAATGGAGATTTGTCTTCAACCTGGAAGATATGGCACAAAACTACAAAATCCCTGCAAAATATCTTCACCACTAAAAATTTGACACTTCCAGCTTTTCGATGGTATCTCGTTTCTGAAAAATGGCCTTCGTATGCAAAAGTTATGATAAAATGAAAAAAAGCCCTATAAAAGGCACTATGAGGGAAAATTTGAAGGCTAATGAGGTGCAAATTTAAAGCACTCAGGCGCTAAAGGCCGGTCCGCCATATGACCACACTGGGAAACAAATGAAAAATAAAAAACACCACCAATATAAGCTGTCGACTTTATAAGTAAGGGTTTATTAATATAAAAACCATGCAGAGTACCATCCGCCAAATATGACTGTGTTAGTTCCATTGAAGGCGTCCCGCATATGGTCTTCATCACTACTCCCACATGGTATCAGAGCGATCAAAACCACTTCCACAAGAGAGAGAATGGAAAGAAAAATTGCTTCACAATGCAAGATTGATTAATGGTTGAATATTGATTCAATTGATATGCAAATGTCCATGAGATGCCTTGCTTATAAAGGAAAGGTTGAGATGTAGTAATGAACATGATGCTGAAAAATATCATAATCCTATGACATGAGATAACTAACAAACTAATCACCTAGGAAATGATGCATCCTAGCTAGATAAGATAAATTTTAGAAAAGCCAACTAATACTTCTAGAAAGAATCTTATATCCTAAGTAAACTTAACATGTGAATATGTCCCCTAATTACCTAGTGAGTGAATTAGCTAAGTACAAGACAATTATTCACGCCGACACTATTCATACATGAGATTTATCAAGATACATATAAAAAATTGAAAGAATGGATCAAAATGCATAATGGTTTTTCTTTCCTTATGATTGGTTTGATAAATCTCCCTTTAATGGTTGGATCCGAAGAATTAAATTTCTCATTCACCATCATCCTAATGTTGGATCAATTTTGTGTGAAGTTAGGCTATCCATGGACTCACTCCATGAATTTCATCCTATCAATTGTGCATAAATGTTTAAAGTTTCCATTTGGAAATGAGATATTTATTATGCATCATAGTGGCTTTAATCCCGTGTCTTCTTGTGGGAACTTTTCAGTGGATTTATTTTGGCTCTATCCCATTGAACCTATTAGACCCATGAGGAATTCTTTTTCAAATCCTATCAAAAGTTTAAGGCAAAGCGCATAACAAAATTATCCCTTATAAATATGCTTCAACCCATGATTGAGCCTCCTATCATTGATGAGACCATGATTGAACCAAAATACCTTCCAAATATCCAAGACTAGCCTATGAAAAATCCTTCACCTATTTCATATAAGAGACCATGAGATAACCAAATAAATCTTGTTGTGCCTCCTAAAGTCAAACAAGTTTATAAACCTAAAAAGAAAGTGGTTGAACAACCTCCCATGGTTCCTTCCATTCCTCCCTTAAGGGAAGAAAAGAAACCTATAGTTGATAAACCTGCTCCAACATAATCACAACTTGAAAAATGAATGAAAAGAAGCCAAAATTCTAGAGATCATAGGCATAAACATCATGCTATTTCTCATTCATTACAACAAAAAGAAGAAAACAACAACATAGAAAATAAAAATCCAAACTTGTCTCAAGCAATGCATAATGAATCTCCACCCTCGTTGCAACATGAATAAACTTCTATGGATATTGTCATTAGACCTCCTATTGTGATTAACTTGGATGATGATATTGAAATTGAAAAGATTGATGAACAAGTGCATAATGAGCTAAATTCATTGTTTTCTTCTTCTATGGGCTTAAATGACAATCTTCCTAATAAAAGTGTTGAACTTGGTGCTTGTCCTAGTTTGGCACTTGATGTTGTCCCTTTGGATAGTTATCCACCTTCTTAATATACTGATCAAGATTGGGATGCAGACAACCTGCTATAGGTTGAATCAAATGTGCCTTACTAGTCTTTTGATTTCTTTTTCATGTTCTTTGTGTGATTGCATGTGCATAATGTGATCCCCCGGCCCATACTATTTTGTTTGATGAATCTCTCTTTATGTGCATTCATCTATTTGTATCTACATTATTCTATATGTCATAAACATTTATCTTTTCTTTTGTCTTGTGTTTTCCTTTTGGGGATGACACAAGGCGTCGAGTCATTTAGGTCTCTTCCATGTTAACCCAAAAGATTTTTCTTTGTTTTCACTCCCTATGTGTCATTCTTCCTATTATATGAGTATTTGGGGAATGATGATGTTTCTAAGCTCTATAACAACATTGTAGCAAAGATATACTAACCTCGAATCCATAGATCCCCTATGTGTTTGGGATTTCATTTTCGGGGTAACCCCTTCCTCTCTCTTTTTCATGACATAGCTTCATTTGAAAACATATGACTTGGCATAGGGATTTTTGAGTAATCTCTCATGTATTATTTGATTATTTGTTTCTTTAAAGTAAATTACTCACAAAAATGGTACTAGCAATTTCTTTAAAGTGGGGGCATATATTGGAATTATTATTTCTAATTTTTTTGACATTCCTTATGTTTCATTGTGTGATTTTCTTTCTTCTTGTGATGCATCCTTTTCTTGGTTGTCATTGGGTTTGATGTCCTTTTAGAGTGTGATATTTCTTTTATCCTTGACTTATCCTCTCTTGGATAAATCAGACATGATGTTCCTTAAGAAGAGACCTTACATGAACTAAGTAAAGATCCCTTTGAACAAACCTTTATTTGCATTTTTGTTCATAAGTTTTTAACATAATACAACTTGTTAACCTTGTGAAGCTCAAAGTTTTTGTTATGTTTTGTGGCACCCTATCAGAGTTATCAAAGGGATAGCTTTGGTATGGTGATTACAATGAGAACCTGTAGACCTAGCATGAATTTCTCACTAAGCCACTTTTCTTGGGAGATCACCTAGTTGATAGCCTAAGGTTCCATTATCTTGGAGTGAGCGTGAGTTGTTGTTTGAATAGTGGACATCGAGTTTTGATTGTGAATTTTTTTGGACAAACAACTGAGACTTATTCCATATCGCGTTGGATAGTTAAGGCTTGATCTGCCCTTTTGGAAAAACAGCTGAGGCGTGTTCCATATCGCATTGGATAGTCAAGGCTTGATCCACCTTTTTACCTTTTCTTTAAGTATTTGATGTTGTATGATTGAGTAATCTTGTTGTTTTTGCATACATATGTGTTGAAAATATACTTTAGTGTGAGTTTGTGCTTGTGCTTATCCTCTCACTAAAGTGGGGGCTAAATGTAGTGTAGAAAAATGTACCCTTTACATTTTCACACTTAATTTAGAATTAATATTAATTTGGACTTAATTGTGCCTTATTTTTGGTGTTGTAAAGTGTACCCCTTTACACTTTCACACTTATTAAGGGCTCCTTTAATTAGTTGATCTTAATTTTCCTTAATTGGCCCCTTCAATTCAAATCCAAGCCTAATTTAATTGCATTTTTTGAAGAGGAAACTTGACATATATTAATGCGTAAACATAACACTTATCATTGAGAAATGTGTGTCTTAGGGTTAGTGACCTAGGAACCATTTTCCCATGGGTGAATGGGTCATCCCTTAGACCTAGGACCTAAATTTAAATTATGTTTTTGGTGGTATTTTAACATATTCAAATCCATATTCAAATTTCGGGTTGTGATATTTTAATTTCGAGAAATTGAGGATACATATCTATAAATGTAAGGTTATTTCACTATGTTTCACCTAATATTTTCAATTCAAGAATTTTCAAGTGAGGATTATTGGAACAATTTCAAGAGGAATTCATGGTATTCAAGAGAAATTCAAGGCATTCAAGAGCAGATTTATTTCAGCGATCAAGATCCAATTGTCATGTCAAAGTCTTCTTGCATCATTCATGCTATTGGAGTTAATATGGTGATGTAGGTTTCATGATCCATTCAAGCACTCAAAGAATGGTTTCAAATCAAGTTTCAAGATCAAGATCTACATCCATTGAAGCTATTTCATGCAAGTTATAGATTTACATTCCAAGTTTCATTCAAGGGTTTGGTTAGTTTGAAATTGAGTTGTTCATTCATCATTCCTTTCATGCTATTTTGTTTCATTTCAAGGTTTGATTACCAAAATGGGCTTTGACTAAGGAAAACCCCCATTGACCAAAAATAATTTTTTTTTCCCTCTTGATTTGTGTTTGCAGATTTAGGTGGAAGAAATATTGAGGATCCTTTGAAGAGAAAAAATGAAGAAGTTATCAAAGTTGTCATAAATGCTATCTCACGAGAACTCAATTATAGAATTTATTTCCACCTTTTTGAACCTGAAACCTGGGAAAATTAAGAGATTGATATCTATAATAGAGGCTCTCAAAAGTTTCAGACAAACCTTGACTTAGGACCCATTTTGCCCCTGGGAAAATGAGTCCTAGATCATCTTTAGAAACTGACTTTTTGTGATTGGTACATTACATTCTTCCCTTATTTGATCTATGACATGATTTCTAGTTCTACTTATTTTGAGTTTAATCTTCAAAATCCAAGTTGTATATTTCATTTTAGGTTTTATTTTCTATTTTTAATCTTTCTTCCGAAAGTGCTATTTGACCAGGACACCCGTCCTTGCACAAAAAGGAAATTTGTAGATTCTCACCTTAATTTGATTCACTTAAGGGTTGTTAGTCAATTTGAGGTGGGGATCTCATTTCCTAATTAATTGTGGAAGAATAGGCCCCTAAGTGGTTCAACCCTCTATTTTAATCCACCTCACCTATTTTTCTTCTTTTCAAGATAACTAATATTAGAGTCACCAGTCGAATCTTCTTCCTCTTGGAAGAGATTGACATTTTATTTTGATTGATATTTTAGATGTGAAAAATCTTCTTGTTCAGCTTCATAATACCCCACCACTACATTAGTGGGAGGTGCCTCAAGAGTAAGCCTTCCTTACGACGTAGGAAGTCTATTATGGTTCCTTTGAGCATTTCTAGAATAATTGGAAGAATTAGGATGGGTTCTCCTTGGAACGTCCTAGGCAGGAGTGGACAAACCTTGAGACATTTATTTCTTCAAAGCTAGAAATTCATTTGCTAAATTTTTCACCATAGGATTTGTGGTGCTTGAGGAATTTTGAACTAAAGATGTTTGTCCTTTATTTCTATTTGTTTCTTTCCTTATCTTTCTGAAAAGAATCAAATCACTTTCTAAGCTAGTAGCCAATTATTGAGCTACTACAAGATCAATTGGGGCTGCTCTTTGCAATAATAAACATACCTCTGACAAGTGAGTGATGGAAAAACACTTCAAACTATGAGGAGTTAGCTGTGCATTAGTTGGAATCCTGCTTGTCAACTTATTAAATTTTTCCACAAAATCACGCATGTGTTCCTGTCTCTTTTCTCATTTTCGTAAGTTGAGCCAACAAGGTATGGGAATCCTCAACAAGCTTGAACCTTTCCTCAAACTTGGTTCAAAGAGTGGCCCAATTAGTAATAGTACTGACAAAAATATTATAGAACCAATCAACTGCTACTCCTTGTAAGGTTTCCATGAACAACTATACTGAAACATCTTTATGTTCCACACCAAGAATGCTACATACAATATAAAAAGTGTAGCAATATGTTCATTAGGATGCTGCTTTCCATCTCCATAAAATTTGGGGATTTTCTTACATGAAACTCAAGGAAGTTCATGTAAAGGTTCTACCAAACTCAAAGGACCAAAGGTGTTACCCCAAGGACCTTGTGGTGGTTGAGCTACCATTATACCTTGTTTGAAAGGGGGAATGTGAAACCTTTGAACTGGTGTTATGGGTAAAACTCTTTGAATTCTATAATATTCACTTGGAAGTGGTGACCTTACACTTCGAGGAGGGAAAAACCTTGTGCGTTGTAGTGGTGACCTTGTTCTTGAAAGGAAAAGCGTCAAAATTATGTTTACACAAAAATTCAAAAGTAGGATCAATTTAACCTTGTGCCCCTAAATCGTGGGTAGAGCTTCTATTTTCTAGAGTACAGTCTTTGAAAGAAATGAAAATAAGTAGTAAAAAGATATTTATAAAATTACAATGAGAAGCTAGTATACTTGTCTACTTCAACCAAAAGCTTGAGGCTTTGGTTATGTGCTCGTGTCCCCAGTGGAGTTGCCAAAAAGCTATTGGTTGAATATTTTGTAATCCCTTTAACAATTACAAAATAGTAGTTTTAGCTACAATGATGATGAGAAATTAACCTCTCCTCTCATAAAGGGGATGCTCCCTTATTGTTAACTAAATCAACGAGAAATTAAACTGAGATTATGTACACTACAAATATCCATGGGGTTGTCTCCATCAACATATTCTCTTTTTTCAGAATAAGGGAAATGAATTACAATAATGACCTTGATGTTCATAGTAAGTAATAAACTAAAAAACACTAGTTGAAGCAATAATAACCGATACCCAATTTTGTTAGACATAAGAATAACAAGAATGATACCAATAAATGATAGTAACTCAAAAAATCCACATAAACACAAAGTCTTTCATCACTTTCCACGATGGTTCAAATATAACAACAACTTACAACTCAAAGACTCCAAGTTATTCCTAAAGATGATTCCAAAGAGTAACCAGTGTAGCAAGTTGTAGCTCAAAGGCTATCAATGAACCACACCAAAAATACACAAGAATATAGCTAACAATCACAACACAAAGACTATGAGTTCTCAACCAGATTCATAAACAAAACATATATCTCCAAATATAATATGATAGCATAAAGTCTATTAGTACCAAATCTGAATTCCCTTCAATAATGAAATATCATGCCATTTAGAAACCAATTGCAAGATAATATGATAAGAGAGACATAAGAACAATCTTACATACAAAAAATGTGCTCCAAAGAAAAGTTTGGAGGCAATCTGCTTCTTTTATTGATTAATTTTTATATGCACATTCAACATAAAGATTCAAGTATGTTTTCTCAAAATGGGCAACACTTAGCTTCAAAAGATCCAAGGTCCTTTACAAAAGAAACTCTCTCATATTCATAGAGGAGAGTTGAGAGCTAATATAGGAAAGCAATAACTAATTTGACTTATTCAATAGGAGAGTCTGATTTGATTTAGGACTTCTCTATTTTTACATGTAATTATATTTCAAAAAAATACATGTAAAATATCAAAAACTTATTACATAAAGCACGAAAAATATTGAAAAATAAACTAAGGCACATTCAAATTTCTCCACCGTCTTTCTCCAAGAAATCCTCATACTTCTTCATGATTGCTTGAAATTATTCATTGTTGGGAACTAAAGTATGCTTGGAGATATCAAGGACTCTTATAATTGAATCCTTCATGGTGTTGCAAGCTTTCTCGTGCCTTTCTAAATACACCTTGAGGTTATCTAGTCTTAATTGAATATCCATCAATTTTTCCATCGAAGCCACTGATAAGGATCGATCTTCAAATTATTTTTGGATCTTAGACCTGAATTCTTGATCAACTTCATTCGAGGGAAGGATTTTTCATTTATCATAGTGTAGTTTACAAGGTAGCTCCTTAATTTTGTGGATAAGATCTAAATTATTGTCTTCGTTGACTTCACGAGCATCCTAAAAGTCGATCAATTCCTTGATGATATTGATTTTTTGTATCATTGTTTCCTTTACCTCCATAAACATATCTTTGTTGGGAATTATCCCAATTTCCACCAATGTGTCAAGCTTGAGTTTCTTCATCTTGATCCAAGCTTCCAAATTGTCTTCTATTTGTTGCTGCTCCTCGGAAAATGTATTAGAAGTTTTATAACTTTGATCTTATGCTTTCCATGTTCCCCATTCTCTCTATAGAAGATCTTAGGAGTTGTGTTCCTTATGCTATCATTCTGCCTAGAAAGTCATCGACTACTTTACCTCTTGAATGCACCTTTCCAAATTTTTGATTAATTGGTTCTTCAATACTTATGGCCATAGGATCTATTGAATCCAAAGCTTGGGTAATATTATGGAGTATCAAAGTTAGCTTCTCTGCTTTGGCCTTGTATTCATCTTTACTCCTTCACCTCATCAAATTTCTCAATGAGAGAATTCAAGGTAGCCTGAACATCTGCCTTGGCACTTTCACGAGTCACCTTTCCTAACTCAACTATTGTAATGGAATATTTAGAGATATCTACATCCTCAATCGACCTATTTGGAGGAGATTGTGCTACCTCTAGATACTTTTTTCCTTCTTTATCAACTAGAAAATTGGAAAGTCTTTTCCTTTTTCTTGGATTTTTCCTTTATAGGTTCCAACTTTGAATTTTCAAGGTCATCTAGAGAGATGACTTGCTTCTTCCTTTTTGGTGTTTGAGATGAAGACCATGGGGGAAGTGGAGAAGCACTTTCTTCTAGACTAGTAGTCATAGCTTGAGTTGATGTAGCTGCACTCATGAAAGCTATTGTTACAATTGGTGGAGTGTTAGTCAAAATTGTACCAAGAATTTATACACTTGTAACTTGAGCAGTCTCAATCATATATTATTCCAAATTTGATTTAGAAGTCACATCAAAAGAAAGTGATGATCGAATCGACAAAGATTTGGGAGGCCCCAAAATATTTTCTAAACCATGTTTAGGACTATCAAAAATTGACCATAAAGATGGGGATGAATTGTTGGAAAATGTGCCTCAATCTCATAGGCTGAATCCTCTGAGAAAGCATGGTCACTGTGACATTCTTGGTGTCTGTCTGACTGACAGTTCAGTAATCTGGCTATTGCTCATGTCGTTGTGACTCTGCTTCTATCTTGCCGAAAGGCCTATCGCTATGACTTGGTGCATTCGTTGTAACCCTTTGCAGAGTGGAAATCTCTTGGTGATAGAAGGGTTTGTTATCGGGTGCCTAGCATATGTCGGTGTGACCTATGGCGACTAGAGTCATCGGTGTAATTTGTTTGCTTTGATATGAAGTCTTAGCGATGGAGGGTTGTCTCACCAATATGTTTTCTGCTGGAGCCATCAGGGTAACTCAAGTGTGTCAGTATGTGGTCCTAGCGATAGGGAGATGTCTCACCGATTGTAGTCATCGAGGTGACTTGAACATTCGGGAAGATCTCTTGGTGACTAGGAGATGTCTGGCCGACTGTATACACTTAGAGTAACTTAAGGGTCTCGATATGAAGTCTCAATGATGAAGGATTGTCTTGGTGACAATGTAACCTTTAGAGATATCGGGAAGACTCTTCACCGAAAGGCTTGTTTCGATATGTTGTCTCATCAAATATCAAAAGTCTCGTCAAAAACTTGTGGG
This sequence comes from Sequoia sempervirens, assembly GCA_007258455.2. Lineage (NCBI taxonomy): Eukaryota > Viridiplantae > Streptophyta > Pinopsida > Cupressales > Cupressaceae > Sequoia > Sequoia sempervirens. The sequence continues at coordinate 97,656,508 of VDFB02000363.1, read as the reverse complement.
GTCATTAGTTCGGTGTGACTCTTGGCAAGAAGTGGTTTTGGGATATCATGGAAACCTCGGTAAGAAGTCTTGCCGAAGGTTGATTCTCTTGCTGACAGTGGAACACATCGGTATGACCTGAAGGCTTCGCTATGAAGTCTTGGCAACGGGCATTTGTCTCATCGACGGTGTGGGATGTGTTCGGCATGACTCCTGGTGAAAGGTGAGCTCAGGGTAACCTAGAGACTTTGGCGTGAAGTCTTGGCGACAGGTGTTGGTCTCACCGACGGGGATACAACTGAAGCCATCGGTGTAGCTCTCGGCGCTTGGTGAAAGGTCTTGGAAAAGTCAAATGTCTTGCCAATTCGGCAAGACATGGGCACTTGGTATGTAGTCTTGGTGAAAGACATAAGTCTTTCTGACTGGTGAATGCAGCACTCGAGGTGACTTAAGACCTCGGTATAAGGTCTTGGCAAAGATGATAAGTCTTGCTGACTCTTGAATGTGTTCGGTATGACTCCTGAGCTCGATATGAAGTCTTAGCGAAGATGGAATGTCTGGCCGATGGGATACTTCAGAGTAACATGGAGGCACTGGTATTATCTCTTGGTGAAGAGCGATAGTCTTGCCGATGGGAAACCTGATATCAGTATGACTCTTGGCGACTATTTGGGTTTCGGTATGACTTGAAGACTCAATGTGAACTCCTGGCGATAGCGATAGTCTCACCGATGTGCTTGCTGAGGTTGATGTAACTTGTAAGCTTGGTGGAACCTCTTATCAATGGAGAGGACTCTTGGTGACAAGGTGTAATCAGGTCTTGTGGCATCGGGGAGACACTTCTAGTGTCTCACTAACATGCGACACAAGTTGATCACTGTTGACTGAGTGAAGACTATCTGACGTGGTGCATGTGGACCAATCAGAGGAAGCAAAATTCAAATGGTTGGTGGTTGGATTTTCTAAATGATCTGAAAGGAAAAATATGCACAGGAGTGGAAACATCTATGACAATAGGGATACCGAGTTGGTAGATTACTGAAGTGTGATCTTGAAGTGATTCACAAAGATCCTATTGAGAACAAATGCATATATGTATGCATTGGATGTTCTGTAGAAAGGTTGATTAGGTTGACAAGCCGAGAAGTTGAAGAGCTGAGAGCCAGAGAGAGATCGATAGAGAAAGGCCAAGTGGCTAGCTGAAAGGCCGGAGCCATGAGGTCGAGGCAGATAGTGAGAGAGGCAAGGTTATGTTGGAATCTCTCCTAAACATGAATGCTATGGTTGATCTCTCTGGGGGTGTTTTCTACTAGTTGTATCCAGATGAACAAGATGTAATCTCTAAAAGGCTAAGAGCCTGAAACTGTATTGTAACTTCCTGTTACTGAATAATACAATGGCTCGATCTTCAGAGAGTGAGGTTTTTCATCTGAAAGGTTTTTCCCCACGTAAAATATTTTTGTTCTATTTTCTGTAGTTTCTTTCATTTGTGTTGTTGATTGCTGTTGAATCTACATATGCTTCTCTCAGAAGGATTAATGTGGAAATAACTATGTCTGTTTCCACTTTAGGACATAGTTGTACGTGTCTTTGAGGCAACCTAACCGAAATGAAAGTTACCAAAGGCACTACTATATGGAGTTTTCACTAGTTGCACTCCTAGATTGCCTTACAAGTGGTATTAGAGCCTTCTTTTGGTTGTTGGTTCTGGATATTTCTCCTATGAAGATTTCTTAGCTTGATGGGCTAGAAGAAATCTGGAGGAATGGACTGATGAATTGATCCTTTGATGAGTGGAAGCCTTGTGGTATTCTGAGACAACGTGCAGCTTGAAGGATGGTCAGGATGGAAAAAGGAGTTGATCATGTTGTGATCTATGTCTCCTGGGTAGAGGTTTAACCTTGAAGTATGAGGTGGATTTTTCAAAGTGCTTATGCTAGGTGGTGGTTCAAGGTGTTGGAAGGCACCGTTTCCTATTTACCTCAAATGATTTGTGCATATCATTGTGGATATTTCCTTGGTACTACATGGTTACATTTTCTATGTTCTAAAATTTGGTAGACTTGTTCATTTGATCTTTAAGATCTGAATTACTCTAGTAGTGGGAGTTCCTGTATCTGTCTTGTCTTCTTTGAATGGTTGACACTGGAACCTGTATTTGCTGTTAATGGATTGGCAGAAGTTTACTAATGTTGATACCTGTGAGGTATGTGAGATTGGATGGTATAGCACGAGCTGTGGGTGCTATTTTCAGTCATGTGGGTTATCAGTTGGATGGAAGCAATCAGTCTGATTGTTGTTCTAACTGATGTTTTGTATCTTGTTTTTGGATAATGACTTCATTGTTGTGTTCTATTCAAAGCTTTGAATTTGATATTGCTTCTGTATAACGTTTTGAACACAGTGAAGTGGTAGCGGTATCTTGTTGGTGAGATCACTGGGATCTTTTGCTTGTGTTCATTGGAATGGTGCTTATACACTTTGGCTTGTATATTTCTACCACATGTGCCATGTTGGAAGATGACAAGATTGTTGCCTGGATGGTGGACATCTTGGATGTTGGAGCTAATTTCTTGATGGAGCATGAGAGAATGTTTGAGGTCTATGTGGTTTCCTAGATGGCTGTGATCGGTTGCTTTGTTGGTTAGTGAGTTGCAGTTGGATGCCTGGTCTTTGTTACAGATTGTTCTATGGACTGTTATCTATTGAATCATGTTGATTGGGTGTCTTGAGTATTGTGGGGTTTGAACTAGTGGAGCTAGTGTGATCTTAGTTCCTAGTTACTTTACAGGTGCCTGTGTGATCTTTGTCAAGTGGCAGATTGTTGGAAAATGTGCCTCAATCTCATAGGCTAAATCCTCTGAGAAAGCATGGTCGCTGTGACATTCTTGGTGTTTGGCCGACTGACAGTTCAATAATCTTACTATTACTCATGTCGCTGTGACTCCACTTCTGTCTTGCCGAAAAGCCTATCACTATGACTTGGTGCATTCATTGTAACCCTTTGCAGAGTGGAAATGTCTCAGTGATAGAAGGGTTTGTTATCAGGTGCCTAGCATATGCCAGTGTGACCTATGGCGACTGGAGTCATCGGTGTAACCTGTTTGCTTTGATATGAAGTCTTAGCAATGGAGGGTTGTCTTACCAATATGTTTTCTCCTGGAGCCATCAGGGTAACTCAAGTGTGTCAGTATGTGGTCCTAGTGATAGGGAGATGTCTCTCCGATCATAGTCATCAGGGTGACTTGAACATTTAGGAAGATCTCTTGGTGACTGGGAGATGTCTGGCTGACTGTATACACTTAGAGTAGCTTAAGGGTCTTGATATAAAGTCTCAGCGATGAAGGATTGTCTTGGCAACAATGTAACCTTCAGAGATATCGAGAAGACTCTTCGTCGAAAGGCTTGTTTTGATATGATGTCTCATTGAATATCGAAAGTCTCGCCAAAAACTTGTGGGGTCATCTGTTCGGTGTGACTCTTGGAGAGAAGTGGTTTCGAGATATCATGGAAACCTTGGTAAGAAGTCTTGCCGAAGGTTGATTCTCTTGCTGACAGTGGAACACATTGGTATGACCTGAAGGCTTCACTATGAAGTCTTCGTGATAGGAATTTGTCTCACCGACGGTGTGGGATGCATTTGGCATGACTCCTGGTGAAAGGTGAGCTCGGGGTAACTTGGAGAGTTTGGTGTGAAGTCTTGGTGATAAGTGTTGGTCTCACCAACAAGGATGCAACTGAAGTCATCGGTGTAGCTCTTGGCATCCAGTGAAAGGTCTTGGCCAAGTCAAATGTCTTGCCAACTCAGCAAGACATGGGCACTCGGTATGTAGTCTCGGTGAAAGACATAAGTCTTTCCAACTAGTGAATGCAATAATCAGGGTGACTTAAGACCTTGGTATAAGGTCTTGGCAAAGATGATAAGTCTCACCGACTCTTGAATGTGTTCGATATGACTCCTGAGCTCGGTATGAAGTCTTAGCGAAGATGGAATGTTTGGTCGATGGGAGACTTCGGAGTAACATGGAGGCATTGGTATTATCTCTTGGCAAAGAGCAATTGTCTTGCCGATGGGAAACCTGATATCGGTATGACTCTTGGCGACTATTTGGGTTTCGGTATGACTTGAAGACTTGATGTGAACTCCTAGCAATAGCGATAGTCTCACCGATGTGATTGCTGAGGTTGATGTAACTTGTAAGCTCGACAGATCCTCTTATTGATGGATAGGACTCTTGGCGACAATGTGTAATCAGGTCTTGTGGCATCGGGGAGACACTTCTAGTGTCTCACCGACATGCGACACAAGTTGATCGCTGTTGACCGAGTGAATATTGTTTGACATGGTGCACGTGGACCAATCAGAGGAAGCAAAATTCAAATAGTTGGTAGTTGGATTTTTTGAATGGTCTGAAAGGAAAAATATGTATAGGAGTGGAAACATCTACGATGATAGGGATGCCGAGTTGGTAGATTGCTGAAGTGTGATCTTGAACCGATTCACATAGATCCTGTTGAGAATGAATGCATATATGTATGCATTGGACATTTTATAGAAAGGTTGATTAGGTTGACAAGCCAAGAATTTGAAGAGTTGAGAGCTAGAGAGAGATCGATAGAGAAAGGCCGAGTGGCTGGCTGAAAGGTCAGAGCCATGAGGTCGAGGCAAATAGTGAGAGAGGTAGGGTTATGCTGGAATCTCTCCTAAACATGAATGCTATGGTTGATCTCTCTGGGGGTGTTTGCTACCAGTTGTATCTAGATGAACAAGATGTAATCTCTGAAAGGCTAAGACCCTAAAACTGTATTGTAACTTCCTGTTGCTGAATAATACAATGGATCGATCTTCAGAGAGTGGGGTTTTTTATCTGAAAGGTTTTTCCCCACGTGAAATCTTTTTGTTATGTTTTTTGTAGTGTCTTTCATCTGTGTTGTTGATTGCTATTGAATCTACATATGTTTCTCTCAGAAGGATTAATGTGCAAATAACTGTGTTTGTTTCTACTTTAGGACATAGTTGTACATGTCTTTGAGGCAACCTAATCGAAATGAAAGTTATCGAAGGCACTACTGTATGGAGTTTTCACTAGTTGCACTCCTAGATTTCCTTACAGGAATGAATTGATTGGATATAAATAGTATGAGAAACTCTAATAGTAGGAATGACTGCAACAGTGATAGGTAAAGACTATCCAACAGTAATAGTGGGAGTAGACACAGTAGTAGTAATGGGAGAAGAAGAGATAGGTGTTTCCTCGAAGATATCTCATGAGGAGATACTTGTTCTTCCTCATTTTCTTCTTCTTCTTGCTCTTCCTCCTAGGTTGACGCTTATTCCATCATAGTAGAAGGTACTTTAGTCACTTGACCCTTATTTCCTTTCACAAAAAACTTGATTTTTGGCTTGGAGGTCTTGCTTGAAATAGGTACACCATCCTTGTTCTTTGTCCTCAACTCAGATTTCTTACCTACATGACCTTTAGGTTCCTCCTCCTCTAATCTAGTAACAAAGCATTTCAAATGAATCCCCTTCTCCTCTAACCATACATTTGTGTTACCTAGGATTGGTTCAAACCTTTCTATGATTGATGTCACTTCCTTCTTTGACCACTGGATAACTAGTAGAGGAAATCCTACAACATTATTCCTCTCATAGGAAAGGTCTAGGATGTTACCATCATCCTCCATACCTTCAGTAATATCCACCAAATGAATATTTTCAATTTTTCCAGAGTCAGTCAGTCAGTAGTAGTCCATTTTTCTTATCTCTTCCTTTGTCCATTGATATATGTGCAAACATCTTGAATTCTATGCACATGGGTGTGAGATTTCTTGATCTTTTCGTTCATTCCATGGTAGTCAAAATAATTCCTTCTTCTGAAAGTATTCAAGGTAACCCACTACATTTCAGATTCTATAGCCTTAGCTCTTGGAGATGTTTGAATGGAATACTTACCAATTGTGAGGGAAATCTAAAACCTGGTTTGTGTGATTCCATTTTCCTACTTTGTATGACCATTATCTACCTACAAAGCTCCATTAGGACAATCTTGTCACTAGGATATCTTGGGAGCATGTATGGATAACCCACAAAGCAACCAACTCTCAAGTAGTTGAATGTGGGGAATTGTAGATATAAGCAACCATATTTTTTTTACCATGGCCCGTGCCTCGTTTGAAACCCTTTTCTTCTCCAATTCAGGATGAAATTCATATCAGAAGGGAGCAAAGAAAGCATCATTAACTATTCAAAAATGATGAATGCTTGCATCAAGAGTTATCTAAGGAAAGTACTTGTACACTGGAGTTACTCTTTTGTTCCCTTATATTCTCAACCCAAGAAAATTTATCATTGCAACAAAAACATACACCAAATAAGATGTCATGTAGAACTGAAGTGAAGTATGCACTTTGATCAATTGATCATGAATTGTGTCACTGATCTATTGACTCCAAAGGATTTGTTGATTTCCCATTAATATGATCTTGATGTATATATACATACATTCTTGAAAGGTGGATGAGATAGGTAAGCCTTTCAATCTACTGAGAAGAGTGATCAAATCATTGACTTCTTCAATGAAGTCACTACACGAATTTTTTTTAGGACACCTTAAAAGACTTGATCGTGGATTCTTCAACCAATTACTATTAATCACCCTCTTGCAATTGTCTGTATGTTTCTTATATTCCTCTTGTGCATATTCCTTAGTGGCATCTGCATATGAATCAATATTGGGACACAAGAAAGATTTGTCAAAGAACTCTAGATCTAACCTTATGACCACATTTCCATTTGCATCTCTAACACTTTGGTCATCCTTATTGTAGTATGTTGTAGCTTGGAGAAAAAAATAAAAATTATGTGCAACTAAAGGGAAAGTTGCTACCATCTGTATGTTGCTCTAAACTATATGTCTCATACTAGTATCTAATGGTTGCTTCTAAGTCCTTTCAATAAATTTGAACATATCTACATGTCCGATTTCAATATCCTTTATCTCATCAATGTTTGAGGATACCGAATTTGGTGAGAAAATAGCTTGGTATTTGAACTTCATGGATTTGGCTTTGCTCAGAGAAGGATCTGAAATTTGAATAGTAGTTATCAAGTGAAAGTATCTTCCTAGGAAGGTAGGTATGAGAATCTTGAAATGCGTGAACAAATAACTGCATTACAAAGTTCATTATTTTTCAATGTTGGAAAAAATTGCATGGTTGAAAATCCAGGTGGGAAAATTATGAGCAATTGCATGATCTTGAATGGCTTAGGTGTGATGGTGGTGAAAAATGGAGCGAATGCGAGCAATTTGGCAAGTGGAAGGCAAAGTGGATTTTTTTTCTAGTGTTAGCAAAATTTTACAAAGTGGAATGTAAGGTCACTAAATTTTAGTTCCATTGTAGGTGAATGCTTTTATTGTGTGTATAAGCACTGAAAAATAATGCTTCTACAAGTTTATTTTTGTGTTGTTGCAATTGTGTTAAAATTCAACTCCTTAGCAATATTGGGGAAGCAAAGTGTGCAAGGTTGGAGAAATTTGTTGACCCTGCATGGGAAAACACACTTAGTAAGTGAAAATTCAGTGAAAAACTTTGACCATGCATGTGTAATACTTATCAAAATGCAAGATTGGTGCAAAAAACTGATCCTTCATAGGAGGTAAAAATTAAGTTGAAAATTTCCACTTCCATACCTTATTCCAAATTTGGATGTAAAGTCGATGAAATTCACTGAGCCTACATGGGGGATAAATAAAAATAAATGCAATCATGGTGAAAAATACCACTATTACAAAGGGGAATCATATTTATGCAATGTTGGGGAAAAACCCCAAACCTACACATTGATTTCATAGTTCATGTTTCATGTTTTAGTGATAAAAATCACTGCACTTACAAAGGGATAATGAACCTATGTAATATTAGTGAAAAAAACCAATTTTGTTGAAGGAATGAAGAAGGAAACCCTTAATGTGTTGTCATTGATGTCAATGATGATTGTTGATATTTTCACTTATCCGGTGAACATAATGGATATATCTTAATCTGATATTTTGGTCCACAATTTCTCATATGATAAGATCTACTTATATAGTGATAATATGTTGTTCCTAACCATTATGTGCATCTATGTTCAAGATTTTAGTTGGTTTGGATGTATAGTTTGAAAGATATAAGTGACAATAGTTTGGCATATAGTTTTGGCTATATACAGTGAATTTGGGCATGAATAATTTGGTTCGTGTTCCTTTGATATTAAGATTCAAAATTTTCAATTTTGGGAGATTGTTTATAGGCTTCAGTACATTATATATTCTAGATGGCATGTGGTTATATGATCACATTGATCATTGGTGTTGATTGGTTAGCATATTTTGTGATTAGGTTTAATTCTTGGCCAACCTAATGCTTGCCGTGTATTGTAGTGATTAAATATGTATTGCAGACATTAGTGAGATATATTTTAGGTCCATGCTGACCTAATTTAAGTGTTGCATGTTTGGTTTAAGAGCAAAGATGTTTTTGGTACAAGTGTGGAGCCGACAAGGAAATTTTGATTTAATTTAGGGCTACATCTAATTAGGTCGACCTAATTGATGTATGCGGATATATTGGGTATATATGTAAGAAATTTTTGAGGTTATAGGTGTGACATGATATGTGATGAGATGCGAATATGAAAATTTTGTATGTACATGATTAGATCTATAGAAGATATGTTGTGAGTGTTGAGCGAATGTAAAGCAGAGCAATGTTTTATATTTTGTATCTGATAAAGTGCATGGAGTTAGTATATCAAGCTTTAAAGGAACTTAATCCAACACAAGGAAGGTGCATTTTTTATTAGTTCACATCTTGGTTGTGTGGCCATTTCTGTTTTGTATCTTTTTGTGGATATGATCCCTATTGGATAATATGTCCTGACAATGAACCTTTTTAATATCTTATAACTAGTTATAATATATTGTGAGCTAATCCTCACCATGGTTTTTCCCTTTTTGGTTTGTCCACGTAAGAGTACTAGTGTTCATGTGTCATGTGATCTTGTGATTGTTTTATTATTTCATTCTTTGTTATAGTTAGATGTGTTTTGTTAATTGGATGGATTGTGACAAAATGGTTTAATGGAATACTGATTCACCCCCTCTTAGTATTCTGGGTGTTCAACAGATTCAACATATGTCACAATAAAAAAATGGTGAATTACAAGGTTGGTAACATTCCATATATAATCAATGAGGAAAATCTCCACATAAGGATATGGAATCAAGGGTTTGTTTCTAACAATAAGCATACAAGGTGAAAATCAAGTTTCAAAAATGTGAATCTTCTATCATGCCTACTAACATAGCATGGTTAAATACTCACAAACTTATGGGAAAGACATAGGGTTTAAAAAAAACAAAGAACCAAAACCAATTTAAAAAACACGCCAGGGAAAAAAGAAAGATGAACGAAAAACCATAACATAAACATTTAAATAGAAAGCCAAATCAAAAACCTAGATGCATGTTTAACATGTCAACAAAAAAATCAAAGAATGGAAAAGATTCACATACCTGCAGAAGTGACAATGATGAAACCCTAACTAAATTGATGAAAAATCCACTCCAAATCTATGCATGAAGAAACTCAAAAGCTCATCAAACACATAGAAGAAGAGGGAGGATAGCAAAGAAATCAAAATAAAAAACAAAATGATTAAAATAAATTTAAAACACTGACTTAAATTCCCAAAATCGAGATTAAAATCTTACATTTATTACAACTTGTGTAAAGTCGAATTGTAGGGGTGGAAAATTTTGATGCCTATGCACTTTTAATAAATGCGATGGATGATATGTAGGGTCGGTGAGATTCACCGAACTTGCATTTTTATTTTTCACATCAGGAATGTAGGGGTACTGAAATTTAGCACTCCTACATGAGCAAGAAAATTCCTAACACTGAAAAATGAAAATTTGCAAATTTTACTGATTTACGAATTTTGAAAAATTGAAAGAGGTAAACGCTCAAAAAGATGTTTCGAGGCTAGGGGGCCAAACATGAGGGAAAGTAAGATCTACCTCATTTTTCATGCTTAGAGAATGTGGGATACAAAATGGACAGGTTTCATAGGGGTTATCCTGTTGGTATTTTTTCTAGCTGAACCTCAAAATCCTCTAAGGGGCAACCCACCCTTATGCTCAAGAAACTTCAAAGCTATTGGCCAACAAATGAGTAAGGATTTAGAAGTCCTTACTCCTACTCTTTAGTCTCTGTGAGACCTAGGAGGGTGTTCCTTATTGTTTTCTTGTGATACTAATATAATGGAGAACACTTCTATACACAAATCTATTCCTATTAAGTTAAAATAGACATTACTCATCAAAGGTTTGGCTGAAATTTAAACAAATAACTACCTATTGCTAGGAATTAAGTGGACTTCAGATTCATACACTATAATTGAAAGTATATAGTCATTTTCATTATCATTTTGAATCCCTAGCCAAGCCCATCACTTACTCAAATATCTTTAAAATAACATAATAAAGAGACCAATCCTTCATCAATTGGGATAACAGAGTCAACTTGGCAACAACCGGTAATATATCAGCTACTGAATTCAGAAACGCGAACTATTATCATAATACTTTGCAATATGAAAACTCACTATGCCTGGAACACAACTTCTTATCAAATCCTATGCAAATCTTTACAAATCTGTGACTCCTTCAAGCATTTAATTAACTCCTTGAGTTAAAGCCAAAATAGAGCCATAAATTCAATTGAACCATTGAAGATAAATGAAAAGACCCTTGATATTTTCATTTATAATTTGCAAAAGAGGATATAGAGGAGAGTATTATTTGAGAACTAAAATTTGCTTCAGCATTAATAATTTTTATAAACCTAATTTAAGACTGTCACATTTAACCCCTCACCAAGACAATGTGTTCTTCCATTCATTTACATCCTTTACAGTATGCTTCAAATTTGAGCTAATTTCTACCCAGACCTCTAGAGACTTCAAAATCGAACCCCTTCTAATGAGAAAAGAAGAGAATAAGAAGAAAACAGAAAAAGCCCTAAAGTTAATCTGATGATGACACATGGAAACTTCCTTCTTCAATCTGGAATCTAGAATCTTCATTTGTTTTCCCTCCATATTTGCAATAAAAAACTCTTCTTCTTATGTAAATTTGCACCATTTTACACTACAGTTGATTTTTTTTTTCTCTTTGTGAAAACTCTTTATCTTTGTCTTTTATTTGTTGCATATTTCATATTTTCATCTTCAGCAAAGAAAATATTCTTCTGTTTGTGAAAGATATTTACCTTGTTTTACTTGCAACCAAAGAAAATATTTTTCGTGCCCTCAATACTTGAAATATTTTAATTAAAATATTTCCCCCTTTAACATTGCACTTCATTTAAAATCCTTGCCTTTTAATCATTAAAGGCATTCAATATTTACTTTAGGTAAAAATTTACCCATTCTAAAATATTTGCTTTTTGTTTAAAAAGTTATCGGGCAATTTAAATTCACTTCATTTCCCCTCCTTTTTATTTCATTGCATGCTTAATATTTATCATTGAGCTTTTAAAACTATACCCGTGCATTCATTTTTCATGGGCCCACCACATTCTTTCCCTCTCAACATATTGTGCATTGCGGGTTGAAACAAGAGAAATGAAACACAACTGGCGATGAGCGATGATAATAGAACATCATCGCTCATCGCTGGTTCACTCGGGAAAAAGAAAAAAGAATTGGCGACAGGCGATGATGGAAAAAATACCCAAATTCCTTTAAATCCTTCAATCTTCAGAAGCACAAATGCTTCCTTGCCTTTCTGGAGTGCATCCTCAATACACTCCAAAGTTAGTTTGATCTCATTCGAGCCCTTTTGCAGTGGTGCCCCCTCTACTGATAGAATTTCATCAAACAATTTTAATACATTTTCTCTGTAGTGTAGACTCTCTAGGCGCCGACTAAACTGAAATGTTTCCTGCAGCAACTTCTTGAACCTGTATGAGATTTCCATTGCAATATCAAAGCAAGCTGTGAAAGCTACCTTTCAACCAATCAAAAGCAAGAATTAAACTTGTTTATCCTCCAAAACATTTGAAATGAATTTTATGTTTCCCTAAATCCCCCTTTTCATTTGCACAAAATATTTTAAATATTAACATTGGAACTTTAGAAAAATTTGTGACTTCTAATTACGCATGTGCTATTTGGAGAAAATTCACTGTGAGAAAACTAAGACACCTGGAGTTGTGAATTTTTGCGTTTGATCATAATCAATTATTTATAGAAAAAAATTTCCTCAAATTTTTCCCAACCCTTAAAATTCAGGTTCCTCCTTTGTAAACTGGCCCCCGGGACGTGTTTACCACACCTGAAATGCATTAAAATAATGCATCAAATGAACTCTATTTTTTTATGAAAATTGAGGTATAGAAGTTTCAAACCAAAAAAAGAAATGGGTTGTCCTTATGTTTGAAAAAATTGACACTTTTTGGAATACCATTTTTGGTCGCTGCGATCAAAAAACAATTAAATAACCCATCAAAACTTATCTTGGAGGCGCGAAATTGAAAATGCATGTATATATTTGACCCAAGAATGGAGTGTAAAGACAAATCAGCCAAAGGGATCTCGAGGTGAAAGATATTAATTGACAAAGTTTCTCACTCATGAATTTTTGCAATTGTATCTGTTCAAGACCAATTAAAGCTCACCAAGTCACCACTTTGAAAAAATAGTAAATCATATCCTGGGGAGATGCCAATGGAGACACAAGATCATTTAGGTCTAGTGAGCATGTGTGCAAGAGGGATTTTATTCGATCATTTTTCATCACGAGATATTAGGGGTCAAAGTTGACCACCTTGAAACATTGTCAGAAATGTAAATGCAAAAACTAAACAAACTACATTTGCTTTTGATCTCAAAAAAATAGCAAATCAGATCATGAGGCTCTTAAATAGGATAGGGGATCATATGAATTTAGGGAGAATGGAAAGCAATAATTCCTTCGTCATGACAATCATCCAGTTGCAAAATATAAGCTCGAACGGGAGGCCACTTCGTATAACTGAGAGTTCACAAAGAACAAAAAAGTGTCAAAACCCTCCAACTTTGCTTTTCAAAACACTATCAAAACTCATCATGGGAAGCTAAAAACTGACATGCACATTTAGATATGGCACATGAGTGTTTCCACAAAGCTTTTTTTCATGAAAATCAACAGGCTTCAAATTATGACCTTCCAAAGTAGGTCACTTAGGCAGATTTTTTAGGTGCACTTCTGAGTGTGCAAAGGCAAAATTTTCAACATGGGCACTTCAAATTTGAAAATTTTGAAGGTTCCAACAGTGGCTCCGATTGGGGATGTATGCCCCCTGTGGGCATAGCAAGATTGCAAATCTCTAGAGAGTAGACCAAATGCTAAGTCCACTGGGCTCCTTATTCATCCTTTTTTTTCCACCTCATTTGATGAACCTAGGCTACCAAATGGAAAAGGGGAGTCAATTATTACCTCTATCAAACACCAAATTGTTAAAAGAGCTAATCTCCCTCAATCCATGCTTGTCTCTATCACACCATAACAACATGAGTGACTGCAATTTTGCAAAAATAAGTGTCAAACTGTCTTCATACAAGTGTAAAATTGCTCTCTATTTGGCTTTGTTGTCACATGGAAACCAAATAACATAAACCACATTACTATCTTTCTCTTCATTTTCTAAGTTTGTAGCAAGTGACAACATTTGAGGATAGCAATTAAGACCACTTGGAAACAAGGTTTGATCACATTTCATTGAAGCCAATATGAAAATATCACTGTAATATGCCTAATTAAACATGTTGGAATCTCCCAACAGTCCATCACATACAATATTATCAACATTATCATGCATCTGAAAATTAGGCATACTCTTAAAATACTGACTATCATGTTGAAACAACTTATCATGTTCATCATATAAATCACTCTCAAGTTGAAAGCAACATGCTTTAATGTTTTGCACATTGCCACACTTTGTGAAAACTTCTCCTAGCTGACAAAAGTAGCACTCACATTCTGCCACATGGCTGGTACTATTAAACTCATTATGATTACTAGTTTGCATGTCTAAGGTAAAACTATCACAATAACTTACCAAAAGATCTTGCACATCATGCAAACTATCTCCGAGTGTATTTAAAGAGATACACTCATACATTGGCACACTTTGTACTTGTTCTCCATCATGTTGATATATAGAATCATCAAGGATTTTTGACTTGTCTTCATCTTCACTCACTTTTTTATCCTTTGAACATAACATATCAACATCTTCGTATCCCAAGCTTGCTCAAGAATGAGAAATTTAGATTCAGAAAAATAACTTGATTTTACCTTGAAATCAACATTCACATCCACATGACTGGGCTCATTTGAATCAGCAAATGGACACTTGTCCAAATCTGCATTAAGATTCTCAAGGATTGGCTCATTGGATACACAAAACTCATGGTCATTTGTTATTTCTAATTCATCAAAATAGATTTTTGAACTTGTATTAGTATCCATACTTTCATACTCATCATACAATGCATCATTACAATCAAATTGCTTCTTGTCTTCATCCACATCATTGTAATCTTGACCAATTGGTTCATAACTAGGAGGAAAATAAAAAACACATGCATCATACCTTGAATCTTGAATACCATCATCACTGTCAAAATCAATATGGGTAACATACAACAATTGAGGATTATTCTCATGTGTACTTTTCTGATATTCAGTGGTCAACAAATTTGAAATTTGTTCACTGCTCAATAGATAATTGTTTTGATCCATTCTCTCAACCACTTCCTCTCCTTTACCTTCACCAGAATTGCATGCATTATCAAATTGGAAATCAGAATATATCATGGTGTCATCATCATCAAAATCTGAAAACTCAATGGATTGATCATAATCAGGATCTCCCCAATCGTAAGAAATTGAATCAACAACAACCTTGTCAACAATATGGTCACAATTAATCAAAGAGAAAGAGTTGTCCACTTGCTCATTCTTACTTATTTCTGGGCTGTCATGGAAGCAATCTACATCTTTTTGTATTTCACCATTGGATTGGGTCTCATCATTGAGTTTGTCATTCACATCCTCTTGAGGGTAGACACAAACATTTTCACTATCATGAACATCAATAGTAGACATTGCAACACTCTTAACTTCTTCCTTCTCAAGTGTGCACTTGGCTGTGTTTATAACTAAATACATTTGATCATTTGCATTCAGACAACTACTAGTTTCATCAAAATGTTAGTCACAATTGAAGACAACAAACTTTGCACATATTCATTCCTCATTTTCTTCAAATTATCTACAATTGTGTAAGCCATATGCATACTTAATATTCTATAATCCTTTAACAATGCACTAGACCCCTCCTCAAAAGCTTCAAAATACATATGAATACAATCTGGAGTTCTAGGTCTGAAATTTTTAGGGATTAGTGAATGAGCAACAACAAATCTATGACTAAAATCAATGCTTGACTCTTCATCTTGTATTTTAATCTCTCTTAACCTTGTGAAAAGGTTAGAAGGTTCTTTTGAAAATTATTCTCTATAAGCATCCATTAGCTTATCCAAACAAGGAAAGGATTTCCCAGGAAAGCTTAAGTACCAATCCCTAGCTCTAGCTTCAGAGATCTGACAAAAAATATCATCCACATATCCTGATCTCCAAATGAATGTTTCTCCATGAAGCTAGAAAAACTTTGGACATGTGCATCTCCTTCACATACATTGTATCCCTCAAATCTAGTCATATGTTTGTAGACTTGGGTTGGCATACTTTCAACCTTGTAATCAACCCATGACAAGTTTAATTGGTCATACAATGGATCAAAAGAGTTGAAAAGAGGTACATTAACTTGACAAGTAGATGTAGTGTGGTTATCTTTTAACTAGGGTCATAGAGACCTCATCCCTTCATCCATCTCTTTAATTTTCCTCTCAAACACAACTTTCCATTCCTGCCTTATCTTAGGGTTGTGCATTCTTGGGTTCATGCCCTTTGCAGTATCAAATGTTTGAGGATTATTAGAATTTTGAGGCTTCTTGACAAGTTGTATTAAGGTGTCTAATGGTATGGCTATTTTATCTTGATTATCCATAGATATTTGCAAATATGGGTTTAACTAATTGTGCATAATCATAACCATGACCAATTGAAGGATTGCTAGGATAATTGTTAATATGATGCTAACCTAGGCTTTAAACATATGATAATGCAAATGGAAGGAAAACCTTAGGATATACAAATTCATTCTAACCATCCATAATAGAAAATTCATGGAAACTTAGACAATTACTCTAAATGAAACAACAATTGCATTCAATACAATAGATCCAACAAATTAGAGTATGCAAAGAACCATGTACCTTCACATCTCCAGCTACCGCAACTTTGAATAGAGCATTTTTAGGTCATAATAACAAACAACAACCCTTCATGAACATAAATTGTAGAGCAGAGTTGCCACCTCTTCAACAACAGAAAAACCTTTGAAGCAAGGATATCTTCATCAATGAAAATAAAATCTCCGAGTTCTTCCAGCAGAGTCACCTCAATCTTTTGAATTTGGGCTGCTACAAATCAATTTGCAAATCTGGAGCTTCTTCAAAATTTGAACTAGTCATTCATTGTTTTGACTCTTTCCAAATGGATTTCAACAAATTTGCATTGAAGATTCTAGGAAAAAATTAACTAAATAATTCACTTTCCCCAGCAGAGTCGCCATTCTATTGGTGTTTTTTCCAATTGAACCTCAAAATCCTCTAAAGGGCATCCAACCCTTATGCTCAAGAAACTTCAAAGCCAGTGGCCAACAAACGAGTAAGGATTTAGAAGCCCTTACTCCTACTCTTTAGGCTCTGTGAGACCTAGGAGGGTGTTCCTTATTGTGTTCTTGTGATATTGATATAATGGAGAACACTTCTATACATAGATCTATTCCTATTAAGTGAAAATAGACATTACTCATCAAAGGTTTGGTTGACCTTTAAACAAATAACTACCTATTGCTAAGAATTAAGTGGGACTTCAAATTCATACGAGGTAATTGAAAGTATTTAATGATTTTATTTCTCATTCTCAATCCCTAGCTAGGCACATCACTTACTCAAATATTTATAAAATAACATAATAAAGAGACCAATGCTTCATCAATTAGGATAACAAAGTCAACTTGGCAATAACTAGTAATATATCAGCTACTGAATTCAGAAACATGTGGACTATTATCATAATGCTTTGCAATATGACAACTCACTATGCCTGAAACACAAATTCTTATCAAATCCTATGGAACTCTTTACAAATTTGTGATTCCCCTCAAGCATTTAATTAACTCCTTGAGTTAAATACAAAACAAAGCCATACATTCAATTGAACCATTGAAGATAAATGAAAAGACCCTTGATATTTTCATTTATAATTTTCAAAAGAGGATATAGAGGAGAATATTGTATGAGAACTAAAATTTTCTTCAACATCAGTAAATTTTATAAAACTAATTTAAGACTGTCACATATAACCCCTAACCAAGACAATGTACTATTCCATTCATTTACATCCTTTATAGTATGCTTCAAACTTGAGCTAATTTCTACCCAGACCTCTAGAGACTTCAAAACCGAATCCCTTCTAATGAAGAAGAGAATAAGAAGAAAATAGAAGAAGCCCTAAAGTTAATCTGATGATGACACATGTCAGCTTCCTTATTCAATCTAGAATCTGGAATCTTCATTTGTTTTCCCTGAATATTTGCAATAGAAAACTCTTCTTATTGTGTAAATCTGCACCATTTTACCTTGCAGTTGAAAAAAAAATTCTCTGTGAAAACTCTTTATTTCTTCCTTTTATTTGCTACACATTTTGTATTTTCATCTTCACCAAAGAAAATATTCTTCTATTTGTGAAAGCTCTTTACCTTGATTTTACCTGCAGCCAAAGAAAATATTTTCCGTGCCCTCAATATCCAAAATATTTTAATTAGTTTTTCGCTTTGACATTGCACTTCATTTAAAATCCTTGCCTTTTAACCATTAAAGGCATTCAAGATTTACTTCGAGTAAAAAATTTACCCATTCTAAAATATTCTCCTTTTAAAAAAAAGTTATTGGGAAATTTAAATTCACTTCATTTCCCCTCTGTATTTCACTGCATGCTTAATATTTATCATTGAGCTTTTAAAACTATACCTGTGCATTCATTTTTCATGGGCCCACCACATTCTTTCCCTCTCAACATATTGCGCATTGTGGGTTGAAACAGGAGAAATGAAACACAACCAGTGATGAGCGATGAAAATAGAACATCATCGCTCATTGCTGGTTCTTGGGAAAAAGAAAAAAAGAACTACTAAAGGGAAATGATGGAAAAAACTCCCAAATTCCTTCAACTCCTCCAATCTTCAGCAACACAAATGCTTCCTTGCTTCTTTGGAGTGCATCCCCAATAAATTCCAAAGTTAGTTTGATCTCATTTGAGCCCTTTTGCAATGGCGCCCCCTCTATCGATAGAATTTCCTCAAATAATTTTAATACATTTTCTTTGCAGTGTAGACTCTCTAGGCGTCGACTCAACTGAAATGTTTCCTGCAACAACCTCTTGAACTTGTACGAGATTTCCATTGCAATATCAAAGCAAGCTATGAAAGCTGCCTTTCAACCAATCAAAAGCAAGAATTAAACTTGTTTGTCCTCCAAAACATTTGAAATGTATTTTATGTTTGCCCTAAATCCCCCTTTTCATTTGCACAATATTTAAAATATTAACATTTGAACTTTAGAAAAAAATGTGACTTCTAATTAGCTTGTGAGCTATTTGGAGAAAATTTATTGTGGGCAAACCGAGACACTTGGAGTCATGAATTTTTGCATGTGATCATAATCAATTATTTAGATAAAACCCATTTCCTCAAATTTTACCCAACCCTTAAAATTCAGGTACCTCCTTTGTAAACTGGCCCCCGGGATGTGTTTACCACACTTGAAATGCATTAAAATAATGCATCAAATGACCTCTATTTTTTTATGTAAATGGAGCTATAGAAATTTAAAACCAAAACAAGAAATGGGTTGTCCTTAGATTTGCAAAAATTGACTTTCCGAAACACCATTTTTGGCCTTATTGCAATTAGAAAGGAATTAAATAACCCATCAAAACTTATCCTGTAGGCACGAAATTGAATAGGTGTGTAGAAATTTAAACCAAGAATGGAGTGCAAAATAAAATTTGACCAAAGGTATCCCGAGGTGAAATATATTAATTGAAAAAGTTGCCCACTCAGGTATTTCTGCAATTGTATTTGTTTAAGACTAATTAAAGCTCACTAAGTCACCACTTTAAAAAAATAGCAAATCAGATCCTGGGGAGCTGCCAATGGAGAAAAAAGTTCATTTAGGTCCACTGAGCATGTGTGCAAGAGGTATTTGCTTCAATCATTGTTCATCATTAGATATTAGGGGTCAAAGTTGACCACCTTGAAACACTGTCAGAAATGCAGATGTAAAAACTGAACAAATTGCATTTGCTTTTGATCTCAAAAAAATAGAAAATCAGATCATGAGGCTCTAAAATTGGATAGGGGAGCATATGAATGTAGGGAGAATGGAGAGAAACAATATGTTTTTCATGACAATCATCCATTTGCAAAATATAAGCTTGAATGGGAGGCCACTTCATAGAACTAAGAGTTCACAAACAACAAAAAAGTGTTAAAACCCTTCAACTTCGGTTTTCAAAACACTGTCAAAAATCATCATGGGAAGCTGAAAACTGACATGGACATTCACATATGTCATATGAGTGTGTCCACAAAGGGGTTTTGCATGGAAATCAATATGCTCTAAATTATGACCTTCCAAAGTAGGTCACTTAGGCAGATTTTTCAAGTGCACTTTTGAGTGTGCAAAGGCAAAATTTTCAATATGGGGTACTTGAAATTTGCAAAAATTGAAGGTTGCACCATATCTCATGAATTGGGTGCAACTAAATTTGAGGATATAGAGTGATTAAATCAACCTAAAGGGCCATACCTTTGATTATGCTCAATGGCCCTCTTGATTATGCTTAGGTCTTTAAATATATACCATGCTTAACCACCCACTAATTGATTTGAGTGCTAACAAATACTTTGGAATTGTTAGAGATGATCATAAAGAGGTTTCCAAATTTGGTCACAATTCCATCTAGGGAAATCCATAATTGAAGCTTCAATAGCATCCTTCAATGCAACTAGATTTTTCCATTTGGTGAAATAGTCTGTAGCTACAAAAATATATTTATGACCAATATATTATAATGGAATTATAATACCAATAAATTCTAACCCCACTGTGTAAATGGTTGGTCTATTTGGATGGGATGAAGAGGGAGAGCAACTAATCTTTTACTTTTCAAAAATAAAGCACAATTTTTATAGTTCTTTACCCATCTATAAGTGTCATTGAATAAGGTTTTCCAATAATAACTAGCCATCATTATCTTAATTTAAATGTTACTTGATGAGAAATGGCCACTTGATGAGCCATCATGGAATTCTTATAATATTATACTGACCTGATTTGGCTAAATGCATCTCAACAACACTCTATTAAGGTTTCTTTGAATAGTATGATATCTACTAAGACATAGGGAATTAGCTTCCGTAGGTTTCTTAAAGGTTGATACAAGATGTTCACACAACCATTTGCTCCTCATGAGCTTGGTGATCTTGATCTCTATGTCATATTCCATGAATTTTGTGATCCACTAGAATCTTTTCTCATTAATTTCATTGCTTAAGAACTCCTTGATACTATCATGAGGGACCATTAATTAGATCTTGTTGTTAGAGATCTTATGATTGAGATTACTTAGTGCCTTGACAATAGTAAATAATTTCTTTTCCACATAGTTATACTTGAGATCATTGTCTTTAAGCCTTTCACTAAAAAGGCAATGGGTTTCTCCAAGTTGTCATTATTTAGTTGTGTTGAGATAATTGATATGCTTGAATCTCCTCCAAAATTGTATAGGAGAAATTCATTGTCATAGTTTGGGTTGACAAGTGTAAAAGCATAGAAAATTGATTGCTTGATAGACTCAAAACTATCCTTCCCTTCTTTCTTCTAGCTGAATGCCATATTATTTTTTAGCATATAAGTTCAATTTTTTTTACCATAGTGGAAAGATTAGGAATGAACCTTATAAAAAAATTAATCCTTCCCAAGAAGCTTTGTAATCCCTTCTTGTGGCTAGGAAGGGGAATAAACAAGATGATCTCCACTCTTTCTGGATCAATGGAAATACCCTCCTTAGAAATTATATGTCCAAGAAATTTCCCTTGGTTTGTGGGAAACAGAAAAAATTATTTGGATTTAAGGACACACCAAATTCCTTACACTTTTTAAGATTCGCTCAAGATGGTCAAAGTAATAACTTGCATGTTTTGAAAAAATAGTGATAGCATGAAGGTAGATAAATTCAAACCTTGCTAATACACCCTTGAAATCCAATTCCATCACCCTTTGAAAGGTTGCACAACATTAGTTTAATCAAATGGCACTTTATTGTATGTGTAGGTACCCCACTTAGTGGTCAACGCTATTTTGTGTTCGTTTGATTATTGGACCAAAATCTAATTGTACCTTGAGTTCTTGTTGAAGAAATAAAACCTTTTTGAGCCACTTAACTTTTGTAGGATATTCTCCATGGAAGGGATGGGATAATGGTCCTTGAGATATTCCCTATTGAGGTCTCTAAAGTATACACACAACCTTATCTCCACATTCTTCTTCCTTATAGGGACTAAGTTTTCCACCCAGGAAGAATGATTAATGGGGAAAATAATCTTGGATTCTATTAGTTTGGCCAACTCTTTCCTCATCAAGGGTTCAATTTTGGGGTTGAAAAGCCTCTACCTTTGTCTAATAGGTTTTTAATTAGAATCTATTTCCATGCTATTATGGGGAAAACTAGGGTCAAAACCTTTTAGGTCCTCCTAGGTCCATGCAACCATGTCATCATAATTTTGACAAAGCCTAATAAAATTTTGGTGTTCAGACTTAGAGAATACCTTTCCCAACTCCAAAGATATCCCTTCTACTTTGGGCACTTGCTTGTAGTCACCCTTCCTCATAGCCTGTTCCACCCCTGTGTCAACACTCGTGACCACCACAATTTCCAATGAATATTTGGACTCAGTTTCATTGTCATCATTGTCTATGGGAGGTTCCTCGACATAGAATGCTATGCCTTTTTCCCCCTTCTTTTGATCAATTTTGGTTTTAGCAAGCATTTTTCCCCATTTCTTAGTAGGGGCATTCTTTAATTCACAGATCCTGGTGGTGACCTTTGTTTGAGCCAGACCTACACTAACATTTTTCCTTTTAACAAGAGACTTAGGTTTAGTATCAATAGGAGGTCAGGTGTTAGTGGGAGGGAGATTCCTCTTGGATCCCATAGAAACAACTAGGGAGGGTTTTGAAGGGGAAGGGTCAGAAGCTTCAAGTTCAATTATGACAACATATATGGGTTTTAGAGGGCAAAGGGCAAGGTGAAAATTGTAGAGATGAAGGATATGCCCTTGGTGGAGGAGTAAAGGAAGGGGTTTATCAGGATTGTTAGTAGCTAGTTCCTTGGTTTCCTTGATTGAGCTTTCAAGGGATGAAAGCAAAAAAATGGGAAACTAATTAGCATCCTATGAAAAAGATGATTCAACAACGAAAAATGATACAAATAAACAAAAATTCAAATGACCTTCTAAGGTGATATATTTCATTATAGCAAGGCACACTTGATCCCATAAAGTAGGAAGTTTTCTCTAATTGAAACTTGCATGGAGTTTAGTGGGATGCTCATTCTCCCTGAAGAAGGTCTACAAACTATTGTTGTCTTGCATCTTCTTGTGCTTCTTAAGCTTCTGCCTAGAATAGGAAAGACCCATGGCTTTAGCAATAATATCTTCATTAATATAAAAAGAAATACCTCCCATAGTAACCCTTATATTGCACCAACCGTTAGAAAATTGAGTAGAGAGTTTCTCATCATGGCCTTTTAAACTCTCCATTACGGGGATATACCACCTTCCACACAAATGTGCCAAACCAACACATCCCAACATAATTCTTTAGAGGAGCCTGGTTCAGTTCTCACACGATCACCACCCATGTTCAAACACAAAGAGGAGTGAACAGTAGCAAAGGTAACAAAGATAATTTTTTTTTCAAAATGTAGAAGGCTACTGTACACAGTTATCTTATCAAAGTGATAACCATCATAAAAAATATGCATATCCTACCTAATTAAGGCTATGAGATCTTCCCATGTATGATTAGGCATTTCTGAGGGACTTAGGGCAACAAAGAAATAGCAAGAAGTGATGCAGTACTTCAAGGAAAAGTGAGGAGCCATCATTACATCAAAAGTAATAATTATCAAGCCATAAATTTAAACAAAGGTTTGAGAGGGTTACCAAATATTTTAGCTATCCACACATCCCAAATAAATAAGAAACTCTTAAATTTAGGAGAAACCTCTTACAATTGACAAGAAAACACATTAATCCCATGGGGAATCTAGCTAGGCAAAAAATACACCTCAGACCACATCCCAGTCACCCAAATGTACCTACCCATCTCATCATACATTCTCCACATCATACCAAATGAAAGGGTGAAAAGCTAGGTTTTCCAACTCGTGAAGGAGGTATTATTCATCATAAATAATGCTTAAGTTGTTTTTCTCTTCAAGGATAAATCCTTGAACATTCAAGGGGAGGCCCACCAAATTCCTCTAACATTTTGAGGAATCCTAGGAAGATCCCAAATTAGCAAAGTCGACAACATTATTTCCTTCTTGAAAGGTGTGAGTTAGTTTCATTCTTTCAAATTTGTTGAGCAAGGATTGTATATCAACCACAATATCCCTGATATTCCAACCCTGACAATGATTGTTGTTGGTGGAGTCAATCACAAATTTTGAGTTTCCCTCCATGTGTAGATTCTTTATACCTATAGTAACAACAATTTTGAATCCACTCAACAATGCTCTTGCCTCTACTGCCATAGAGTTTTGAATCCCAATACCACCAAAAAACCCAAAAATCATTCTTCCATTCTAATCTTTAATGATGCCCTCGATGATAGCCAAGCCAAGATTTCCTTTTGCAACACCATAAAAATTAAGTTTGTGCCAACCATTGAGGGGGGTTTCCAAACAATGTTTAGCCTAGCCAATGCTTTTGCCTTGTCAAAGGAGTTGAGATCCAAAGTTTTTCTCTAGGAGTTAACCATAGTGATTTCCAAAGTAGAGGGAGGTTTTTCTGGAGGTTTCCAAACATACAAGGATATACTCTTAGTAATTATTCCAAATAAAATACTAAAGACCTCCTTTGGGATCTTTTTAACATTTCAAAAAATCCTGTTATTCCTTTCCTTCCATAGACACCAACAGATCATGGAGGGGATGTCGCCAAATTTCTTTGGGTAAAGGGTGGTAATAGGGACATAGCCAATTATCCTCAAAGCTTATAAGGTCTTCATTCATGGTCCAATTGATACCCAACATTTACAAGGAAAACTCCCAAATTTCAACAAAAAATAGAGAGTGGAGTAACAAATGAGGGATAAAATCCTCATCATTTTTTCATAGCATACATCTATTAGGGATTTGAAATCCCATTTTTCTTAAGTTGTCCTATGTGAGTATCCTATTATGGCCCATTGTCCAAATTTTTTTTTTTTTTTTTGGTAGAAGATGCCTATTCCAAACCTATTTCCAAATACTATTCTGAGTTCCTTGCAGAGATATTGGATGATAAGTAGAATTTACTGAGAGATTACCCTTTCTTTCCCTTGTCTAGTAGAATTCATCCTCCTAGTGGAAATGGGTATTTTGGTTAGAGAGAGTCTTGAAGATTCTTAGCAATATGTCTTAACTATAGAGAGTGAGGGAAATAACTCTCTAATATATTTCACCTCATGGAACCCTGATGTCCACACAAGTAGTCTATCACTTTTTTTCCAAAAAACCAAAGGGAGGGGCCATCACATTCTTTAAGTCAGATTGATTGAGGGGTATTTCAAGTAGCCAGGGGTCCTCTCAAAACTTAATTTTTCTACCATTTTCAAGTTTCCATCTTAGCCCAGAGTTCAACATCCTTTTGATCCTACATATATTGTTCCATATCAAAGAACCATGGGGATGTTAATTTGAGAGACAACTGATTAGAAGGTTGTTATTTAGATATTTCGTATTCATCAATGTGCACCAATCCTTCCTATTCCTCAACAAATCCCAACCAACCTTTGCAAGAAGGGATTTGTTAGTAGGTTAGATTTTTCTTATACTAAGGCCACCACTGGATTTGGGGAGACAAACTTAGTGTTAGGATAGGCGACATTATAATTTCTATCCTAAGTTGATTTATGTGTCTCCACGTTCTTTGGAAAGTGTTCTTGAGGACATGAGGGACAAAATATTTATTTTTATTTTCCTATGAAAAATTGTAATTGCATTCAAAGAGGTGGACCCTTCACAGTGGCTGTTATAAGGCATCCCGAGAGAGTATTCTTCCTAGGTGTCCAACTTTTTGGGTTGGGACCACTTGAGTGTGCATGTATTTGCATGCTCTTGCATGGTTGGGTGCCCAAGTTTGCATGGTGGTGCATGAGCTTGCATGTAGCCATCAGAGCCATCAGAGAATTATGGAGCACTCAAGTTTGACTCATTTTGATTGGCTATGTGTTAGGCACCCATGTGAAGGCCATGTGATTATTGAATATTTTATTCCATGTTTATGGGCTGTCCACTAAGGGGGGTGTGTGTTTTTCCAGGTGTTTTTTCTTGTTTTTTTGGGATACCATTTATGGCATTCTCTCCCACAAAATTCTATATATTGGAGCCTTGGGATAGTGCTTTAGTATGAGTTCTTTACAAGTTGTTAGGATGATGAAGTGTTGTAGATTATAGAGATGATTATTGTATTGATGCACTTCCTTGAATATTAATAAAAACATTGGATCTCTTTGGGTGTAGAGTTTTTTCCCACAAGGGTTTCTCCACATGTATCTTGTGTCACTTGTGTTAATGAATTGTGGTATTGTTGTTGCAATTGCTAATCACTTTATCATTTTATGGTAATCTTGTAAACATATTTTCAGATTTGTAACCACATATTTAAGTTCATATTGTTGCAAGTTATACCTTGATTTCCAACATTTGGTATTAAAGCTAGTGGTTCTGTTAAGAGAGGGACACCTTTCTTTTGAGTATTGAAGGTATTTTGGTTGCAGTGGGAGCTTGTACATTGTGGGTTTTGCAGATTTGTGAAGAATATTGAAAAACATGGCCTCTACCTCTTGTCTAGATATTGAGAAATTCAATGGCACTAACTATGAGATGTGGAATTTGAAGATGGAGGATCTCCTTGAAGAGAGAGAATAGTGGTTAGAAGTTTTGAACCAAACGAAACCAAAGAAAATATCTGATGAAGATTAGAAGAAAATAGATAAGAAGGCATGTAAAACCATTTGGTTGTGTCTTGTAGATTCCATCCTCTTGAATGTTTCAAAAGAATCCACTGCATACAATTTGTGGAAGAGGATAGGTAATATCTATCAAACTAAAAGTTTAACTAATAAGTCGTATCTCAAAAGATGTTTGTATTCTCTGAAAAGTAAGGATGGCGATTCTATTGTAGAACATTTAATTACATTTAATATGATTTTAAGTCAGCTTGCATTAGTAGATGTTAAGTTAGAAGAAGATAAATATATATTTTTCCTTCTCTTTACCTGAATCTTGGGAAAATATAATTTTTGCCATAAGTGGTGGTGTTATAGAACCAAAGATGGATAGTCTTATTACAATACTTCTTTCAGAAGAGATGAGGAGAAATTCCATGAATGTAGGATCCTAAGATTCCTTGCATGTGTGAGGAAGGTCCAAAGAAAAGGGAGGGCCTAAAGGGTACAAGACAAGAGACAAGTCTAAAGGACATTATAAAACCCCCAGGAAGAGTAGAGTAAAGTGTTGGAATTGCGGTAAAAGAGGCCATGTGAAAAAGGAGTGGAGGAACAAGAAAAAGAGTTTGGATGCTTACATGGAAAAGTCCTCTAAAGATAGTGATTCTAATTATTTGTTTATTTCTGCTAGCACTATTAGTAATGATGCTTAGCTTATTGATTCAGGTGCCTCCTACCATATGACTCCTCATAAGAGGTGGTTTACTTCATATTCAACTTATGATGGAGGAGAAGTTTTCCTTGGTGATGAAAAATTGAATAAGATTGTTGGTAAGGGAAAGGTAAAGTTGTGTTTCAGTGATGAGAGCGTTAAAACCCTTGATCATGTTTTACATATTCCAGGAAATTTGAGAAATTGAATTTTAGTATTCAAGTTGAATGATTTTAGAATGCATGTGACATTTGACAAGTTTGGTTGTAGGTTGGTAATAGGGAGTTTGGTGATTGCTAAAGGATCTCAAATAGGAAATTTATTTAGGCTTAATGCCTCCACTTTTTGTAATTCTAACAATGCAAGTGGAACAAAAAATGCATGTATGTTGTGGCACCATAGATTGGGTCACATAAGTGAAAAGGTCTTAAAACTATTTTGAATAAAAAGTTGGTTGACGATATTTCTAATTATTTTGTTGGTAAAAATGATTTTTGTGAACATTGTGTGTTTGGTAAACAAAATAGATCATCATTTACTAATGGAACTAATAAAACTAATATATTATTAGAGATCACTCATTCGGATGTGTTTGGATTAGTGGATGTTGAATCTTTTGAAAAATCTCATTATTATGTTACTTTCATTGATGATGTGTCAATATACACCTGGATTTATTTTATGCATGCAAAATCTAAAATTTTCACTAAGTTTAAGGAATTTAAAGCCTTAGTTGAGAAGAAAAAGGATTATAAGATAAGGGTGTCGAGATATGACAATGGGGGTTAATATTGTTCTGGGGAATTTAGTGAGTTCTACAAGCATGTAGATATTGTTCAAAAAAAGACTACACTTTATTCACTTCAAAAAATGGGGTAGTAGAAAGAATGAACTAAACCTTAATGGAAAGAGCTAGGAGCATGTGGAGTGGTGCTAATATTGATAGATTCTTGTGGGAAGAAGCTATAAGTACTGCATGCTATTTGGTTAATAGATCTCCTTATTTAGCTCTTGTTGATAAAACTCCTTATGAGGTGTGGATAGGTAGAAAGCCTTCTATTTCACACTTAAGGGTCTTTGATTGTGAGGTTTATTTTCATGTGCACCAAGAGAAGCATTCTAATTTTGATCCAAAAGCATAGACATGCATCTTTGTTGGTTACAGTGAGAATGTAAGAGGTTACAAGCTTTGGAATCCACTAACCCATAAAATGGTTTTCTTTAGAGATGCAATTTTTAGGGAGTTTAGAGCTTACTTAGGTGAAGAAAAAACAAAGGAGAAAGACAAAAATAGTGCACTTTAAGAAAAATATTGAGAAGTAGGAAGATGCATGTGTAGAATAACAACTAGATGGATTTAAGGATGGAGAAGAAGAAGAGGGTTCAAAGAGTTCTTAGAGTTCAAATGATATGTAGGATGAGCATAAGGCAACAAAATATAGTTGATAGGTATAGCCCACCTAATTTCTATTGTATATTTTGTTTGTTGAGTACTAACAATGAACCTAGATCCTATAGGGAGGCTCTTTCTTTAGAAGAAAGTGAGTCTTAGATGCAAGCCATGTAGGAGGAGATGGTGGCTCTAGATAGTTGTGATACTTGGTATCTTGTGAGTTTTCCCAAAGGAAGGAAGCCCATTGGTTGCAAGTGGGTGTTTAAAAAAAATTTGGACTAGATGGTCGATTAGAATGACACAAGGTCAGATTAGTGGCCAAGGGCTACTCTTAGAGAGGAGTTGATTTTGGTGAAATTTTCTCTCCTATTGCTAAGTTAACTTATATTAGATTCCTATTATCTATTTCTATTGCTTATGATTTTGAAATAGAGCAAATGGATGTTAAAACTGCTTTCTTGCATGGGGATCTTGAGGAAGAAATTTATATGTGACAACCTGACAGTTTTGTTGTGAAAGGAAAATAACACTTGGTTTCCAGGTTAAAGAGATATTTATATGGTTTGAAGCAATCACCCAAGATGTGGTACTAGAATTTTCATGCCTTTGAATTAAATTTGGGTTTTGTTAGAAGTGAGGAGGATCATTGTGTATACATTAAGGTTATTGATGATCATATTCTAATCATTGTCTTGTATGTTGATGAAATGTTGTTTATGGGTAACAACAAGGTGATGATTAAGGAGCTTAAGACTCAGTTTTTTGGCACATTTGATATGAAGGATTTGGGGGCTATAAAATATATTCTTGGGATGGAGATCAGTAGGGATTGAGTTCACATAAAGATTTGGTTAAGTCAGAGTAAGTATGTCGATACTATTTTGTAGAGGTCTAATATGCATGATAGTAAATATTCCATTTCCAGTTGGCACTAAGTTGAGTTTAGACATGTGTCCTAATTATGATGATGATGTTGAAGAGATGTCTAATGTTCCTTATTCTAGTGCCTTTGGTAGTTTAATGTATGCAATGGTTTGCACTAGAACATATATAGCCCATGCAGTGGGAGTTTTGAGTAGGTTTATGTCTAACCCTAGTAGAGAGCATTAAATTTTTGTTAAGAAGGTGTTTAGATATTTGTGTGGTAATTATGATTATAGTTTGGTTTATCATGGTATTGATAATGTGGCTAAGTTATTGGACATATAGGATTTTGTTGATCCATATTGGGTAGGTGACTTGGATAGTTGAAGGTCCACTAGTGGCTATGTTTCTACTTTGTTTGGAGGTGTAGTGAGATGGATGAGTAATAGGCAGCCTATAGTTTCTTTATTCACCACTAAAGAAAAGTATATGACAGTTACACATGCTTCTAAGGAGACGGTTTGGTTATAGATACTTGGTAATGACATTGGTTTTCATTGTAGGATAGTGAGGATTTGATGTGATAGTCAGAGTGCCATATGTCTAGCTAAAAATCCTATGTATCACGCTCATACTAAACATGTTGATGTTTGGTATCATTTTTTGGGAGAAATGGTAGAGAATAGTAAGGTTTTGATTGAGCAGGTTGAAGCTTGGATAATTTTGTAGATTCTCTAACAAAGTCACTGACTATGGATAAGTTCTCTTTGTGCAGGAAGGCCATGGGCCTTGATCATTGTACTTGATTACATGTGTTATTTATATCTCATGAATGAAATTGCAGTCTATAATGTCAAGTGGGATAATGTTAGGATAGGTGACATTATAATTGCTATCCTAAGTTGATTTATGTCTCTCCACATTCTTTGCAGAGTGTTCTTGAGGACACGAGGGACAAAATATTTATTATTTATTTTCCTATGAAAAATTGTAATTACATTCAAAGAGATGGATCCTTCATAATGGCAGTTACAAGGCGTCCTGGGATAATATTCTTCCTAGGCATCCAACTCTCTGGGTTGGGACCACTTGAGTGTGCATTCCTTTACATGTTTTACATGCTCTTGCATGGTTGGGCACCCAAGTTTGCATGGTGGTGCATGAGTTCGCATGTAGCCATCAGAGCCATCAAAGACTTATGGAGCACTCCTGGGTTTGACTCATTTTGATTGAATGTGGGTTAGGCACCCATGTGAAGGCCATGTGATTATTGAATATTTTATTCCATGTTTATCAAATTTCCATTAAGGGGGGTGTGGGTTTTTCCAGGTGGAGATTTTGCTTGTTGTTTTGGGATACCATTTGTGGTATTCTCTCCCAAAAAATTATATGTATTGGAGCCTTGGGATGGTGGTTTATTATGAGTTTGTAGGTTTTTAGGACAATGAAGTGCTGTTAGGTTGTAGAGAGTATTGTTGTATCGATGTACTTACTTGAAGATTAATACAAATATTGGATCTATTTGGGTGTGAAGTTTTTTACTGTAAGGGTTTCTCCACATATATCTTGTGTCACTTGTATTTATGACTTTGGAATTGCAAATTTTTATTTCATCATTGTAATTGTCAATCACTTTATCATTTTATGGTAATCTTGTAAAAACATTTTCAGATTTGCAACCACATATTTAAGTTCATATTGCTGTAAGTTATACCTTGATTTCCAACATTTAGCAAAGCCAATTTCTTCTTTTCCTTCGTACCTGACCAGAGAACGTTCCTTTGTATTCTTTCAAGTTTTGCTTCAATATATCTAGGAATTTTAAAAATGGATAGAAAGTACACAAGGATACCTTGAAGAGTAGCAACCGAAAGCTACAACTTACTTGTATGGCTTAGAATGGAGCCTTTCCATCCAACCAATTTCCTTTGCATTCTTTCCAAAATCAAGTTCCAAAAGCTAGGGGTTGTTGAATGCACAAGAAAAATGAGAGGGGGGGAATCAGTTGTACCTTAAAACTTCAAAACCCTCACAGACATTTAGATCCAAATGAATCCAATTAAACCTTAATCCTTAATCTTGTTAGAATGTTTTATCATGAAAGAAAATATCAAGAATTTAATCAAATCAACACCATGCACAAGGAGACACTAGATTTATGTGGAAAACCTAAGATGAGAAAAACCATGATGAGGATTAACTCACAATATAAATTAATATCAACATTGAATACAATGGGGCTCATTTCTGGAGGGATCACTACCCAAAAGAAAGAAAGGATCACTATCAAAATGGAAAAGAAGATAGAGAAGAGTGTTACAATGATAAACCCATCTCAAAACAATAGAAAAATACACCACAACATCACCAACACCTTTGTAGTATGATTGAAGAATTGTAGAAACCTTCTACTCACTACATTTAGAAATTTAACACATGAAAGCTCACATTGCACTTTACAAATTCATACCCTACAACTTTGCAATTTGCATCATACTCATCTATCTTGTCTATCTTTTCATCCCTCAACAACTCAACTCATATTTATATCATCTTCGACCTTGAAAACATTCTCTGAGGTTGGCTATGCACCTCAACTATGCAAATTAAAATTAGGTCAGCACCAAAACATTCGCGCAATGGAAAGGAATGAAGGTGGACCACAAATGTTATCAAGGACCTAAATTCACTCATACATGCCATGCCACACTTCCACAAATTTTGCAAGTAGTATAAACACCCAAGGTCGACTGTTACTTGTGTTAAGACTTAAAATTTTAAGTACACAATTCCTTTTATACAACAACAATTCACAAATAACAAATGTCAACTGAACAAAATCTAGAATATTCCACAAACACCTTGAAATACAACAAATTCCTTTGCAACAAATTTCACCTAAAGAATGTACACAACCAATATAGTTAAACAACTCTGCCATACATTGTAACTCAAAAAACTAACTTCCAAAGCACAAAACCTTGAAAAAATTAAATTGAATAAAGACACCAACACTATCAACATTCCTTCAAATCCATAAGACCTAAAACCAAACTGCAGAGAGACATGGAGTAAAGAAATTCTCCCAGACACCTCTACAATACACAATTCAAACACTAGTGAACACAACTTCTTCTACATAGTGATCCAACACACCAAATTCTACATACAACCTTTGAACATCTGTAATCAATATATCCAAAACACACAAGCATATCTTTAGCCTAGAATAATTGTGAAGAAAAACCATAATACTACTCCTCAACCCAAAACACACTACAACTCATTGTTTGCTCTTTTTATCAAATTTTCTCAAAATCACTTGGAGACCAAGATCTAGATTCACATCCTCATCATATTTAGTAATTCTAGAACCAATTTCAACCTAGCAACTCAACCATACATCCATAGAAAAAATATTATCAAAGAAACACTAAAGGTTGACACCAGTAGCTTACAAATAACAACATAATGCAACTAATCAGAGCATCATTAATGAACAACATAGAAAACACCAAAAACTACACATACTCTTGCAATAATATTATTCTCATACAATTGACACCAATGACAACACAAGCTTGTTGACATCAATGACAACACCAATTGCTCATACTTGCAACAATCTCCCCCTTTATCATTAATGACAACAAACAATGTGAAAAACCATCAACAACAAACACAAAAATCTGCTCCATACCTATTTCCTTTTCTCTTTTCTCTCACATGACTTTCTCTTTTTCTCTTACTCACTCCCTCCTTTCAACTTATCTTTTTCACATGCTTCATTCCCCCCTTTCTTTTTCACATTATTCTCTCCCCCTTTGACATCAATGGAAAAGGACAAAAATTTGCATTTCTTATGTTCCCCATTTGACATCAATCAACCTTCTCACAACTGCTCTACAACTTCTATTCCTTTATTGCTCAGTATACTCCCCCTTAGGAGCACACACCATATTTCACTAATCAAAAATCATTGCATAATGACAATGTGAGGCCCCACCCTTTTACCCAATAGTAGAAAATACTTTATCCGTATCATGGGTACATTTATTAAGCGATGATTAAAATGATGTTATAGATATGCAATGAAAAGTATGTATTGGACAATAGAGACAAAAATTTTCATTTTTGAGTTGCATGATTTTGTACAATACAAATAACATCATGTGAAAATTATAAACAAAAACAAAGGGATAAATCTTAGCTTAATGATATTTCAGTTTCATGGGACTTTATGGAAGCATTAGCTTGTAAAATATAGGGGCTTAAAATTGTGACCTCTAGCGACTATCAATACCCTTTGTATAAGTATAATGAAGTTTGAAAACCTTCAATAATAAGTCATTAACCTTCCCTCATTTGTAAGTAATTATCATATTTATTGATAACTCTTCAAGTGAGAAGGAATGTTTGAACAATGGTAGTTTCAACTATAGAAGGTGAAAATAGAGTGGAAATTTAATGTGAATATCAGTGTTGAGAGAAAAATAATAAATTTCACATGGAAGGTTTTCACCAAATTCCACATGTTATGTTCTTGAGAGTTTAATAGGGGAAGATATCAAAGCATAGTTTTCATAGTTGAGTAATTAAAGAAGTCTCTATTAACAATTCTCATCTTCTTGTTTGTGAGTAGCATAACTAATTTATAGTATCATGAATAAACTTAAGCAAGCCACATAAGCTACCTTTGAGTAGATTGTAGATATTAATATTAAGATAAATATTCTTGGTTTCAAATCTAAGATATAAGTTCATAATAGTCACATATGACATATTGGATTAGTTGTAGGCATATTCTCTATTTATGAGAGGATTTAATATATAGTAATAAATAAGAGATTGATGCTACTTACACTTCTCACTTTCATTATATCTATGATTTCTATTTTTATCCTGTTAACTATTATATAGCATTAATCAATATATAACAAATAAAAGAGTTTTAAAAATTATGCATGTTCTTGAAAAGTGGATCAACATTTGTGGATAACAAGTATCATTGTTATATAACACAACCTTGATAATCATTAACATCTACACTTGTATTTCTAGATCACATAGCTTGAGAGCGTGTTTCAAATTAATATAATTATTGGTATTAGTTTCATCTATATTATATCATATTGGAAGTTTATGATGTGCTTGGTTATGTAGTATTTCTAGTCAACTTTTCTATTATTCATTATAAAGTATTTATAGATTGACCTTTACATTTAAATGAGGAATTTATTTAATATAATTATTATCATGGGATGGTCTTATATATATATATTTTAAGATTATAATAGTTAAAAAAAACACAACAAAAAAAAATGTATTATAAACTAAAAGATTGATTGTACTTTACACATTGACCAAATTAATTCAATCTTACATGTTACTGCAATGGGGACTATTGACGATTTAAATTGAAAACACTATTAATACTATTATTTACCCCTCGAATTGCTCAATGCTAGTGGGAAACATTCATTAAAACATCTATTTATTTATAAATATGTATATATATCAGAAAAGGAAAATAAAATAAAAATAATAATAAAATCTTTACTTCCGCCAAAGTCTAGAAGCACACTACAGATAACTATTGGAATTGAAATCACACTTGCCATCTTATTCAGCTGAATGTCAATAGTTTTGTAGAGGACGGGCATTAATTGTAAAAATCTAATGCATCACTATTAGTGAATGTAAACCTTTGAGTCAAATACTTATCACGGAAGTAGTTGGTGTAAAAACTGCAATTTAATAACGATGCATTTACAAAGCACCATGAAGTCTTCTGCTAGTTAAGATGTCAGGAAGGGGGTGATGTGGTGGAAGGAGGAGGATAACATGTTTTCCTGCAGCGAGAGAGGGGGCACTACACCTGTCAACTGCATTTGACTGAAAGTTTCTAAAGTTTTTTTTATTATTAAATGAATTTTGGGGGAGGATGGCAGGGGAGGAGACCACATTTTCTGTGAGGCATACGGTCAATATTTCATTCCTGATGGCTTTCGCTCCTCCAAACTCTTCCTCCCTGGTGTTGATCTTTCACTTCTCCAATTTGGTGAGCTACAACCTAAAAAAAAATGAGGTTTATACGATGGTTTAGAGTATGTTTAATAAAATAAAATTTCTGCCTATGTTTTAATGATTTTGTTTGGTTCTTTCTTTTAAAAATTGTACACTTTTTGCCCCTTTACATTTGAGGCAGCCTGTCAAACAGTTCACACGCCTTGGCTATGCTTGAGACCACATTTAAAAAAAATGGACTGCCCATAAGCACGTTTTATTTTCTATGTCGTGGTAGATGGGTTATCTGTTTGATGAATTGAATTTGAATATGTGTGTGAGGTCTCAAGGAAGATTAAGAGTTATTTTCTCATTCTACTCAGAATTGTTTATTTAGCTGCATTAGTACCAACAATGACTTTGCATCAGTTTTCCAACTATGACCCATGCCTGGCCTTATTCAATGTTTAACCATACTTGGAGAAACTTCATTCAAACATTTTGATAGATGAAGGTTGTCAACTTGACATTATTCACATTCTTGTTATGTTGTGATGGATGCATTCTTGTACAGTCGAATCATGAGCATAACGACATATCTCTTTTGGTATTGATTTTTCAAGGGTAACAATCATTTATGTGGATGACAATCATTCATGTCATTATAAAGAGCATTATAATGGATCCTTCAGGCTAGGTGAGTGTTGAAGGCATGTTCAAGGTAAATTTGGAAAGAGCAAAGAAATTACACACAAAAGTAAATGAACTACAGAATAGTAGAACAATTGATTAAAAGAGAAGTATGCAATGAAAACATGAGCTATTTTCTCAAGTCTATGCTTAAAGATATTTTCTTTAGTTAACCTGGAACCATGATTTCTCGAAGTAGTCAACTTATATTCTAAATTGAATTTACACATTCTTTTAGGTGAATGGTTTTCTCTTTATACAGATTCCTCTTATTTCTTGAGACCATGATAGACTAATGCTAGGTGTAATATTGGTTTTCTTTCCAGTCCTAATATGTTAGGGTTGTTCTTAAGGGTAATTGGAATGGGGAAATTTTATTAGTATCGTATAAATATTGGTAGGACATTCATAGAATTGGTATTCCTTAGAAGTTCAAGGTCTAATATTATGAAATTTG
Organism: Sequoia sempervirens; assembly: GCA_007258455.2. Classification (NCBI taxonomy): domain Eukaryota; kingdom Viridiplantae; phylum Streptophyta; class Pinopsida; order Cupressales; family Cupressaceae; genus Sequoia; species Sequoia sempervirens. The sequence continues at coordinate 97,619,898 of VDFB02000363.1, read as the reverse complement.
GTATGTAATGTTTCTACCTTTGATATCGTAATTGTAATTGGGTTCATATGGAGTTTCATAGTCATGGATAATAGTAGAATTGATAGTGAGAATGCTTGAATGCATAACATTGTTTTGTAAATTAATGTTACATCTTTTGAGCCTTGAAGTTATACCCTTTTGATAGCCATCCAAGTGTGTGATGTTTGAAGTCCTTGATGTCGAACTACGATCCCTCTGCAAACTATATATGTAGGCAAGGCCGTCAGAGACGAGCCCCTGAGGAATTAGGTTGGGCCCTTAGGACTGTCCTTCTAAGTTTTGTTTTTGGTCTTTCTATTCTTTCCCAATATTGTAAACCTCCTTTTAACTTGTATCTAGCTATGTAATTATATCATTTATTATGGTGATCATGTACTAATAACTCGTTGATCACACAGATGCATCAAGTCTTGTAGACCGTGCAGGTACATGAATTGGGAGTGAGAAAATTACGACGTGTTAGAATACAAGAGGTGCTTGAGTGTGCAAGAGGCATGTTAAGCCAACCCAAAATAAGTAGACTCTATTGCTAAAAATAGTAAATTATTTCTATCCTTGCTCATAACTAGTGATAACATTGATCAGAGTTCTAAGTATCATATTATGTTAATATAGCTGTAAGTAGTGAGTTATGTTGCTATTATCTCTTGAATAAAAAAAATTATTGCAAATTTAGTAAAGTTGTTATAGTTTGTTAGGTTGTTTAGTGTGCAAAATGTAGGCATTACAGACAACACTCACTCTTTCTGACTACAATAGCCAATAATGTCACTACCTACCCCCATGAGAGGTAGCTACCAATATCAATCCAAATTGAATAATTAATCTTGAAATCCATATCAGATATCTGAAATACACAAGAAGATCTTCAACCTAGAAGAAGTGTGAAGCAAAACCAAAACACTTCTCTTTAGCCCAGAACCCACTACAACTCATTGTTTCCTCTTTTTCTCAATTTTTCTCAAAAGCACTTGGAAACCAAACACTAGAGACACATCCTCATATCTTCAGTACTTCTAGAACCAACTACAACCTAGCAACTCAACCATACATCCATAGACAAAATCTTATCAAAGAAACACTAGAGGTTGAAACCAATAGCTTACTAATGACAACATAATGTAACTAATCAAAGCATCATTAATGCAACAACATAGACAACACCAACAACTACACATACAATTGCAACAATCTTCTTCTCATATAATTGACACCAATGACAACACAAGCTTATTGAAATGAATGACAACACCAAGTGCTCATACTTGTAATAGGGGTGACTTCCTTAATCATGAGAGGAAGGCCAAGGTACACTGAAGGAAAGGAAGAACTCTTACAACCCAAAACAACAATCACTCTATCTTGAAGGGATTAAGGGATATTGAAGAAGTAGATCATACTCTTATTATAGTTTATGCATTGACCCAAGCTAGAGGCATAATTATTTAGGAAATCCTTCCATTTCCTGGCTTCCACCACCGAAGCTTTCCCAAAAAGGAAGGTGTCATCCACAAATTATTGAATAGCTAAAGGTTCAAGGGAAGTTGCAGGTTTAACTCCTTTAATAGTACTAATCATTAACATTCTTGAAATATTGTGGCTTAGACATCAACAACCATAATAAAGAGATAGGGAGAAAGGGGATCTCTCTTTCTTATCCTTTTTCCATCATTAAAGAAACCACGTGGAACCCCATTAAATAGAACAAAATACTTGACTGTATATATACATTTAGAAATGAGATTAACTATAGTCTAATTGAAGCGAAACCTAGCTAACACTTTGAGCAGAAAACTCCACAGTCCTTTGTCATATTCTTTGGAAATTTCAAGTTTGAAAGCCATACCATAACTATTACATCTATCCATGGAGTGAAGGATTTCATGTGTGGAAATGATAGCATCCATAATGTGGTGACTTGGGACAAAACCTTTTTAGCAAGGACTAATCATTTTTTCAAGAAAAGGTTTTAGGTAGTTGAAAAGGATTTTATAGAAGATTTTATATATGGTGTTGCACAAGCTAATGGGCCTAAAGTCAGCCATGGTATGAGGGTCTTCATTTTTGGGAATAAGGGCCAAAAAGGTATGGTTTAGTTGTTTTAGAAGTTTACTCGACTTGAAAAAATATTTAGCAGTATGGTTTGAATGTTAAACGATTTAAACCCTTTGACTAAGTCCCCTAACCTATTCTTGTAGGCTTTCAAAAAAAATTCTTTTTTGTGCTTTGAGATTTGATGCACAACCAACTCACTATGACCAAAGATATGCAAGGATTTAATCCTTATCTTTTGTGCTAGTTGAAGACCCTAGATTAGGACTTCATACTCAACCACAACATTGGTGTAGCTAAATTAAAGTATGAATGAGAAATAATACTTATCACCACTTGAACTAGACTTATGAGTCCAAGTAAACTTGAAGAGGATGTTTCCAACTCAAGAGTAGCTTTGAAGCTCTCCAACTAGTATATCCATAAATGATATGATATGATAAAGATAAAAGATAAGAGATCCAATTTTAACTTTGATAAATTTTGACAATGATCAGGCAAGATACCAAATTTTTTTCCACTCCTTAAATACTATCAAGGATAATAAGACAATTCCAATAAAAGGTTTGTTTAAGCTTTATTTATTGATAATTTTACTTTTTTGACTGATTTTACTTTTGATAAATTTTGAAACTTTTAAAGATATTGTTTTCAGCTAGAAGCATCTTGGAATATGTCAGAAGCATAGTGGAGTAACCTAGAAGTGCTACAACATAGACCATAGGCCCTACAAAATCACCTAGAAGTGTTGCAAAATATGCCAAATGAACTACATGATAAGATAAATGTACAAAAAAATAATCAAAAGCATAGTTTCTATAGTTTAACTATGTTTTTAATTTTGGTTTTCAATATTTGATCAATTTTATTTGGTCAAGAAATGTAATCACCAATTGAAATGACTGAAAATACACAATAAATGCCATACCTAGTTTTGAAAGTTATGCAAAAATATTTTTCTTATTTTCATAATTTATTTGATTTTGATGCTTTTGATGTTTGAATTTTTTCTTGAATAATTTGAACTTTTTCAAATTTATACTAAAATTTAAACGCTCAAAGAAATGATATAGATAAGAAAAATCCTAGACTCAATTTTGGATGGATATCCTCATTTTTATTTCAAGTGGAAGATAGGTGATCTAAACAATCAAACACATAAAACAAACCAACAAACCTACTCAAGTGGGTATGGCCAATTATTTTGACTAGGATGCACAAGATCAACTAAGGGTATCATCCAAATATACCACAAGGGTGCCATAATTCATAGATGAAAGGGTAACCTAATCTCCACCTTCACTTATTTAAGGTATAAAGTTCTCAGAGTCTTAGTCAAGATTTCCAATATTCTAATTTCAAGAGGCATGTATTTTGAATCAAGCACCACTATTTATACACCATTTGAACACGAGAGTTGAGGTCACCCTAGAGTGATCACTTCTCTAGGTAGCCCCCCTAAAAATAAAAAATAAGATCACTTATTTATGATCCTCAAAATCATTGCTAGGCATAAGAGGAGAGCATACATAGGTAGATATTGGGGATTAAAAAACACTTGTTTATTTTAGAGCCCAAATCCAAATGTGATAAGTTAATTTTATCCCAATTTCCAAGTGAGGAAGACATAATGTAAACAATGTAACTATTTTAGCAGTTTGTAAAATTAAGAGTGATAAGGTGATTAGAATGAATGAACTTGGAATCCAATTCTAATCTTGAGATGTCAATTTGATGAAGAGCTCCAAATCCACTTTCTTTCATGAGCATTTTAGTTCCCTTGAAGATACAAAGTTCTGCACACAAGAATAAAAAAAGGACACCAAAACTACAAGACCTCAGATCTAGGGTTAGCTACAAATCAAATCTGCTCAAATCTAAAATGAATTAGTGCAAGTTTGAAATTGAGCCCTAAATACTACCCAAATATGGAGTGACAAAAACCCAAAGTGTTGCAGATTTGATAAAAAATGCGATGACAAAAACTAGAAGCACCTCAACAATGACCAAAAGTGCCACATAATAGGATACATGCATGGTGTTATGAACCAAAATCACAACATTGGTAGTTAGATGATTTTCAAAATATTGTATTTAATTGAAAGCATCGTGAGTCAAACCAATGACAATGCAAATTTGACCATAAGCGCAACAATATCAACCAAAAGTGCAGATCTAACTTGTTGAAAAAAGAATAAAATTTTTACAAGGAAATTTGATTTGATATATATACTATATAGGTCTCTTTCAGCCCAAAAGTGCTATCCGTCAACTTTAAAGTGTTTTAAATTGATCCAAAAGAAAAAATATGACCTATAACTTCAAAGAAACATAAAGCTATGCAAAATTCTTTCTTAAATCCCACCAAACATGTCAAAATGTGGGAGATGAAAATATAAATCATAAATAACAATGCAAAACTAACACTCTCACAATCACACAATGAAGTTCAAGATCTTGGCTCAAAATATAGAATTTAGATAACAAGCAAAGTTATCGTATCTAAGATCTTGGTTTGCTCCATTGTTGGTTGCTTTTCAAAGTAACGAACTATGAAAGAACAATAATCATATGATGCAATGATAAAGATAAATGATCAAAGATAAATGATACCTATGCTTGAAGGCTTGAATGATTGGTAGTTTTTTGATAACAAAAGTTCTAGAGAGATTTTTTATAATAAAAGTGTTAGAGAGATTTTTGATAATAAAAGTGATATGGGATATGAATAAATGAAAACTTCTTATTTATATGCTTCACTTAACATTTGATAAATGGTGAAGATTGATTTGTAATATCAATAGATAGGAAAATTCAAGATAGGGTAATGAAGCATTTTATTCTTAGAAAGAAGAACTAACATTTTATGGAGAGGACCAAATAGTACATATACCATTGTATGTGGATAAAAAATAATCATATATTAAGGAGATAATACATAAAATATATGTAGAAGAAGATTATGTATTTAGGGCTATATTAAATGATTAAGCTACCTAAGATCAATATAAAGGGAGATACCAACATAGATGGGGAAATACTAGTGAAGAGTGGTGAATCCATAATTGATGTCGGGGATGTAAAATTGGATGAACTAATGAGAAGGAAAATGAATGTTGGGATTAAGGTGTGTCAACCTTAGTGAGTCCCATGATTAAATAATTAATTTATTTACCCCTATGTTGCTGATTTATTTATTAAATGTAAAAATATATGTTTCCAAATTGTTAAGTCACTTTGTGGGACCCAACAGAGAGTAGGCGTCCTACATATAAGGTGCAAAGGACGAGAATATGATACTTGTCACATGGGTGCTCATTTGGGAAGAAGAAAAAATTAAAGGCTCTAAAATGTGTGCCATGTTGACATGAGGTGGTCTAGTTTGGAAGTAAGCTAATGGCGAGGTTCATTTGTGAGCATATTTCTCTCTTTGGAAAAATGGAAGCAAAGGAAGGTGAAACTTTTCACATATTCACTCATTTGAGATGAGAAGTTTGTAAAAAATTCTCCAAGGTGTGCCATGATTCCATGTGGCATCAATTTGACCTGTTGAATAAAGCTTAGAGGGGAATGTTGCTAAACAGAGATTGAGTTGTCACTGGGAGTGACTAGGAGTATATGACACCCAATATGTGAGGTTACTTGATTTTTGGAGTTGCAAGCCTTGTATGTGGTTGCATATTGTTGCATGTTGTGGTGGTTGCTAATCGGGTCACTAGGGACTCATGCATGTTGTTGGTTTTGGTTTCTATACATGCAAAGATTGTGGAATTGACACATGATAATATTGGATTCCCATGTACAAGAAAGATATATATCTATGCCTTAGTGCATTTATTTGTAGTGTGTGATTGTAATATCTGTATACCACTATTCTGCTAGATTCATTCTAAAATTTTGTATCACAGTGAATCAACACCTATAAGAGCATGGACTATGAGAATTGTATTGTAATAGTTTTATAGTAATACAATTTATTTGTGCTTTGGTGTGTGAGTTTTTTCCCATAAGGGTTTTCCCATGTAAATTATGTGTCTTCTAGTTTTATGTTTAAATCTAAAAATAATTTAATGAATGTGCAATCTTAAATAAAACTATAAAAGTTGGAAGATTTTAAACAAAATTTTGTAACCCTATCCTAATTTATCTACATTAGAAAAATATTTCCTCACTCTTTTTTCTTTTCAATTGGTATTAGAGCCTGACCAAATTTTTTATCCTTGTTGGGTTTGAAGGGTTTTTTGTGTAGATCTAGATTTAGTGGGAGTTTTACAGAGAAAACTTTGTAATCTTGTTGTAGGTTTAAGATGGCAAGCACATCTAGACTTGAATAGAGATGGAGACATTTAATGGCAATAATTTTGAGTTGTGGAAACTCAAAATGGGGGATATTATCATAGATAGAGATATATGGGCTGCAATATTTAGTACAAAACTAACATCAACCTCACAAGAGTATTAGAACCTAATGGATCAGAAAGCCAAGGGTTTGATAAGAATTTGTTTGGCTGATTCTATGCTCCTAATGTCCATGAGGAGAAGATTGAAACTGAGTTGTGGAAGAAGCTTGGTGATATTTATCAAGTAAAATCCTTGGTAAATAAGCTATTCTTGAGAAAGAAGTATTCTCTAAGGATGAAGGAGGATTTATTGATGATCACTTGAATGCATTTAATATGCTTGTTGCTAAAAAAGGTTATGTTGGTGTGAAGATTAATGATCAGGATTGTTGCATGCTTCTATTATGTTCTTTTGTAGACTTGTGGGACCACTTGGTGATGGATATTGGAAGTACAATAACCACTTTTAAGATGAAACATGTGGTTGCTTTGCTATTGTATGAAGAGATGTGGAGGGAATGTTTTGAGATGAACAAAAAGGCCTTGTCTATTCATGGTAGATTGAAGGAGAAAGGAAAGAAAAATGATACAAAGTCTAAGTCCAAATCTTTAGGAGATCTTACTCTCTTGGTAAAAATTCCAAGGCTAAATGTTGGAACTATGGTAAATCCAACAATTTTTGAAAAGATTGCAAAGAGGAGAAAAAGAAGAAAAATGACAAATCCTTTGATTTTGAATCCTCTTATGAAGATGCACATGCATTTATCGCAGCCTTGGCAACACATGCATCAAAAGATGTGTGGTTGATAGAGTCAAGTGCATCTTTTCACATGACCTTTCACAAATGTTGGTTCTCAAAGTATGAAGAGTATGCCGGTGGGAAGGTGTACTTGGGTGATGACTCTCACTTGAATATTGTTGGTTGTGGAAGAGTCAAGATTCGATTCCATGATGGTAGAGTGAAGGGGATTAATGGTGTATTGCATACCCCTAGTTTGGCACAAATCATACTCTTAGTAAGTAAGCTGAGTGATGTGGAAGTGTAGGTTGTTTTCTTGAGTGGTGGGTGCAAGATGACTAGAGGTTCTATGGTGCTTACTAAGGGTGTTTGGATTGGCACCTTGAATAATTTGGATGCATGTATGGCTTAGTGCAATAGTAATTCTATGAAGTCCAAGAAAAGGGCTTTGGATTCTTCATCCTCACCATCAGATCAAGTAGAGAAAAAGACTATGATGTCTACATCTGATGGTCATGCTTTCTGGGTACCTAAGGGTGCCAATGCTTTGGAAATGAAACTTCCTACTGAGAAAAAAATGTTATGGTACCAAAGGCTTGGCCATATTGGTGAGAAGAGTCTTAGAGCCCTAAAAAATAAGAGCCTTGTTGAAGGCCTTGGTGATTGTTATCTTGAGTTTAATTTTTTTAAACATTGCATATATGGAAAACAACATAGTGTTTCATTCTATTCTAGTTCTCGTAAATCTTCTAGGGTTTTATATTATGTACATTCTAATGTGTTTGGTCTTGTTAATGTTCCTTCATTGTCTAGATCTATGTATTTTGTCTCATTCATAGATGAATAATCTAGAAGGATATTTTTGCACTTCATCATAAGTAAATTTGAAGTTCTTAGTCGGTTTAGGAATTCAAATCCTTGGTTGAAAATCAGATTGGTAGGAAAATTAAGTGCTTGAGGATAGATAATGGGGGTGAGTTTTGTTTTGTAGAATTTGATAGGTTGTATGAGGAACATGGGATTAATCTAGACACAAGACAACTCCATACAATCCACAAAAAAATGGAGTTATAGAGAGGATGAACAAAACACTGATGGAGAGGGCTAGGAGTATGTTGAGTGGTATTGGAATTGAATAGAAGTTCTGGTTTGGAGTTGCAGCCACTACATGTTATCTAATTAACAAATATCCCACTTTGATACTTGTTGAAAAGAAACACATTGAGGCATGGTCTGAAAATAAACCCTTGATGAGACATCTCAAAGTATTTGGTTGTGAGGCATATGCTCATTTTCCTACTATGAAAAGATCTAAGTTGGAGAATAAGGCAACAAAGTGTATCTTCATCGGCTATGGTGTCGGTGTGAAAGAGTATAAGCTTTAGGATCTAGTTGTAGAGGAGGTGCTCTATAGTAGAAGTGTGATCTTCTGCAAGTTGAAACATTCCACAGTTGATCTACAACTAGAGAAGGAATAGAAAAAGGAGGTAGTTCAAATTCCACCTACTCATGAGAGAGACGAACTACATACTCCTGGTGGATTTGATGATGAGGAGAGCTCTAATAGTTCTAAAAGATTTGAAGAAGAGCAAGAACCTCAACCTCAGTAGTTGAGGAGGTCTACACGAGAAAGGTGGCAACCAGATAGATTTGGGGTATTATATGTTGGATTCCAATTGCATATTTTCTAATAGTTCTAAAAGATTTGAAGAAGAGCAAGAACCTCAACCTTAGTAGTTGAGGAGGTCTACACGAGAAAGGTGGCAACCAGATAGATTTTGGGTATTATATGTTGGATTCCAATTGCATATTTTCTTTGACTGATGAGCCTCGGACTATTAGAGAGGCTATGGGTATGCATGCTATAGATTCCTGGATGGAAACCACGAATGAAGAAATGGTTCCATTGAAAAAGAATGCTACATGGGATCTAATACCTTTGCTTCGTTGGTTGTAAATGGGTGTTCAAGAAGAAAATGGGTCTTAATGGTAGTGTTAAGAAGCATAAGGTAAGGTTGGTAATGAAGGGATATCCATAGGTGGAGGGATTAGATTATGGGGATATTTTCTCTCCTGTAGTTAAGATGACATCCATTTGATTCTTGTTATCACTTGTAGGAGCTCATGACTTGGAATTCAAGCAAATGGATGTGAAGAAAAATTTCCTTCATGGTGACTTTGAGGAGGGAATTTATATGTCACAACTAGAGCATTTTGTTGTGAAAGGTAAAGAAAATATAGTGTGCAAGTTTAGAAAATATATGTATGGTTTGAAACAATCTCCTAAGATGTGGTACCAAAATTTGATACCTATGTGTTGTCCTTGGAATTTTTGAGATCTGAATTTTACCATTATGTCTATTACAATATTGATAATGGTCACATTCTCATTATTGTCCTGTATGTGGCTGACATGTTCATTGGGAATGGAAAAAAACATGATTTTATATTTTATGTCTTAGTTGTTAGCACAGTTTGAGATGAAATATCTGGGTGTAGTGAGGTATATTCTAGGGATTGAGATAATAAGAGATAGAGATAACATAAAGCTTTGGTTAAGCTAGAGAAAGTATGTGAACTTTATGTTGGAGAGATTCAACATGACTACTTATATACAAATGGTTGTTCTAGTTGTACAAGGGACAATTTTTTGTGTGGAGGATTTCCCAAAATCTCCTATTGAGGTGGAGGACATGACCAAAGTTCCTTATGCAAGTGTTTTTGGTAGCTTGATGTATGTTATGGGTTGTACGAGGCCAAGCATTTCCCAAGCAGTGGGAGTCCTTAGTTTATGGATAATATTGGATGGGTACACTAGGATGAAGTAAAGAGAGTGTTTAGGTATTTGTAGGGTACTTTTGAGTATGCCCTATATTTTCATGGTTGTCCTACTAGACCATGAAATTCAATGAGAATTTATGGATATGTGAATTCAAATTGGGTAGGTGACATTGACAATAGAAGACTCACCAGTGGATATGTCTTCACGATGTTTAGTGACACAATAAATTAGATGAGTAAGTGATAGGTTGTAGTCACTTTTTCCATTACTGAAGCAAAGTACATGGTAGCTACTCATGCTTTTAAAGAAGCCATTTTGCCTAAAAGACTATGCTCATATATTTTTTTGATGCAAGAAAAATTACTATTTGTTGTAACAATCAAAGTGATATATGTTTACTAAAAAATCCTACTTTCCATGCTAGAACAAAGCACATTGATGTGCAATTTCACTTTTTCCATGATATGGTGGAAGATAGAAAGGTGAACGTGGAAAAGGTGGACACTTTGGTGAATGTTGCAAATGCATTGACGAAGCCAACAAGAATAGATAATTTCAGATGGTGTATTGGTTCTATGGGCCTTGCGGATTGAGTAGTGATATAGAGACTTTTGTAAGGTCTTCAACAAGTGGAAGAATTTTGGGATTAAGGTGTCTCAACCTTAGTGATTCCCATGATTAAATAATTAATTTATTTACCCCTATGTTGCTGATTTTATTTATTAAATACAAAAATATATGTTTCCAAACTGTTAAGTCACTTTGTGGGACCCAACAGAGAGTTGACATCCTACATGCAAGGTGAAAAGGATGAGAATGTGACACTTGTCACATGGGTGCTCATTCGAGAAGAATCACACATTAAAGTCTCTAAAATTTGTGCCATGTTGACATGTGGCAATCTAGTTTTGGAAGTAAGCTTTTGGTGGGGTCCACTTGTAACATATTTCTCTCTTCAAAAAAGTAGAAGCAAAAGAAGGTGAAACTTGTCACCCAGATGCTCATTTTGGATGAGTAGTTTGTAAAAAATTCTCTAAGGTGTGCTATGATGCCACGTGGCATCAATTTGACTTGTTGACTAAAGCTTAGAAGGGAATGTTACTAAATGGAGACTGAGTTGTCATTGGGAGTGACTAGGAGTCAAGGATGAGTTCTAATTTTGTAGTTGTCTTTATTTTCTATATGGGATTCCTAAAATGTGATGTTACTTTATTTTTAAAGTTGCAATCCTTGCATGTGGTCACATGTTGTGGTGGTTACTAATTCGGTCACTAGGAACTCATGCATGTTGTTAGTTTCAATTTACATGTATGTAGAGATTATGGAATTGACACATGGAAATATTGGACACCCATGTATGAGAAGGATATATATTGATGCCTTAGTGCATTTTTTTGTAGTGTGTGTTTATAATATCTAAATATCGTTATGCTGTTAGATTCATTCTAGAATCTTGTATCACGGTGAATCAACACCTACAATAGCATAGACTCTGAGAGTTATATTGTGATAGTTTTTACAGTAATACAATTGATTTGTGCTTTGGTTTGTGGTTTTTTTCCCGTAAGGGTTTTCCCATGTAAATTTTGTGTCTTGTGGTTTTATATTTAAATCTAAAAATAACTTAATGAATGTGTAATCTTAAATGAAACTATAAAAGTTGGAAGATTTGAATTTTTTTTTCATCCCTCTCTTGATTTATTTACATTAGGAAAGCATTTTTGCACTCTTCTTTCCTTTCAAGGAAGACCCCAAGAATAATGAAGATACAAAACAGGGTGACAAGAACTATACAAAATAAAGAAAAAGAACCATAGGCTAGAATCAAGAGATCACTTGGCATAAGGATTCAAAAAAAGGGTAGTAGGAGGCATCACAAAGATGTCTATATTAGATATGGAGGATAAGGAGAGAACCACAAAGGAATAAAACCTATTGAAAATGAAGAGAGGATACTACATAAATATGAGGATATTGAATATAAGGAAAAGGAAAAAGCATGTCATGGAAGATACTATCAATATGGTTGTGGTAGGGATATATATTAAAAATAACATTCTAAATAAATAAAATCTACCAAACAAGACATAAAGAATGTGAAAAAGTGTGGAGTAGCTGGCTAAAGAGAGTTAAGTACCTTAGAAGATATATTTTGAAGAAAATAATGATGGGAAGGACCTATACCAAAAATATGAGCCTTAAAAATTGAGATGTGTATGAAAAAGGAAGAGAAACTAATTTTTTTTAAAAAAATAGAGCCAATGACAAGGAATTCCACAAGGTTGCATGAAGGATAAGGTAATGGTTTAGGCATAGGGAGGATGTTGGTAGGATATTGAGTAAATATAATTCCTATTTATATTACAAAGGGTTTGTGGTGAGTAAATATAATCCCCACTTACATCATAAAGAGTTATTAGTTTTGTAAAAGAAGAGTTCTACATGCTACAAATATACAAAAGAAGATTGTACATTACCATACACTACACCAAAGGATTTATGGTATCACATATGAGCATCCAACATTGGATAGAGGGACACATTAGGTTATGCAGTATTACACAACCTTCACACATGTCATTTGAATAATTTTTTCCCCATTTATGGACCATATAGCCCTTAAATAGCCCCTAAATAATCTATAGTAATGATAAATATCATAAAGGGAAATGTGAGTTTGTGAGAAAAATATAATTAATAGTAATTATGAAAGGTTATAAAGAAAAAGAAAGATGTGAAGAGTATATGTTTATTTTATTTGATATATGTTAGAATCTATTGCACTATGCTATAATCTATTATTATTATTTTTTTATGTGTAAGATAGATTTTATATTGATTTTCCCAAGTTATAATCTATTAATTCTTCTATAATACATCGTAAATTTTTTAATCCTCTTCTTATCCTCTTTACACCAAGGTATAAATATATCATTGAAGAGCATAAACATATGCCTTTGGCCTATGTCCTTATCAATTAAACAAACTATTATAAAAAATAGTGATAGAGTATTCCTCCATGAGAACTAAAATAATGTTTAAACCATTACCAAGAATTACCATAGATATTTCATTTGGTTATAAACCCACTATATACATTCAAACAACAAATTCATTATTGAAAGCAATTTGCAACTGCATAACAATACTACTCAAATTATGTGCTTGACCAAGGAACATTCACAATCCAAACTAATAAACTCAATTCTAGATAAATTAGATGTGGTTACAAATTATAATTTTGGATCTTAAAATATTAGGCATGTATTGGATTAGTGGATGGTAAGGTAGGAGTAAAATGTGTAAATATATCTAATTGTTGCACTAAGTGTTAAGAATAAAGATGGAAAACCAACTTGAATCATCACCTTAGATGGTTCTCCTCCGTACCTTGCCTAAAATGAATTTTTTCCACGATGATTTGGGCCAATACATGTTAGGTGATCAATAATTTTTTCACCAAAAAATTATTCCATGTGCAAATGTAGATCAATAATTGTAGTTAGTATGCTTACACGAAAATATTTCTTGAAGAACACTATAGTTGTTTTTTGGAGTTTCTATGTCACATCATAAAATTTAACAAGTAGAAGAATCATGAATGGTGATAAAACATGATCACATAAGATGAAGATAATAAATTCATAAATTTCAACATCTTTGATGTGTGTCTATTTGAAAATTACAACATTGATATGAAAAAGAGTAGGAAAAACCATTACAATAATGTCCTATGTGTTGTACTATTTAATTGGTGATAGATTAATAGGTCATTTCATGAAATCTATGGGAAAAATCTATATTAAGCTACAAATATCTTCAATCTAGATGAGTGGTTAGGAGAATAAATAAAATAAGTCTTCATGAAATTCTTTTTCACCATTATTAGATTCTTGAATGGTTATACATTTGGACTCAAAGGTAGGATATAGAATATTTTAAGTCATTGTGAAGCATGTTTGACACATATATAAGTGTGGAAGGAAAATTTAAAATTGTAGGTTCATCATACTAAATATCCTTGTAGTATAGATTGTGAATTATATTATACTGTGAAGGCTTTTAGAACATGCATGACTAACATAGAGATCATAGATTTAATGCTCTACAATTTGTCTCCTTAAAATTATGATGTCTAATTAGTTGATATTTATAGAAAGAAATATTTTGTAATAGTAGTATTTTTCTGTGAGAAGCTAACTTTATAGACAATATATTTTAATTTCCCAACTTTTTCATTCCTAACATGAAGAATTGGTTCACCCTATTAACATCTCTTACTTCTGAGTTAGGTTTTGCAAAGAAAGTGGCTAGCTCCCAAGGTCCATGTTATTTGACTTGGAGAAATGGTTTCTATTTTACTGGTTGGGAATCTATAATATTTAACAATATCACTCAATTGACTAACCTAAATTCTTAGGTAACTCTCCATATAGATGGAACATGTAGGCATGCATGATAGTCTATCGTTAAGTGGAAGTATTTCTAGGTTACAATGTTCTCAAATATGTGATATGAAAGAAGAGTTGTGTAACATACCAAATGCTCGCTCAATAATTTTCACTTAAGTTTTAAATCAGAAAGTCAATAACCCAAGTTTCCAAAAATAGGGAAACCAAAATTTTCCTTTTCAATAACTTAATTGCACATTGCATGAATATTTTTCACTTGTCATTGCATAAATGGTATAACATTACATAATACCAAATAGATGAAACTCATATTTTCAAATATAGATTACAATTGATTCATGATCATGTTCATATAAAAATTCACAACTTACAAGAGTTCAATAGTCAAGGTGTCCTCATTTGGATCAAACTTCTTCTATTCCACAAGCCTCGATTGTCAGTTGCAAGGGAGAGCATCACCCAAGCGCTGTCCTCCAACCACAGACTTAGCAATCCCTTGCACAACTTTCTAACTGAAAAATTCCCCTACCCTTCAACGAAGAGTTTGGTATGTAAACCTCTAATAATGCACATCTGAGTATTTGGTGTTGTTTCCTACATATCTAGTACGGCCATACAACTATGGATACCCTCCAACTATGCATGACTCTACTAACTAGCTATGCAAAACCGAATCACAATGAATCAACAAAGTGTAAGCAACAACTTTTACACCTACTCTAGCCAAAGTTTTCATATATATAATAAATCCACTTTATATGAAGTGGTGTTGTATTTTCACTCACCTTAACTCGAATCGGAAACTCTATCGACCTATGGTGAAATATTCTCTTGGTTTGCCCCCAATATTAACAATCATAACCTAGATCGCATTCAAAAGTGATGACCCACTAACCTTGTTTTAATAGACCGAATAAGTTTGACACAATCTCTTGAATACCCTATTACATACTCGTAACAATTATGGATTGACAACTATCTCATATTCAAGTTCTTTCTTTTAATCATGGGAGTAATGATTCTCCTAGTTTATGCATAATTAATTACTACTAATGATACAAAATCATTGGATAGACAAATCTGGACTCAACCTAAAGTACTGATAATTTGTCGATATGTATAATAATCTAAAATTAAACTTGATTTAAATATTACTTCTTTGTATTAAGTTTCAGACTCTTTGTTTATACCTAGTATGTATCCATCCTTCTAGGATGCCATAACCAAATTGGTATTTCATGATATTAAATACTAGTTAATTTGATTCGATATAAAATCTTATGTTCATAGTAATGTCCCATAAAAATTTATCACAATAAGCTATTTAACTTCAGATAACTCAACTAAGAACCATTCGACCAATCTACTAATTCCTTGCGGGTTCCTTCCAAGTTATCCTTAACATAAATTATATAAGGTACCTACGTATGTATGTACATGGAAAATCATATATCTATTCCTTCAATATGACACATATATTCTCATATAAAATGTATGATAAGTTCATATTTAATTTGGAGAAAATTTTCTTCTTGAGAGGAGTCTATGCTTCTGCACTTTAAAAATTCCTCACATTATGGCTTTGGTTTGCTAAGATGTAAGTCCTCTTCTTTAAGATTAGAATACCATGAATAGGTAATGATAATATAGAATATTAGTCAAAATATAAGATAATATCATTTAAAAGATAATGAAGTTGTATTTACTTCTAATACGTGTTCAATCCTCTTGTTAAATAATAATATAAACTCATTCCAAAAATTATAAATACAATATTGTATTAATATTAATAATATCATATACCCTACTTAGATTCTCTTTCTATGTTATACTAATGAGTTGGTGGTTTTGGTTACACACAACTTCAAAGGAAATTAACCTTTCAATAGGTTTTCCTTCTTTTAAATTTATTGATAAATAATTTTAAATCACTAAATGTATTAGGATCTATCTTGAATTGCTACTTATCACGCTCTTCAGATTTCCCTAATCCAACCTATATACAATCTAACTAAAAGCACAAGCATTCATAAGTATCTAATAACAATAGTATGCACACAATGATAGCACAAACACTTTAAAATAGTATTCAAACTTAGTTTCAAAATTAAAAAGAGAAAGAGATAGAAACATATTAAGCATGCTTAGAATAAAATAACTCCAAATAAGTATCCTGCAACTCTTACTCAATGCACAATGGATTTGCTTGGTGCCTTCTCTATTCTTTTCTCTCAACTCATCCTTTTCTCACACTAAAACAACTACTCAATTCTCTCAAACTCACAAATATGTTGCTTGCGATATTACAAATATGCTTCTCTCAAACTCAAAAATATGAAAAGATTATTTCAAAATGAGCAACTAAGATAGAGAGCTACTGCTCTTCTTATATAATGCAATGAAGATAGATCGACTGCTAAAAGAAAGCTATTGTAAATGCCACCTCTCTCATTCTCTACCAATTGTGGGTAGTAGTTGTGCAATTTTTAGTTGCATAGGTAAATAATAAACCAACTCCACTTCCTCCCAAGTCAACTTGGCATGCTGGGTGCAACTTATTCATTTGTTGGTATTTTCATAACAACAAAAAAGTCATATATTTGGCACATAAAAGTTCTAATAAAATGAAAATTTTTCCTCTTAGTGACCTAAGTCATGGATCAAAATAAATATATCACATGCTCTTTTTAGTTGGTCAAATCTTCCTTTTAAATGTTGCACAATAATGCTTCTAAACTCTATTTTAACTTTTCTTCCTCTGTGGCGTTTTCCCCCCCTCTATATGTCTCACGTGTCTTTACTTTTAATGCTATTTAGCCACTTTATGTGGCAGTAATGTCCAAAACTTGGAGCTTAATGTGGCACCTATGATAGGCGTTTAATTTGTCTTCATAATCTGCGATACCCACATGTCTTTAGTCTATCGATAATCTCACTATACGTGGGTAATTTTCCATTCAATATGGTTGTAGGAAGTATATGTATATAATGATGTTAATATTATAAATATTAATATATATCATAAAATATATGTTCTCAAAATCTATTCATAATAATAATTGTAGAACCCCAATCCAATACTTGCACAAATAAAAGAAACAAACACAATAGAAGATTCAAATGCAACCCAAGATCAAAGTTCACCATAAAATACATTAACAATGCTCAAAATAGGAATAAAAGCAAGAACAAAATAAAAAGGAAGGAGATAGATCAAATCCTATTAAAAACATGCAAACTCTTGATATTATGGGGGAGTTGGTGCCAATTTGATGTGGAAATTGGCCCTTTCCCAACTCCTATGGAAGCTTTTAATGATTTGGTGATGATTGATCCACTTGGTGATTGCTTCAAATGAACTCCATGGAGAAAACCTGCAATAACCTAGCTATACCTTGATGAAATTGATGAAAAGTGCTAATGCTTGAAGATGAAAATGAGTATAATAAGTTTTCTCAAATTGTGGATGATAACAATGAAGGATAACCTCTCTATTTATAGAAGAAATTGAAGAGAGAAGAGGAAAAAGGGATGAATGTGGGATAAAAACCCATACAATAGGAAGAAGCCACTTGTCATCATGTGAGTGGACAAGGGTTGAGCACATTTTGATCAATGTGCAAATTTGAAATTTGAATTTGATGGAATGATATGTTTAGGGGGGATGTAAGAAGAGTTAAATGCCACTTGGCTCAATGCACAAGGAAATGTAAGAGATTTTAAATGCTTTGTTGGAAGGACAAACCCTTTTGGAGGGATTTTTCAAATTTGGGGAATATTCCAACCATTGATGCCTTTTTGAAAGAAAATATATGATTTAATAAATAAATAAATTGATTTTCATGAGCAAGTGGAAAAAGCTAAAGGATTTGATAGATTAGGATTAAATTAATCAAGATTTGATTAATTTAATGAGGGATTAGTTGATTTGACCATTTGATTTAGATTTTAGGATTGAAATAAATCAAAATGAGAGGAAAATGATTTAGACTTAATTAAATAAAGATTTTGATTTATTTAATTAAAGAATATGGTATAAGCTTAAATCAAATAAAGATAAATTTATTTAATTTAATAGAATGACTTTAGAGATTAATTAAATAAAATGAATTATTTGATTAAAAGAGGAAGTATAGGATTAATTAAATAAAAAATGATTTATTTAATTAATACTTTATTGGATAAAATTGATTTATTTAATTAAGAGATGAAATGTGATGAATTTAATTAAATAGAGATTATTGAATTAAATGATTAGTAGAGAGATGATTCAGGATGAATTGGTGTTAGTAAATCATGATCATGTGTAATTGGTATATTTTCCATGTTTACATTTTGCCCCTCTTTGAAGCAACGTACTTGCTGCATTGGTTCAAAGAATAACCTTGCCATGATCAAAAGTCAAAAAATCTCTAATTTTTTGGATGCCCCACTATTGCCCCAGTGAGAAGAATTATGTTGGTATACTACCCCCTTGAGAGATCGAGTGGAGATGTCAAATTTCCATTCAAGATCACAATAAAATGCGAGAGGAGTGGGTCTACTGATCAAAGGACGAAAAATAATTCTTTAGAAAAATCAGATATTTGACATAGAGAATTTTGATGATGTATAGACAGTCATCAGCCATGGGTAGCCTCTTGTATATTTTGAGATATCACACCAATTAGGATAGAGATGTTAGTAAAGATAAAAGAATAAGAAGAAATAAGATGATGACAAGAGGATCCAACAAGTCCATGATGCATTAAGACTTTATTGGAGATGATGATGGATGATGGATGATGATGTTGATGATGGTGTTCGCTTGCCCAGAATTGGGATTTTAAAAGGGACCATTTACCTTATGTTTGATAACACACATAGATACAATGCACCAAGGCATAAACAACCAGGATGGCGTTGTATTTAGTGAGGTGGACTTTGACTCGACAAACAAATAGGAGTATTCTTGTTCACACTTGACATATAAAAAATTACTAGGATGCACCTAACAAAGCAAGTAGTCGCCAAGTTATATTACAAGAATGTCCAACAAGCACAACAGACAAACGATAATGATCAATGCCCCATTCCTTTCTCTCTAAATTTTTTTGATTAGACATCATCGAGAGGTCATTGGAATGAGTGTAATAAGATAAATCAGAAGAAAAAATCAAGCACACAAAAAAGTCAATGTTCTTCATACCTCTAGCCAAGGGGATGTGTTTTGGTTAGGATAAGAATCCAAAGTGATATCCAAAATGATGCCCATTGTCAGAATGTAATGCCCCGTCATAATAACCTAAGGAATGTTGCAATTGTGTTATAAAGGTGCAATAATTTTTTTTTAAAAGTATAATTATTAAGTTAATTAGTTGCATACATTCATTAAGTTACACGACGTTACACTATTTTGAGTTTCCATAGACGACTTTAGTATTTCACATTGCGCATATTTAATTAATCATAAACTTAAAATAAACATCACATAACATTGAATTCTATTCAAGATAATATAAAGTACAAACATGTTTCTTACATTGCATTTGATAAGATATACAATACTCATCCATCTGATGAGGTAGTTCAATAATAATTACATTTTACAATGTTCACCTCATAACAATTGAGGGATGTTTTACAATACAAGTTTTACAATAATGCAATAAAGAAAGTACATTAGTATCCGAGTGCGAGCTCTGCATCCATGAAGCTCTTGATGCCATGATCATAAAATTGGGGACCCAACGGAGTAAGGTGTACGTTCGACCCAACCATGTGGTACCCGTAGGTCCACCCCCTATGCTAGGAGATAGTAATATGGTTACCTAGACATAATATTCTAACCCTAGACACAAGTACATAACTAACTGATGGTTACATTGCTTCCAGATTTAAGACAATTGAATGTACTACAAACACAAGGTTAACTATTATTTTAGGTGGAGTGTCATCACAACGCTGCAAAGGTTACCCTGGTGTTTCTTCCTAGGTTCTAGCCCCCAACATGGGTTACCCTGGTAACCTCTTACGAAACCCGACCCCATTGTAAATCATTGCAGAATCGAATATCTTTTGAAGAAACAAGATATTGATTTGCCATTCCAGGCCTTCTCATCTTATACTCAAGACTGAACTAGCTCAAGAGTCCATAAGTGAGGCATAAACATCTTGTTAAGGATTTTATTCTAACTATTGTGTCATTTAGTTATCACTGACTTACTAACTCTTTGTAAGTTACCCTAACACCACTTTGTGTGTCGGCCCTTACAAAAAGCCACTCCCCTAAACATAACAAAGGAATCTAAATTTTCTAACTAGGGTAGACAGAGTGCACAAAATTCAATCACATAATAACAAATGACACACAACAACCATTAAAACTTTTATTCATAAATCAAGTATCATTACACCATATTCTAACACGTGCACAACCCTAATCAACTCAAGAAATATATAGATGAACAACAACATCACCCTTCCTATACAGTTCGTTCTGGAAGACTTACTATCACAATTATCCCATTCTTTTACAACTGACGTAATAGGGGTAACATAACTTCAAAAATCATTACAGACAAATAAACAATCTATCTTTTGGATTTCCTAAATCCATTTATTGCAATCATTCATCCTAAGCAGCTACTCAAAATAAATAAGATTCAATTTGCAATAATAAAGTAGAACTAATTATTTCATTTCAATTTTCACAATCATGCTTATTAATAAAATTCAACTTCCTATTTCAATAAATTAGTTCAATATCCTCTTCTTATTCATTTAAATGTTATATTTCCTCAAAATCTAGTTAATTATAAATTAACTTTTACTAATACTAATTTTCCAAAATCAACAAATAAAAATAAAAATAATAATAATAATAATATATATATTATATACTATATATTATAAATAATATACAATTTATATAACATATATAAAACATATATATATATATATATTAATTAATATTTTATTTTTTCAAATTCGAAATTGAATAAAACTCATTCAAATTTCTGTTTGCAGACAAATGAAACATAATTTTTATGATAGCAAATACCACGGCCGCATACATCCTCCACAGTGGAGGACGCGCTGCCTGTGGGGTGGCGTTTCCTCCATGGTTTTGTGGAGGGCACTACCTTTTGGCAGCCACTCCCCACAGAGTCGTGGTGGGCGCTGCCACATAGCGGCTGCGCCCCCACTGTGGGAGTGGTAGGGTTGGGGTTTACCCCAACCCTTCGAAAAATAAATAATCTGTAATAAACATTTCGGATTCGTTTTTTTTTTTAAATTCTTTTAACATTCGCCGTACGACGATCTCAATTAAAAAAAATGAGATTTTAATTTTCAAAAAGAAAATACAATAAAGAATTTTGCCTGTACGGCGATTTAACACAATTTTAATATAAATAAAATAAGTTCCTTTCACAATTCAATTTATAATCAAGATAAAATATATATGTAGAAATATATATATTTTATTTATACAAATTAACAAAGTTTACATACAGAATTTTTTTTTGAAAAATTAACAGAAGTTCATCGGGGCTTCAAAAGGGAAATAGGGGAAATTATCAAATTTCTTCAGGGTTACAGTAGGGAAATCAGAGAAACTGTAGAATTTTAATTGGGGTTTTCAAAGAAACAAGCACAATATTTTCATTCAAATCCTAAATAATTCCCTGAGGATTCAATTTCCTTTTTCAACAAATATTTCCCTTCACAAAATTTAAATACTTTCTACAGAGAATATACTACATAAGCTTTCTTCTTTTCTTATCAAAACTTCACAAGACAAAATACAGCAAATAATTTCTTTGCGTGAAACACAGGGATTTAAATTACACTTAATTTCTTTTCACAAACTTTCTCTTCCAAAACAAACAAAATAAATTCACAAGAAGATTACCTGTTTTCCTTTGCTTCAGAAAACTGACTGGTGAAGAACTTTGCCTGTAGCTTCCACAATCCTTTCTCGAAAAATAATACCCAAATACTAAAAGAGAGATCTTCCACAAATTTGCAACAATATCAAATAACCATACATAGTAATTTTTTTTTACAGAGCTCAATTATTTTCCCGTGAAGAATAGAATAGCCCCTGTGTTTTCCCAGATCCACAATAATATCTGTGAACAAATTCCTCAACCAAAAATCATAAATGCACTGGCACACTTGTTGAGAAGTACAAAATATCTTCTCAACAACTTCTCGACAATCTTGCCTTTCAAGATTTGCATGAAATAATTAATTTATTTAAAATTAACAATTTTAAATTGCAAATATATTTAATAATAAAATATGCCATTTCCAAATAATATTTAAATTTCAATAAATCTATACACACACAAATTAAAACAATTTTAATTTAATTAATTAATTTATTTAATTAAATAAATTTAATCTTAATGATCAAATCATTTAACCAAACAAACTAATTAATTAATTAAATAAAAGTAAATCTTATTTTTCCAACAATTTAAAAATTAATTGCAATAACAATATATTAAAGAATATTAAACTATCATTAAAATTGACAAATTTACCTTTCAAGCAATTAATCCAAACAGAAAAAGACAAGACAATCTATGACTCTGAACTAAACAGACGATGTACTATGACCGGGTTATAGAATAGGCTAGGATGAACTAGACTACTACCTCCCAATCAACATTTCCGTTGAGTCTTGACACGCTCAGACCTGAGTAACCAGGTGGAGTCAGTGTCATGTACCTGCAATCCTACAACCAAGCAATAACATCCATATATATATATATAAACCATTGAATAGGCACACCGTGCGAAGAAAATTACAGACATCACAGGGCACTCGCAAGTGAGTGATGCGATTCCGTTCTCCACACCAATACACGTCACGTTAGACTGACAAATTAAATAACAATTAGTCCATCATAAACATATACATAGCAATAATCAACTGAAGGAAACATCTACGTTATATCAAAGCATATTAGAAATCAAATATCACCATACAATGTATCATCATGTCACAGAGTAAATCCACTATCGCTCAAAACCAACGATCAAAATATCCAAATAAAGTACCATAGTCTAACAGTAGGAAAACATGTAACTAGAAACATAAGCATAAATGGAGGGGTACTACACAGAACGATATATCCTAGGACATGCATTGTATAGGATGATGATGGGTTGATAAGTTGTTTGATAGGATTTTGATATAAAGTTGATTGACATGTTTGAAAATGATCAAGAGTTTGATTTTTCATTTAGAAGTTTGTTGTTTGCTTTTGATTTTATGTTTGAAGCTTGCTTTTGCCGATTGTTGTGGTTGTTTATGTTTTTATTGACAAAGGATGAAGGTGACGATCAATTTATTATGAATGGAAGTTTATTGTGGGTGAAGCGAAACGGGATGGATTTTTTTTTTCAAATATTTGGATGTTTTTGGTGTTTTGAAATATTTTGAGGCTGTTTTGAATTTTTTTGAGATTTTACAAATGTTTTGGTTTTCTAATTTTCAAAATGTTTTTTTGGGTTTTTATGAGATTTTATGAATGTTTTTGGATTTTGTGTCTTGGGGGCTCATCAAAGATTAGCCTTGCCTATGTTTAAGCTTAGAGATGACGTAGTTTATATAGCATGTTTTTGACATTTTCTATTTTTTGACATGTTTTTGGATTTTCACATGATTTTGATGATTTGGATATGTGTGATGATATCACTACTCTATTTTGGGATTTTGTTGAAAACCAAGCTAAGGTTGATTGATCATATTGATGGATTGATGATGATAACATTGTTGAGGATACACAACAATGCAAGGATAGTGTTAAGCAACACAAGGATTAGGAAGGATATCCCAAGATGATGATGGATTGATTGGTGATAACATTGTTGAGGATACACAACAATGCAAGGATAGTGTTAAGCAAAGGATTGGGAAGGATATCTCGAGATGATGATTTTTTGATTGGATTTGATTGATCAAGATTTTGAAGCTTGATTTTGGAACAAACTTGTTTTGAATGATTTGATGTGACGTTTGAATTGCAAATTAGATGCAACGGATATTAATTGTTTGGATTGATGTTCGATTGAAGATAAAACTTCATAAGGAACATCTTCTCGTCAAAATATGCCATGGGCTAGTGATTTGGATTTTGGCTCACAAATGCTTTGACCAGTTTGATTTCATATTTTCCAATGTTCAGATCACTACATAAGTTGGAGGATATAGATTAAGATTTATTCTCGAAGCAAGATGTAAATTTCTGCCTCCAATGTCTAGCAATGTATGGAATGCCATGGGTGGATGCTTGGATAGGTGTGTGGATGGAGGGATATGGATTATCTTGTGATGAGATAAGGTGTTTAGATAGAGGATGGTTATTTAGATAATGCTTCATGGCTCAAATAACATTGGGTAGGATAGGATCAATGGAAATGACCCATGTCAAGATGTTTACCATAAGCAAGTGTAAAGTGTGCACCAAACTTTGTCAAGATCAAGATAATTTGGAAGATGGATGTAGATGGATGAAAATGGATTGGATAAATGGTTCATGGATGAATGGATTTATTATGGATGGGATGAGATGCTTCCACTTGAAATGGCGCACATAGATGCTTGATTCTACACATGATGCCTATTTTTCAGGTTTTCATTATGGTACTTGTCCAAAGCACCACCCATGCAGTTTTCACTAGAGGATGATTTTTTTCTTTACTGTTTTCATTCATTTTTCTGATTTTTTTTTTGTTTTGAAATATTTTAAGCTCATGTTGAACCACTTGGTGGTGTCAATGTAGATGCTTCTGTCATAATGTGCCATTGATATCCTACTTGGAGAAGCTGCTTTGTTGAGATATGTGCACTTGAATGCAACTTTTGAGATTCATGATCTGCTTTATTGATACTGAAGTTAACTCTATCTCTATGCGCACATCACAATAGAGTGCCTTTTGAATCCTTGTGATGAAGGGTCGTTGCCAATACATGGTCAATGTGAGAATTGGATATCATGTGTGGAGGCATGGATGGAGTGCATTTAGGAATGTGAAATGGACTGGTTAACAGTTTGAAACCTTTGACTCTCCAAACTTGGGAAGATGAGAAATGATGGGTGGATATGAAAGTGTGTGTGGAATTAGGACCAACTGCTTGATATACTTTGTACGTCACTTGGGAAGCTTGATTTTTCTTTTGTGGACATCTTTGATGGATAATTTTCCATTTTTAATTTTTCCCCATAGTTTCTTTGACTAATGGAGTTTGATAGGGATAATCTTTCTTTGTATTTTTTGGTATCCATATGTATTTGATTTGTCCATTATGCTTCTCAGATTCTTTTTCTTTGATGATGTTCTTGCTTTGATTCACATCCTTCTTTTGATGGTGGTCCCAATTTGTGGATGGAGTGATGGGTGGATGAAGATTCATGACATGGTTGGTTGTAGTATTGGCATTGGTTTCATCATAAGGATTCTTCATGCTCCTTGTGTTAATGTTTGCTTGAGAAAAAGTTTCCCCCAGTATGGTGGTAGTAGCACCTTTGTTCCTTAGTTCTACCTATTTTGAGATGTGTTGTTCAGTAAGCATTCTTTGATAAATGTCTACTGCAAATGATGTTATTTGAACTTGCTGCTCTGCTAACTCCAAAATATCCTATTCTGTCTGACTAGTTTCCTTGAGCGGATAATGTTGGATATCTTCATACATGATGTCCTCAGGTTGAATTTGGGATATATCTAATCCTGATGTTGACAACTTAGTTTGATTGTAGGAATCAATAACTTGCTCTTTTTGTGTAATAATGTAAGGAGTAAAGAAATCCTACTCTGAATGAATATCATCTACGTGTCCATCCAAAGAAAGCATCTCATGGGTATATGGAGGAGTATGTGCTATGTGGATATGATCATCTTGTATAGATAGGAGAGTATCCATTAGATCATTGTAGTGGCTTGGAGATATAAATTCTTGATCTTGAATGATTTCAGAATTTCTTTCGACATGCTTTGGATCAAGTTTTTGACATGGATCAGTTTCAAAGGATGAATTTCTTATAAAGGGTTCTTGGATGTCTTCTTTAGGAATGGGAAATTTCTCAATATCCTCTTGATCTTTGAGTGGACTTGGATCAAATTGTGAATTGAATATTCCTTCAATATCTACAAACATGTCTTGGAAAGGACCATTGCTAGACTTTGGTGAAAGATGTTGATCATGCTTTGGAATAAATTCTTGAGATATACCTTCTAACTCATTGGATGATGTAGAGACATTTTCAACATGATCATTGGTCGATGGATCACCAATAGTAATTATTTTTTGATTAATTAGGTCTTGGATGAGATTTTTGAGTTGAACATAGTTTGATTTTGTGTGTCCCTTTATTTTGTGATACTCACAAAGGTGTTTCTTGTTATACCATGGTGGTTTTACCAAGGGCTCTTGATAATTCTCATAGATGGGGATTTTGATGAGATTCTCATTTACTAGTTGTTGCATGACCGATTCGATTGGTTTCCCAAGTGGTGTGTATTTTTGTTTGTTACCTTGTGGTGATTGATTTTAGAGATGTGGTGATTGATTTTGGAGATGTGGTAATTGATTTTGGACAATGTTTTGATTTGGGATGATTTTTGGATTTGGCATGATAGGTTGAAATTGAACATTGTTGTGGTTTGGAATCATATTTCCTTGATTTACGTAACTTTGATTTTGCATGGTGTTACCTTGACTCAGATCGATACATAGAGTCGTTAACATTTTTTTTGGACTTTGAACATTTGTATTATTTGTAAACATATCCATCCCAAAGTTTACCAAGTGTGGATTTGAAATGTTCATTTTTGGCAAAATTGTATTTGGTATATTCACATTTGGCATGTATGGATTTAGTGGGATAATGTTGTTTTGTTGAAAACTCATGCATTGATTGTTTGGTTGATAGATTTGTATGTTTGGAATTTAATTTAAATCTACCATAGGGAAAGGTGTTCTAAAATTGAGATTGGGAATACTCACATTTGTTGTACCATTCAGGTTTGTAGGAGATAATGATGCCATGTATGGATTACATAAATGTGAGTTTTGATAATTAATTGGCATTGTAAGGCTTTGACAATTTGGTTGATTTAGACCACTTATGATGTATGAATCAAGTTTATATTCCACGTTCCTCTTGTGTTTTGACCTTGTTGACCTCTAAGGGATTTAGGACCAATGATGAGATGAAGGATGAAAGGGGTAAATGATATGGGTGTTGAACTTTTAAGAACCTAGGAGGAATACTAGACTTTAGGACTTTTGGATTTTTCATTTTGGGTTTGATTTGGATTTGATAATGAACTCAAACTCCAAGAGGTTAGATTTTGTCTTGGAATAAACTTGTCCACAAGATGATAATTTAAATAGGTGCATGAGGAAGAATTCATCCACACACACTTAGCCAAACAAGGTGATTTTGATGTTGATTTGAAGGATTTTACCAAAAGTCTAGTATGAATGATTTTTCCAATGGTTCAAAAGTTGTTTGTGAGATGGGATTTGATTGAGTTTTGAGATGGATGAAATGATTGGTTGTTTTGATCCTAAATGAAACTAGGAACTTTTTTTACAAGACCAAGGTTTTTAAGAACATGCTTTTCCCTAAGAGTACTTCAAACCAAAAGATCAATGTTTTCTCAAAAGACCATAAGACAAAAGATAAACAAGCACATGTGTGGGGTTCAATTGATTTCATCTTGATTAATGAATTTATTTTACCACAAACACTTTCTTTCTTAAGTTTCAAATTGAATGTCTATGTCTCAATTTCTTATCATCCCACAAAGTGTGTTATGTGGAAATCAAGGAATTTAAGCAAAAAGTTTCCTATTGTTGAATTTAGTAAGCAAATTGAGATATAAATTCAAATGTTTAGAAACCTCTAAGGATAAAATCCCAAGGGAAAACAATAACACATGAATTTTGTCAAAGATATTTTCCTCCTAAAGGGTTTGAAGTTTGATGATAATGTTGAATGTTTGTTTTCCAATGTTTACGAACAAGCAAAGTGTTTTGTTTCCAAGAACAAGCACAACCCTATGGCTATGAAAGAATGTATTTGTTGAATCCCCATTTGGACAAGTCGAGCTATGCTTATTTTTAGCAAATGGTTAGATGCTTGACCCCACTGGCTCCCGTCCACGACACTCACTTATACAGGGAAACCAAGCATCAATACCCATGAAACTATCATGGAATACTTTCCATTTATACTAAAAATCGTAAAAGTGTGGGGTGGCTTCAGAACAACTATTCTTGCACCAACAAATAGATCAATGATTTTGGCCTTTTCTAAACAAGGGTTTTAATTCAGACTTTCCATTCATGGGGGATCACCCATTCGACAAGAGTCCATTGCTGCCCTTCTCATCGGGATGACCATCACGATTCTTGCTTTTCAACAAGAACCCACACAAGTATATATCGGTTGGAAGTTGCTTGGCTTTAGCGTGTTGCTGGTTGGGTCGTTCCCTTGGGTGATTACTTTTCCCCACAAGGCAGGCCCTCTAAGATAAACAAAAGTGAGCAAACATATCCATAGTTTGATCAATATTTGTTGAGAAACAAAGAGAGAACACATGCGATATGTTCCACTCACACTCACAAGACTTGTTCAATTTTAATCCCAAAATGAAATGTGGAGGAAATTACTTTATCCAACTTAAGATCACAAAAAATCCTTTTGATTCTCAAGATCACCATGAGGTGTGAGAGAAGCACATAAATCTTTTTGATGGTATTACTTTGGGTAAGTAATTACAAGAAAAAGTAGCACATGTTCATTTTAAATACAAAAAGCAATGATTTGATTCTTTTTTGTGCACCAAAAGGAAAAATGAGAGTTGATTGTTCAATTTTTAAGTCCAAAAACAAAATCTAGTAAGTTTGCCTATGGTTCTTTTTAATCCCTTTTTCTTGTTCTTTTTAAGCCCAAATGAAAATTAGTGAGTCCTAAAAGCTTGAGAGAAGGGATTGTAATTTCTCCCCAAAGTGTTCAAAAACACTTGATACAATGATGTGATAATGATTTTTCTTTGACTTCCATGCTCCATGATCCTTTAAAACCTATAATACAAGCTCCAAATGTTAGATGAAATAAAGAGACAAGAAGATATGAGGGTTAGATACATGATTAAGCATAAAAACCCTAAAATTTAGACCAAGTTTCATTGTGATTTGACATTAGGTGAAAATTTGAAAATTTTAACTCTATCAAAGTTGAGAAACACCTACACCATTGTATATATTATGAATTTCTACCCCATTTTAAAAAAAAAAATCTTTGAAAAAGACCAAAAAATGACCAAGATACAACCATTTTAAGTTTGAGTGAAAAAGCAAGAAAACAAAGGCAACTCTATTTGAAGCAGTGATGTTTGCATAGGCGGCGCAGTTTGGGGTCCACTAGTGTAGTTTGTAGTTTGGAGTGGCGTTGTATGGTGCCACTTGACTGGTAGCAGCTCTATATGGAACCGCTGGACTGTGAGCGGCGCAGTTTCTTGTGTACACCAAAAAAATAGAAAAAACATGAAATTTTTGAGAAAATGTGATCTAAACGTGAGATTTTCCCTCCTTCTAGCACAAAATGTAGAACCCCAATCCTATACATGCACAAATAAAAGAAACAAACACAATATAAGATTCAAATGCAATCCAAGATCAAAGTTCCCCATAAAATCTATTAACAATGCTCAGAATAGGAATAAAAGCAAGAACACAATAAAAAATGAAGGAGAGAGATCAAATATTATTAAAAACATGCAAACTCTTGATCTTATGGGGGAGTTGGTGTCAATTTTATGTGGAAATTGGCCCTTTCCCAACTCCTATGGAAGCTTTTGATGATTTGGTGATGATTGATCCACTTGGTGATTGCTTCAAATGAACTCCATGGAGAAAACCTGCAATAACCTAGCTATACCTTGATGAAATTGATGAAAAGTGCTAATGCTTGAAGATGAAAATGAGTATAATAAGTTTTCTCAAATTGTGGATGATAACAATGAAGGATAACCTCTCTATTTATAGAAGAAATTAAAGAGAGAAGAGGCAAAAGGGATGAATGTGGGATAAAAACCCAACCAATAGGAAGAAGCCACTTGTCATCATGTGAGTGGACAAGGGTTGAGCACATTTTGATCAATGTGCAAGTTTGAAATTTGAATTTGATGGAATGACATGTTTAGGGGGGATGTAAGAAGAGTTAAATTCCACTTGGCTCAATGCACAAGGACATGTAAGAGATTTTAAATGCTTTGTTGGAAGGACAAACCCTTTTGGAGGGATTTTTCAAGTTTGGGGAATATTCCAACCATTGATGCCTTTTTGAAATAAAATGGATGATTTAATTAATAGATAAATTGATTTTCATGAGCAAGTGGCAAAAGCTAGAGGATTTGATAGATTGGGATTAAATTAATCAAGATTTGATTAATTTAATGAGGGATTAGCTGATTTGACCATTTGATTTAGATTTTGGATTGAAATAAATCAAAATGAGAGGAAAATGATTTAGACTTAATTAAATAAAGATTTTGATTTATTTAATTAAAGAATATGGTATTAGATTAAATCAAATAAAGATTAATTAATTTAATTTAATAGAATGACTTTAGAGATTAATTAAATAAAATGAATTATTTAATTAAAAGAGGGACTATAGGATTAATTAAATAAAAAATGATTTATGTAATTAATAGGAGATGATGACTTGATCAGATAAAATTGATTTATTTAAATAAGAAATGAAATGTGATGAATATAATTAAATAAAGATTATTTAATTAAATGATTAGTAGAGAGATGATTTAGGATGAATTGGTGTTAGTAAAATTAGGATCAGGTGTGATTGGTATATTTTCCATGTCTACAATAATATTTATAAATATTTATTCCTCATTCAATAATATATAATAATACATATATATTAACACATATATATACTAGTATATACATATATGATATATAATAGTGTATATATATTAATATACATAAATACAATAATATAATAATATATATACACAAAAATCAATTTAAATATAATAATATATATTGATTATATTTGACAATATATATTTATTATATATGCCTTATTTAATTATTGGTATACCTGTACGTACATATATATGTCCGCTTACATATATATACATATACATTCCCTAGAAATATATATTCATATATATATATATATTTATATATATATTCAAATGCACATTTCATGCATTGTACAACATTTACTAGAGTTTTATCATTTATTTTGATTTGATTAAATGGTCAAGGTAGATTCAAGATGACCAACACATAATTGACCATAAATCATATCAACTTAGGTTTAAAACTTACTGACATACACCTCAAATTGACTCAACAAGGTTCCTTTAGCCTACACTCATGATTATGTGTGTCAAATCAGATAGACATACCAATGTTTCCCATACCAATCTCCTCTCCTGGGTGATACTCTCCCTCCCCCTTTGGAGGGTTTGAACCTTTCATGCATCCAACTTAGTGCAACATGTATATAGTTAGCTGATACATATAAATCATATTCATCATATATCATAAGCATCATTAAATCAATTAAAAAGTATCTCATCATAATGCATATTCATACATCCCATTTATCCATTTTAATTCATCAAAATATAATTATGCATTTAAAATCATATTTAATAATAAGGTAAAAGTAATTTTATAGCTTAGAAGTGGGGTGTAACATATCCCCCCCTTAAGAATCATCATCCCTGATATGTAAAGTATCATAACATATAGAAAAAGTAAAATAGTTTTTTTTACTTTCAATTTTCAAAATAATGTAAGAAATAGGTAAATTTCTATTAATCTTGAAACAGTCTTCCCTCATAGCACTACCCTCTACAATCTCATCCTTACTAGAACTTGCATTGAGTGACCTTGGTAATGCATTGGAAGAACTTGCATGCTTCAAGAAAACTTTCTCTCTTGAGAACTATACATCACAAGTACATTGGTAATGACTCATATATACATCATAAGCATAGTAGTGATTGGCTCATACATTTCACATATACCATAGTGACTAGAAAAAACATTCACATTGGCTATCACAAACTTTCCCTTACTACATCCCAAATAGAAAAGGAATGTCAGTGAATTACACACTACACCATGGGTCTTGATAGAGCTCCTAAAATCTCAAAATTTTAGGCCCATTTTGTGCTTGGTATTGGCATGTCACATGTATGCCTGTGGATAGGGTTTAGGGTTTTAGCTCTATAACCTTGCTTCTTGGTTCCTTGTTTTTTAAGCCTTGAACATTTTAATTTCCTATTGACTTGCTCTACCTGGTTGTTAGTTAATCAAGTCATCATTTAAGGCATCACAAGCATCCTTTTACCAACCCCCTTTGCTTAGGTTTGTCGGTTGCTTGGTTTTAATTGTTGTTTCATTAATGCCTAAAGTCGGGTCAAAAAATATTTTATGAAACTTCCCTTAAGAAAATTTACACCTTGAGGGTCAAAACCCATCGGCCTATTCAGGCCCCCATTTTAAGTTAACCTTTATTGGCATGTGCAGAAATATGGTGCATTAGATCTACTGGTGAAATCCTATCTATCCATCACACATTGCACAAAAGTTGAAGAGTGCCTGCTAGAAGGTGTGCAAGGTCTGTGATTATGTGATGCGTGTCCTCACAATGAAGGGGCCCAATCCATTTGCATCATACCTGATGCCCAAATATTTGAGATTGATGACCCACAAGCATCAACACGGTTAAATATCAGTCGCCCATCGCACACCTCCCAACCTTAATTGAATGCTCATCGGGAGATGTGCGATGTCAACGATTAGGCAAAACATGTGCAGTTCCATCCATTGGGAAAAGAGGTGGAGCCCATGAGAAGAAATGATGTGGTCTCCAGTTAGCATATTCTCATTGTCTGACAAGTTAACAAAGCATTGTGGAGTAAATTCAAAATTTGTTGACTCAATCTGAGTCATCCATCATGCCATCTCAGAAAGAAATCAACAACTATCATTTGAAATTGAACACACGAACATTAGAGTTGTTTTACTTCACATGAGCGAGTAGTAATGGCTGAAAGGACATTGGTAGTGATTATAATTGGGTTGTAAAATACTTCAAATTTATTTCCTCATATTTTCAAAAATCACAAATTGGTGCAGAGCTACCGAAAGATTGAGCTGAGACGTGAGAAAATTAGGGCTCTTGTTAACACAAAAAGTTGTGAGTGTAATTAAAGCTAAACTATGTGCTTTATTTTGAACTATCTTGAATTAGGGTAGATTGTGTTTATCTCCTTTAGATTTATTTTTCCTACATGCTTTAATCATATTTTTGCGTTAATATTCTATATAAAACTATTTCCCTTGGCCAAATTTGTGTAAGTATATGTCTTCTAGTTGTACCCTAGGCTACTAATTGAGGGAATTAGGTTTTGAGTCTCTTTCTGCTAGAACCCTAGTCTGTTGTGAACTTTCCTGAATATCCATGGCTCCCAAAGTACATAAGCCTTGTCCTGAAACCCTAGCTAGGGTACTCTCTGATGACATTGTCGACCAACTCAAACCCTCGACCAATAAGAAAAGTCAAGGAGCGGTGATATATTATAGCTCTAGGATTTATGAGGGACTGCAAGACAAGTAGGCTTGGATTAAAGATCCTAAATTTCCCTATACTGGCTGGAAAATGTTTAGAAATTGGTTTGGGAACATGAATTGTGAGTATCCTATTTTCTATACTTGGAGGATGTATATGAGGAAACTTATAGTCCCAAATATATATGTGGATGTGGAATTGGTCAAGGATATTGCAGCCAGATATGATCCAGTGTTAAGAATTTTTAGGGAATGTAATGGTGTTGAGGTGGTCAAGATCACCAAGGAGGAGATTGCAAAAGTTTTCAAACTGCAGGAATGGAACAAGGATATGGTCCCTATTGAAATTGATAACTTAAAAAAGGAATATGAGAATACCAAAGTTTTGTTTTGAACTTCAATGTTACCAATGCACATGGCTTCAACTGGATATGGGAAGAATAAGAAACATATTAAGATTGGGAAAAATGAGAAAGAACCTTTCCCTCTGGATTACTTCACTCCCTATTTAAGAAAGACTATCTTCTTGTATCAAATTATTGGTTTTGATGCACCTAAAACTATACCAATTAAATATCTATACATGGCAGGAAATATTCAGTATGTAGCCTTTAATGTGGTTTATGATTATGCCACTTATCTATCAGAAAACATGTACAAGCACCTAGTTAAGCTAAAGGGAGGAAAGCATTGGGTAAAATTCTGGTGGTATTCTCTTTTGATGCATATGATTTTGTGCAAGCAAGAGAAATATTTTGGGGAGGACATGTCTCTAAAGAAAGTGGATGGTGATATTGAGTTACTGGTCCAATGTTGGAACCAAATCCTAGATATGGATGACTAGAAGTTTGATTACCTAGTTTTCAATAATGTTTTTGTAGCCAAATTGAGGAGAGTCCCGGTTCTTGATTTGCCAAGGATCCCTAAATAAATTCATGACTTCCTACGACCTATACGACCTATGGAGAGGAGGCCTGAGTTGAATATGACCCATAATTGGGGAGATATCATTCCATATCTAGATAGGACCATATTCAGGGTGTATGGGACTCCTTTGTACCCTTTTGTGCTACCAAGGGATGTACCACTCAAGATTGGATTTATAGAAGTCATGAGGCAGTTGGCTAGGTCCCAATATTTTCACTTGCTAGAAAATAAGAAGGGCTCGTTCTTCCTAGAGTACACAACATTTGTGAAATTTGTGTTGATCAAAGGGAAGTGGACTTTGTGTTTGTTCACAATTTCTATTTCCCTGAAGATGTCATTAGAAATATTTTTGGTTTCCAAGTGTAAGAAGAAAGGAAGGCTATGTATCTTGCCTTCAACAAGATGGTGGAAATGGTTAGGGATAAGGGAAAAGCTTTGGCAACTGAAGAGGGACCATTTTTAGATTTGGAGGAGAGGCCTTCCTATCAGCCACCCAAAATAATTTGGGTGTATACTAGGAAGAAGGAAACAAATAAGAAGAAGACAAATCCAACCCCTATTGCATCAGAGGTGTCAAGACCAACTTCTCCAACTAGATTAGTTTCATTGCCTCCTAGGAAATCCTTACCTATTATAATTGACATTGATTCTCCTCCAAGAAGTTCTCCTCTCTATGAGTAGCCACCAATTAAGAGACAAAGGGTATAGAAGAGCTCAACAATGGATTACCCTAATAGTGATGAAGATGATATTGTGGTAACTTCTAAAGATATGCAGCAAGGGATGCCTTCTCCCCCAAGAGAATTTGCATCAAGCTCTAGGACAAGTATTCTGAGATTGGGAAAAGATGAATTGAGTGATGTTAGCAATATTGATGATATGAGGGTGGAGGCTTGAAAAGAGTTCATGGAAGATGATTCTTCCATTGAGACACCAGCGTTCAGGGATTTTACATGGAGAGCAAAGGCTGGAGAATATGTAGAGAGGGTTGCAATTGAAAGAAGTTTACATCCTGAATTGCCAGAGAATTTTATCCAAGCCAATGTGATGCAAGAGATGAAGAAGAAGTTTAAGAAGATTACTCTTGAGGAGGGAAGAGAACTTGTGTGGAAGAGTGGTGTTTTGTTGTTAATTGAATGGGATATTGCTGATGTAGTGGTACTTGATACAATAAGAAGGGATGATAAGCCTTTATTTCACATTAAAGAGGAAGCCAAGTTGGCACTTTAGGGATTTGCATTCAGTAAAGAGCATGATGCTCTAACAATATGGTTATTGTCTCTTAGTTCAAGAAAGACCAAATTTGTAGAGCTTTCAAACTTCAATGGAAGAATTATTATAAAGAGAGTTGCAGATACTCCAACATTAGAAGCCACTGACATGACTATAAATGCTGCTAAGTTCACAAAAGTAGTAGTTGATCACCTCACTAGTGACAAAGATACATTTAGAAGCAAGTACCAGGGGATTATAACAAAATAAAATAAGAGTCAACAAAGGGTAGCTAAGCTTGAAACAAAGCAGGAATTTTGGAAACAATAGGCGGAAATGATGAAGTCCCAAGGGGAAGCTAGTTCAACCCATACTGCTCTTGTTTCTCCTATAATGCATCCTCAATCTCCTCCACATGAGCCATCATTTTCAATTGTGTCTTACAACATGGGTCAAGAGACCATTGCAGTAGAGAAGCTGAGTACATCATAGGCAACTCCATCTACTGAACCCACAAAGGAACAACTACTTCAACAAGTTGAGGAATACAAGAAGTTGCTTGAGGAAACACATAGTCTAATGCATGAGAATAATGCTAGGATTGTTCATACTATTCTGAAGCATCTTAATAGGATAATTCAAAGTAAATTGAATAGTGTTCATGCTAATTATTCTTTGATGCCGAGAGCAATGGAGATGTCTCAAAGAGATGGAGAATTGGGGACCCCACTCTTAGATAGGTGGATTCCTAGAGTTAGTGCTTTGAAGTCGATGGTAGCTGGGGCAAAGAAATGAGAAGAAAAATATCTAATAATTTTTTCTACTTACAAGTTTGTCAGTGATGTTAGGGAAAAACTATCCCATGGGTATGTTGCTCCATTGGTGCAGAAAATAAAAGAGTTAAGGATCAAGTATGATCAGGAAAAGTTGACACTGCTACTTGACATCCTGTAAGCCCATGATGAAGTAAAGCCTCTGCAAATGTGGAAGAATCAAGTGGACACTACAATTGCTTCTCAAGAAAACTTAATATGTGAGGATTTCAATATTGATATGCTTAAAGATACTTTGGAAAAGTTATCTTTTATCATTATTTTCCTCGAAGACTTTGATAAGGAAGCTAATTCAATGATGACAAAGTATGCTCCTTACATAAAAAAAAATGGATGAAATTATTGAATTCAATTATCCATTTGAGGAGGAATACAGACAATGGAAAAGGATATTTGTAGCTGGATTGGATTAGTGAATTCAAAATGAAACACATACACTTGGTCAAGTATTGTACATGTCTGTCCTTGGAGATTACAATGTATAAAGTATGTGTATCTTGGTTAAAGTGCTATGGGTAAATATTGATAACTGATGTGGATGCTTACTAGAAATTTTGTTTACTTTTCCTATTTTTATGAATTTTTGTCATCTTTCCAAGTGGGATGTACATGTTACAACAACTTGAAGGATATTATTTTCAACATGTGCCTTTTGGAAGGCAGGTTTTCTTCTTCACAACAAATGAAAATAATCTTTGTCTCATATGTATTCCCTCCTATTGAAAATGTAAATATAATTGTAAAGGGAATAATGTCTTGTAGCGGTCCAATTAGAATATGACATGTGTACTATTGGCCCGAAGCTTGTTTTGCTCCCTTGCTTCCATAAAAGGGAATTTGAGGCCAATAGTATAGGTTTTTTTTGAATTCTGGAGTCAAATTGTGTAATTGAAGAACACAAAGCGAATATGTTAGAACTCTTTGTTTAATTCTTTGAGTCTAGATAGTAAATTTTGTCAAATGTATGGTTCCTTAGCATATTAGAATGATAACACAAGTTTTTTAGAGTCTATAGTCTCTCCAATCTTAATTTATACTTGAATTATTAATGAAAATGCTGAGCAAAGATCATTTCATTAATTGTCATCATTGTTAAGCTTTGGTATATGCTTTGATTTTAGCTCTGATCCAAAGAATCAGTTAAAATTCTTAGATAAAATTGTTAATTCATGTGCAGGATTATTAGATTTGATAAGTAGTCTTAGAACCTGATTATGGATTTGTGAATTATAAAGTAACCTCACATAGATCTTGAATGTTTAGGATTAAATGTACCTTGCATTTCAATTTGCTTTGATTCCTAGCCCTTAGATAATGACATTGATCTCCATCCTTATAAATTTTTCTAATGATTCCAGCCACCCTACTTGAGAATGATCATTTTAAATAATCTTTAAATCAATCTTTAATTTGTTGTGGTTGGTGTTTTTTGTATTCTCAGTTATAGATGTGCAAGTATTTTAGGGAAATGCCAATTTGTTGAAGGATTTCATCTTCCTAACCTTTGATGAGAATGTATCTACTTAGTTATACAATGTATATGTCAATTTTTTAGAAGATCCATATAATTTACATTGTGGGACCACCCTCTTAGGTTTTGTAGAGCCCAAAGTGTAGGAGGTAAAACAATTGGTGCTACATCTCATTTGTTGGCCACTTATCTTGTAGATATTTGAGAATTGAGTTTGGAAAACTCATAGGTATATGGGGAGATCTGATTGGTTCATTGAAAACAATGTATCTACTTAGTTATACAATGTATATGTCAATTTTTTAGAAGATCCATATAATTTACATTGTGGGACCACCCTCTCAGGTTTTGTAGAGCCCAAAGTGTAGGAGGTAAAACAATTGGTGCTACATCTCATTTGTTGGCCACTTATCTTGTAGATATTTGAGAATTGAGTTTGGAAAACTCATAGGTATATGGGGAGATCTGATTGGTTCATTGAAAACAACCAACTGGTCCCATCCTTTTCTTCAGTCTTTTACACCATTAGACAAATCAGAAACCAAGAATGACCATTACTAGCATAGTATGCTCCTTGACTATTGTCCATCTCGAGCATAATAGTACTGCTCCTAGACACCTTCCAATCTTGAGCATAATAGTACTGCTCCTAGACACTTGTCAACCTACTTAGTTATACAATGTATATGTCAATTTTTTAGAAGATCCATATAATTTACATTGTGGGACCACCCTCTCAGGTTTTGTAGAGCCCAAAGTGTAGGAGGTAAAACAATTGGTGCTACATCTCATTTTTTGGCCACTTATCTTGTAGATATTTGAGAATTGAGTTTGGAAAACTCATAGGTATATGGGGAGATCTGATTGGTTCATTGAAAACAACCAACTGGTCCCATCCTTTTCTTCAGTCTTTTACACCATTAGACAAATCAGAAACCAAGAATGACCATTACTAGCATAGTATGCTCCTTGACTATTGTCCATCTCGAGCATAATAGTACTGCTCCTAGACACCTTCCAATCTTGAGCATAATAGTACTGCTCCTAGACACTTGTCAACCTTAAGAATAATAGTACTACTCTTTAACTCATGCTTAGCATCAATTTTTTTTTTTCCTATCATTCTTCTCCACTTATTTCTTTTCTTGATCATGATCTACTCTTCCATTTCAAACAAAATTTCCATACTAAGGCTAATCTTGTTTCTTAGCTTACCCAACTTATAGAAATTTGACACTTCCCTCTGTATAACATTTCAAATGGATCAAATTTCATTGTGGAATGATTAAAAATTATTGTAATAAGAATATACTACAAATCCATTAGGATTTGGTTTACCCTTTTTGTCTGACTAGTCTATCTCAAGGTGGTAAGTTGAGCTCATTTTAAATTGAAATTTCAATAAGGTGGATATGGTTTACTTAAAACCTTAATGTTACTTATGTGTCCCTTTTGAGATAAAATTCTCAAGAACACCATGCAACCAAAACACTTTTTGCATGAATTAGCAATTATGACTTGTACCCTACCTATCAAATTTTTTAGATATGACATTGGCTACCTTGGTGAGATTGTACACTACTACTAAGATAAAATTATGCCAAATCGTTGATATAGGAGGATCAAAAACTATACTAATGGTCTACCACTTCCTCTTTGGAATTTTAAGAGAATATAAAAGTCATGCCAGGTGATGACATCCTGTCTTCACCCTCTAGCATTCTGGATAACTTGCTACAAATCTTGCAGAATCTCACCCCATTCCCTTCCAAAAATATAGTGGTTTCACATCAGTCAATAATTTTTTAACTCCAAATTGTCCTAAATATTCACTAATTAAAATTCTTACCACACCTTATTCTCTAACTTCTTAGAGTCTAGTACTTAGGTTCTTCCTTTGATTATTAGTAATCCATCTAGATTAAATGAAACATCTTCCTTGTACTTCTGCCACACTTAATTCTTGAAAATATAACGAGTAGATATTGTCAAGGAGATATGTCTCCTTTGATATTAAGGATTCCATATCTTTTTTTTTCTTTCCCTTTATATAATTGATTTAAAATTCATAGTCTGATTTCAGCTCAAGCCATCTCCTCTAATGAGCATTTAGATTTGGTTGGTTAACCAATACTTTATACTATTTTCATCTATTTTTATCTCCAAAAGTTGTCCCAACAATTTATGCTCACATAATTACCAATCATGAACAATTTTGCTAGTTTGATACTATGTGGAGCATGGTTTCATTCATATATCTTCCATTTCCTAATTCTTAGGCATTAACTTGCCTTTCTTTAAATAAGCATATTGCCTATCATTTTCTCAAGGAACCAATGATAACCATAATTTGGCTTCCAAATGTAGAACTTATAGAGTTGGTGTCATAATTACTTCTCTTTTACTTTGGTCAAAGGATTCTGACTTTCTCCTGATCATTCCAATTCTTTCGCTAGTAGCTCCAACAACTAAGCTTTCAATCCTAACACCTTTGTTGTGGTCATAAGAAAATTTGGATATAAGGTTTTTTATCCAAGAACCATGTCTATAAAGATGTCAAAAGTTTTCTCATATTGGAAATACATCATCAAACTCTATTAAATAGAGTACTTATTTATATCTAAGTGTTTCTTGATCCATATACTTCTCTTCTTCCCCTTCTTAGTGTTTCCAAGAATTATAAAACATTGAATCATCTTAAAATTTGAACACTTGTAGTTAGATATATATTTTCTTAGGGAGTTGGCATCCTTTTTCTTGACCTTCAATTGAATGACTATTTCTTGCTTTATCCTACCCTCACTCGGTATACCTTGCAAATACTTTTTGTTCCCAAGGTTATTTAATTATTCTTATGATTTGGAAACATAGTCTCCTTCATATCCAATTTACCCATAGAATGTATTCAAATGATCATAAAGGGAATAACATTGATTTACTTTCATTGTCAAACTTAGAAGCTCAATCTAAACTTCAACCAAACTCTACTCTCCTTGAGCTCTTATCTGGTTAGCCTGCTTTACTGCCCAAGTTTTTCCTTGCAACCAACTATTCTAAGAAATTTTGTCCATAATTCTTGGTGGTTTCATCTTCTTCATAACCTTAGACACTTCAAGGGTTATTTAGTTTCTTTTCTAATTTTCAAGTCTTGACTCCAAATTAACCATGACCATTCTAGTTGGTGAGATCATGTTAGTTTTCCTCTTCACCTTTGTGAGGTGCTTCCTATTTTGACCCATTTTGGTCTTTTCCCTTTACTCTAGGGTACCAAATATCATTCTTTATTTCAATTATCATTTCTAGATTTTAATCTCATTTTGAATCAAGATTGTCAGAAGGTTGTCCTACCTCTCAGATACCTCCTTAGTTGGTTCTGATTCACAATATGTTGAATTTTCTACTTTTTCTAAAGTTTTCCATTTATGCATGTAATTAGCTCTTCTAATTTAGTATTTGTATCAATAGACATTAATAATTTCATTGATTACATAGTAACCCTATTTAATCCATACTCTTTCTTTGTGACTACATGTTGCTGTTAGAAAGAGGGATCTCTTCAGGTTCTTTCTTACCCTCAGAGTCAACTAAAACAATTCTAAAGGCTAGATGTACTTGTGGGTACTCATCCATAACCTTCTTACTTAACCCAAGTACATTCCTTCCACAATCCTAGGGCATCTCTCTATGAGTTTTTTGGTTTAGGAGTTCTAACCTCTGGGGATGACTCTTTCTTAGTCCTAGGGTTAGACAAGTTTCAAGAAATTGACTTCCTTACTGTTTCCCTTATTCTTTTTTTCCTTGGCATCCTGGCATAAGAAATTTTCAAATATTTTCTACTGATAATGTTTGAGAAAAAACTTACATAATGAGCTCATGGGTCCAAGTGCTAAAATTGGTAGCTCTGATACCACATGTAACATACCCAATGTTTGCTCAACATTTTTCACCTAAGTTTTAACTCAAAAGTCAATAACCCAAGTTCCCAAAAATTGGGAAATGAAAATTTTCCTTTTCAGTAACATAATTGCACATTGCATTTAAATAATTTTCACTTGTCATTGCATAAATGGTATAAAAAATTCATTCATGATCATGATTCATGATCATGTTCATATACAAATTCACAACTTACAAGGGTTCAATGGTCAAGATGTCCTCATCTAGATCACAATTTTGTTCCACAAGCATCAACTATTGACTGTGAGAGAGAGAGCATCACCCAAGCACTTTTCCTCCAACCACGAACTTAGCGGCCCCTAAAATAT
The DNA here is from genome assembly GCA_007258455.2 of Sequoia sempervirens. Classification (NCBI taxonomy): domain Eukaryota; kingdom Viridiplantae; phylum Streptophyta; class Pinopsida; order Cupressales; family Cupressaceae; genus Sequoia; species Sequoia sempervirens. Next base: position 97,577,223 of record VDFB02000363.1, on the reverse strand, counting down.
CTTCCTAACTAGAAAATGGCCCTACCCTTCAACGAAGAGTTTGGTATGGAAACCTCTAATAATGCACATCTGAGTATCTGGTGTTGTGTCCTATATATCTAGTACAACCATACAACTATGGATACCCTCCAAGCATACACGACTCTATAGAATAGCTATGCAAACCTGGATCATAGTGAATCGAGGAAGTGTAAGCAATGACTATTACACCTACCCTGGCCAGAGTTTTCATATATATAATAAATCTACTTTCTATGAAGCGGAGTCATATGTTCACCAACCCTTACTCAACGTGGAAACTCTACTGACCTATGATGAACTCTTCTCTTGGTTTTCTCCCAAGATTAACAATCATAGCCCAAATTTCATTCAAGAGTGATGACACACTAACATTGTTTTAATAAACCAAATAGGTTTTACACAATCTCTTGAATACCCGATTACATACCTGTAATAATTTGGGACTAGCAACTATCTCTTATTCAAGTTCTTTATTTTAATCATGGGAGAATAAATATCCTAGTTTATGCATGATTAATTAATATTGATGATGCAAAATCATTGGCTAGACACACCTAGTCTTAACCTAAAGTATTGATTTTTTTTATATGTATAATAATCCATAATTAAACTTGATTTGAAGATTACTTCTTCATATTAAGTTTTAGACTCTTTGTTTATACCTAGTATGGCTCTATCCTTCTAGGATGCCATAACCAAACTAGTATTTCATGACATTAAATATAATTTAATTTGATTCAATATGAAATCTTATGTTCATAGTTTAATGTCCCATAATAAGTTAGCATAATAAGCTATTTAACTTAAGATAACTCAACTAAGAACCATTCAACCAATCTACTGATTCCTTGCAGGTTCCCTCCAAGTTATCCTTTACATAAATTATATAAGGTACCTACATATGTATGTATGTGGACAATCATTAATCTATTCCTTCAATACGACACATATATTCACATATAGAATGTATGATAAGTTCACATTTAATCTGGAGAACATTTTCTGCTTGAGAGGAGTTTGTGCTTCCACACCTTAAAAAATCCTCGCATTATGTCTTTGGTTTGCTGAGACATAAAGTCCTCTTCTTTAAGATTGGAATAATATGAATAGGTAATGATAATAAATAATCTTGGTCAAAATATAAGATAATATCATTTAAAATATAATGAGGTCATGTTTACTTCTAATATGTGTTCAATCCTCTTGTTGAATAATAATATAAACTTATTCCAAACATTATAAATACAATATTGTATTAATATTAATAATATAAAATACTCTACTTAGCTTCTCTTGCTATGTTATACTAACAAGTTGGTAGTTGGGTTACACAAAACTTCAAAGGAAATTAACCTTCCAATAGGTTTTCCTTCTTTCAAATGTATTTATAAATAATATTTAAAATCACCGAATATATTAGGATCTATCTTGAATTGCTACTCATCATGCTCTTCAGATTTCCCTAATCTAACTAAAAGTACAAGCATTCATAACTATCCAATAAAAATAGTATGAACACAATGATAGCATAAACACTTTCAAATAGTATTCAAACCTAGTTTCAAAGAGAAAGAGATAAAAAAATCTTAAGCATTCTTGAAATACAATAGCTCCAAACAAGTATCCTGCAACTCTTACTCAATGCTCAATGGCTTTGCCTATTGCCTTCTCTATTGTCTGCTCTCAACTCAACCTTTCCTCACATTAAAAAAAACTACTAAATTCTCTCAAACTCATGAATATACTTCTCTCAATCTCACAAATAGGCTGCTCTCAAAATCACAAATATAAAAAATGATTTTAGAATGAACAACTAAGATAAAGAGCTATTGCTCTTCTTATATAATTCATTTCTTCCCTCTCCATGTGCCTCACGTGTCTCTACTTTTAATGAAATATTTAGCCACTTTTTGGAGCTTAATTTGGCACCTATGATAGGCGTTTAATCTGCCTTCATAATTTTCCATACCCATGTGTCTTTACTGTGTCGATAACCTCACTATACATGGATAATTTTCCATTCAATATGGTTGTAGTCAGTATATGTATATAATGAATTTAATATTATACATATTAATATATATATTATAATATATGTTTTCTCAAAATATATTCATTTTAATAACATATAAATATTTATTCGCCATTCAATAAGATATAATACTACATATATAAACTAGTATATACATATATGATATTTTATAAAATATAATAGTATGTATATTAATGTACATATATACAATAGTATAATAATGTATATATATGTTAATAGATATATTTGTAAGAAAAATTAATTTAAATGTAATAATATATATTGATATATATATATGACAATATATATTTATTATATATGCCTTATTTAATTATCGATATGCTTGTACGTACATATATGTTCGCTTAAATATATATACATATACATTCCTTGGAAATATATATTTATATATATTGATATATATTAACACACATTTCATGTAGTGTTCGCCATTTACTAGAGTTTTATCATTTATTTTGATTTGATTAAATGTTCAAGGTGGATTCAAGACGACCAACACATAGCTGACCAGAAATCCTATCAACTTAGGTTTAGAACTTACCGATACACATCTTAGACTAACTTGATAAGGTTCCTCTAGCCTATGATCATGAGTGTGTGTGTTAGCTCAGATAGACATATCAATGGTTCTCATACCAATATCATCTCTTGGGTGATACTCTCCCTCCCCCTCTAAAGGATTTGAACCTTTCCTGCATCCAACTTAGTGAAACATGTACAAAGTTAGCCAATACATATAAATCATATTCATCATTTATTATAAGCATCATTAAAGCATTTAAAAAGTAATCTGTCATAATGCATATTCATACATCCCATTCATCCATTGAAATTCATCAAAATATAATTATGCATTTAAAATCATATTTACTCATAAAGTTAAAAGTAATTTGGTAACTTAGATATGTGTAGTAACAAGTTGAGGGTGAATACTATAAATTTTTTAGAATGATTGATAATGTTTGGGATGCATAGAAGGTAGCATGGGGCATTAGTTGAGCACTACTTTGTGTCTAAGAAATATACACCTCACCTAGCCTTATTGATTGCATCTTTTTTGTAGGATACCAAATATGATGTACATTTTTGTATGCTCTAGTAGATGACATGTGAGCATGGATAAAGTTGAATCTTAAAGGAGGTGTTGTAGTCTATGTAATGGAATGTCTACCATGCAATAAATATAGACACATTTAAGGAGAAATAAAAGTGTAAGTAAAGAGTTTCTTTATCTTTGTTGTAGACATCTAAAAATATCTAACACATTCTTCTAACTCATCATTTCTCGTCATGATCACTCATCACCCCTTTCATCACTATTAATTAAATAATTTTTAATTATTTGATTAAACTAACCCATTTCCCACATTTATTAAATAATTATTTAATTATTTCACCATCTTCATTCATTGCCTTTAATTAAATATCATTTTCCCTCATCCACATTAATTAAATAAATTTAATTATTTAATTAATTTCCAATTATTCTTCTATCCACATAATTAAATAATTTTTAATTATTTAATTAAATCTTGCATTATCTTCTCATCTCCATAATTAAATAATTTTAGCTATTTAATTTCTAATTATTCTCTATCCACATAATTAATTATTTAATTAGCTAATTATTCCCCCAAAATCAAATAAATTATTTTAATTTATTTAGTTTACACATTCCTCTAAAAATAAATAAAATAATTATTTTACTATTACTAATTATACCATTTTCTATCTTTATTCTTCTAAAACCTAAATTTAGATACCAAAGCTAAATTTAGTGATCTTTGCTAAAATTAGTGAGTTGATTGAACTTCAATCCTAGTTCACTCTCACTCACTTCACTTCATCTCTCCATGCAACCTCATGCATGATCTTTCTGATCTCTCATCAATCCTCATCCTTCAATCTCATTTTACATTTCACACTATTGATCCAATAGCCCTAAAATTTATAAATCACCCATCCTTTGATCATTCAATCCCTCCTCGAATCAATACCCAAACTATACTCATTTTTTATCACCCTCTTCTTTAACAAGGTTATGCTAAGGTTATGCGCAATCAACATATCATACTAAAAGAAAAACACAATCTTATACTTTACAATGGAGTAAGGCTAGGAATTTTCACTGGAGGTAAATTAGATTAGATTAGATAAGATTTACATTCTCTTTGATTTATTTCATTTAGATTGTGCATGTACACTATACATTGAGATTAGGACTTGTTGATCCCTTGAATTAGGGTTTTGAATTGATTTCCTATCATTTTGAGTTTGTTTGACCACCTTTCTCTAAGTTCTCTATTCACATATGTCTTTTACTTATTAGAAGAATTTGAGGGGAAAGAAAATGTAAGTAAATATTTCCTCTTTATTTAAATTTTATTTAATGTGTAATATATACCTTTTTTGTTAATTATTTCAAAAAACAATTTGTTGTAACAATGAAGCATAATATTTATATTTTGGGAAGTAGTTATATCCCATTTTCATTATTTTCTCCATTTTGTATGTAGTTTCAAACATTCTTAAGCAAGTTACATTCCATTGTACTAAAATTTTGAAACATTGAATTATCTTCTTATTCAAAATGGTAGAGAAAATTATATTTTCATATTACACTATTACACAATAAAATAAAAATTATCTATTGATTCTGGGTTGTATCAATACATTTATATTTTTGGCTTATATCCATTATTTTCTTGTGAAAGCAACTAAAATTTCATATGGGAAAGAAACTTTGAAACTACCTAACTTCCAACTAAAATATTAAACTAATTTATTTAACTATTAATATTTATTATTTATTTATTCAATATCAACCTTATTTTCTTATATTAAGATGCAATATTCCAACATTCCCTCCTTATTACATCAATCCAAACAAAGATGGAAGCATTGCATAGATTAGATACATCAATCCATTCAAAAACTTTGATAAATCACCTCCACCAATTTTTCTTGCTCACCCAAGACACACCAAATTGAACCCATTAATGAATTTCTTGACTATAAAATTTGAAAATATTCTATACCACTTGGGAGATCATCCTCCATGCATAATGTGGGGAAAAAATCTCCTCTAAAAGTATATCACTCCTATGAGTGTGTGAAAAATCCTCCTCTAGTACCTACATATAAGAGGACAACTCTCCTTCAAGAGTCCATATTCCTTTAAAAGCTTCAATATCCCTCCTCTAATGCCATGAGAACCAAATCTCTCCTCTAGTGTACAAAAGACACTAAACCAATATATATACACTAATCCAACCCTATTTAATAAATTACACTATCCACAAGTTTTGCTAAGAAATGTTAAGCCCCCCTTGCTCCATGAAGGAACAAAAATGAAACCAATGCATATCATAAAAATTATCATCTTTGAGCAAGAAGATAGATTGTGGTGATTAAAAATATTCCAAAATTTGATGCCTCTAACCTCCAATTTGATATTTCTTTACACTATCCATTTGACGTTGCATTAGATTCTTCAATAGCACAAGCATGTGAGTTTCTAAAATCTTTGTTAGGAATAATATGGATGGATTCGAGAACTAAACATTTGGTGACATAATGAAATTAAACATTATCATACTTCAAGGTGTTAGTTTCCACTGATAATATACCTTTTACAATGTCCTCCCCATTTCTCCAAAATATCCTAGTTTTACAAAAAATAAAATCCATACAAGTTTGTTAGAATAAATTATAACCAAATCTTCTATGTATTAAAATTATTCCATCATTGTTGCACTCTCATCATTTCCAATATAATCAAGAATATAGGTTTACATCAATTTTTTTTTTAGAAAAACCCTAGGCATGTGATATGCTACCACAAATTTTAAAGTTGCAACCCCAAATTTGCTCTATTCCTTCCACTACCATAGATAATTGGGACACATATTCAAAAAATAATATATCCTCATGGTTGAAGCCCACAAGGGCTTGAAAATGAAGATTTTAAGCATGAAAAAGAAAGCAAGGGAGAATGGGATTTCAAAAAGCAACAAGTCTAAAAGTATTGTTTAGAAGAATTCATGTGTTGCTCAAATACCATTCAAAATAATATTTTCTACCTTTTTGGAGACAAAATAACCACATATCATATTCCTCAGCTCAACTTAGGTGTGCCAGGATGCCCTTATCACCTTTCCTAGAAAATTTGCAATGAACAACCAAGACATACTAAGAATGCACAAAGCACAATGTCCTTTGAAACCCTAGCCCCATAAAACATAGTAGGTAAAGTAGTTTTGTTTGAACTTCCTAATGATATTATTGAAGTTATCTTTGATTGCAAAGCTAAAACCATTATTATTATTTTTCCTTAAAGGCATCCCTTTTTAATAAGACCTTTTTAAATAGACCCTCAACAATTGAGAATCAAAGGGCTAGATTATAGAAAATATTAGGGAGTTGGGCAGAGGATACATATCCTATACGTTTCATGATCTAAACCATGCTCGAGCTATCTTACACTATATAACATGTATTATCTACAAGAAAATATGCTATGTCTAAGCTTTCAATCTTGAATTCCATCCAAAAGAAATTTCTAAATCCAAAAACTCTATGTGGGTAGAATTTCCATTCCTTAAATTGGATTTTTGTCCCTTTTTGCAATATATCATCTCTCAACTGGGTAGAGTCTTGTGGTGTAAGCAACATACTAGTTAATAAATGGGAAATTTTATATGTATAGCCAAGAGCTTGTGTAGAGATGGACCTTACTCAACCTCTTCTTGACACCATCAAATTGGTTAGGCTTGGGTTTGAATTTGAGCAACAAATCACATATCTCAATAAATCCAATCCTTGTTTCTATTACTGTCATGAAGGACACCTCATTCAAGACTTCCCTATCCATAAACAACATTCACAACAAGCACCTCCAAATAATTCTAACCATGCTTCTGCCAATCCCATTGAAGGTAATTTAAAATCTAATACTATTACCCCTCCCATCCATAAATAGGCTGCATCCACATGTTTCCCACCCCTTACACAGTTCATTGCATCATCCCCACCTCACCCCATATCCCCTCTTAGTTCTAAGTCATTCAAAGATTCTATGTCAAAAGACAAAAATAGAGTTGGTAAAAGGAATAAGGAGTCTCTAAATTTTATCCAAAAATAATCCTATTGAATCAATCAACCCAAGTCAATCAAATATTCTCGTGTAATCTCAAGCTAGATCCCCCTCTTGAGAATAACCTTATATAGATAATGTAATGGATACTCAATGTAATCAACTCATTGCATTGATGAAAGATGATGAAACTCTTCCCAATTCTCCATACTGAATTGTCACATTAAATATTGGAATGTTAGGGTGTTTACCATCCCCACTTAGAAGTATCATCTCAAGCACTTGGTTCAAAAAAATCAAACTGATGTGATCATGCTTCGGGAGGTGAAAGTATTGATGTCATGCGATTAGATGCCATTCTTACCTCTATTTAGAAAGAGGCCCTTTATTTCACACAAACCATATTGAGGGAAGTGCTAGGGTTGCCTTAGGATTTGATCCTTGGCTCACCAAACATGTTGTGGCTTCTAGATTTGATCCATATAATTGTTGTGTTTGGACTACTAGTATTTTTTAAGGTACCCAAAATGGATTTTTCTCTATTAATGATCCTAACTCCCTCTCTAAGAGAAATCACCTTTGGGTATATCTTCTTCTTCATCTCCCTACTACTTAGTAGATTTTGGGGAGTGAATTAGACATGGTTGAATACCCATCTGACCATAGTTGGGACAACTCTTCCCTTTGATCTCATGCTGAATTTTTGAAGCTTGAACTTTAGCTCAAAATTCCTTGGGATTCTATAATCCTCTCATGGGTAAAGTTAACTCTCAAATTCCACATTGGTTTACTTGGAATAGTTTTTGTGAGGGATATTTGAGGAAAATGAGTCATTGGATCAGTTCTATATCTCACCTAACTTTCACATTCTTCCTTCCCATGCTAGGCTTTTGGTTTATCTTGACCTCACACTTACTCTTTTTGACCACCTTCCCATATTTACCAACCTTTCCCTTATTGACTCCCCTTCTCTTCCCAATGATCTTCCTTACAAGCTAAATGTTTCCCAGTTAAAAAAACAAGAGTACATTGATGCCTTTTTAGACATGGAAAAAATGAACCAAAGCCCCAACATGATAGGTGGATAAACCTATGGGAGAGAACCATTACTCATTGCATATTATTTATTTGTGACTTTGGTTGAAGAGTTGCTTCCAAACATCACAAACTTAAAAAATATCTCAAAACGCAACTCAAACATACTTGTACCCAATTAATTTCCAACCCTCTTAATGTTGTCCAAAAATCAATGGAAAAACTAAAAAATTAATCCAAAAGTCAACTGTTTATAAAGGGTCTAAATTTTTCTTTCATTTCTTGCAACATAAACATAAAAAGGAGCAATATCTAGTATAATATTTGTATATAGTTCCATACATACTAGCCACTCTACTATTTTATAAACCTTCTATGAGCATTACAATTTTTTTTATTGATGAGTTTACTAGTGATCCCCTTCTTCCTATTATTGAAGAAATTTTTACAAGTTGTATCCCTTGTAAAATTGATCTTGAATATAGCCATTATCTTGACCACATCCTTTCCATTGAAGAGTTAGATAAGGCTCTTTATAGCATGGATTTGAAGAAGAGTCTTGTTGAATTTACAGGCTCTCAACTAAGTTTTATAGAGCTCTTTGGCTCCATATTCATGAATATTTCTATTATGTTTACCTTGAAGGTATAGAAACTGGATCCTTGGGGTTAGTCATAAAACAAGGTTTGATTAAGCTTATTCCTAAAGGAAAAAATGAATACAATGTGGATGGATGATAGCCTATTACTCTTCTTAACACTTCATACAAAATCATTTCCAAAGCCTTGGATTGCTAAATAAAGTATATAATCCAACAAATTGTTTGGCTAGAACAAACTATTTTTTTAGGAGGAAAATTTATTCTTGATAATTTGGTGTTGGCTTGTGAGACTACTAAATGGGCTCAAAAATCTTCCCAAGATGCTCTTATTACCAAACTTGATTTTGATAAAGCTTATGATCACATTTGTTGGTATTTCATTCTCAATATGTTAAATTGGATTAGTTTTGGAGAAAAAATAAAGATCAAATTAAATTGTTGTTCATTGATGCCAATGCTAGAGTAGCTATCAATTGAGCCATTTCCCCCTAATTCCCCTTGCTAAAATATATCTGTCAAAGTTTCCCCCTTTCTCCTTTCCTATATATTCTATCTATTAATGCTCTTGGTTACCTCTTTCAACATTCTCTCTCTTTGAAACTTATTCATGGTATTTCACTACTTGGTTATGAAAAAGTGCTTAACTCCCACTTTATTGATGAAAATATTTTTATCCCAAATGCACCAGATGAAGGAGCTCACACTCTTGATATTTTGGATCTCTTTTTTACTATCTCAGGTTCCAAAATTTTCATGCACAAAACTAAATTCATCATGACTCACTCAAGCCCACATCCTCCTTGGATCCCTAGTGAATATCATAAAATTAAATGTGTTACAATTACTAGATACCTTGGCATACCCTTTAGGGTTGAAGTCTCCCTCAAAGATATGTGGAACTAGTTTATGACCAAATTTAAAGGCAAGATTTTTAGTTACACTAATCAGTTCCTTTCCATGACTAGTCACATCCAAATTTCCAATAAAATCCTCTTGGCTAGCTATGTTTCCATCTCATCTTGTTGGATTCCATCTAAAAAATGTTACCACCATTTAACATTACTTTTCAATATTTTTGTTTGGGCAAAAAGAGGAAACAGAAAAGGTTCTCCTTCCACATATTGGCTACATTACATTTAGCCAAAAGACAAAGGTGGTTTGGGGATTATTGATCCTTATGCTGAAGGAATTTTCCTCACACTAAGTGGATTGTGCATGCTTTGAAAGGAGAGGCCCCTTGGAAGCATTTGGTGCAATTTCACATTGAATCTGTTGCTGCTAGTCATGCTTGGGAAATAGTCAATTGGAATTCTAAACTATTGCTAGGTAAATATTTTAAAACTCATAGATATTAACCATTCAACTCTATTTAGAAAGCTTGGACAATCACTTCTAAGAAACTAGTTTGGTATGATCAATCCTTTAGCCATGAACTCAGCTTTACAACTTCCTCCATATGGTGGATCATTTGATTCAACATGATGGTAAATCCCTAGGTGTTATTAGGATTTTTAAAATCAAACATTTTCTTAAAAATGGAATTCAAGTATTTCATGATTTGTGGGATCCAATCAACTGCAACTATAAATCATGGAAAAAAATTCAAGCCTAGTTCAACCTTTCCTCTTCCACTAAACAACCTCTTCTCCAAATCCAACAACTAGTCCCCTTAATTTTTTTTTTCTTGTTGTCCTATCCTTACTATTCTAACTTTTTGAAAGATTGGAGATGACCTATTCAACACAATATCAATATTTTTTCCTCTCAAAACCACTTATAGAAAACTCGCTTCAATTCTACTCTCACCTCATTTCAATATCAAATGGAACTATAAATTTAGTTGGACAAAGATGAATGAGACTATCCTTCTATTAGAGAATGGAATAACTCTTGATATATATATTTAAATAAGGACTCCAGACCTGGATTCAACACCAATTGAAATCCACTAACAACTCTGAAAATTCCACAATTTCATTTGTGGTTTTTCTTTGAATTTTGTCAAGGTACAACTCCCTTAATTGATTTTCAATGAATTAATCTAATTTAAAGAAAATGTGTGTGCTTTTAATGAAAAATCAGAAAAGGTGACTAATGTTAGCTCATAAATATGAAAATAATGTAGGAGAAAAGGTTAGGACCATTCATAATCAACACAAATATTGAAAACTCATGACCATCAAATCAAATCAATAAAAATAAACTAGATTGCAATAAATGAATGTTATATAATTTATCTTTCAAATGAGACACAACCATATCGTACACATAATAAGAAGATCAACATATGAAGCCTCATCTAATTAATAATGCATAGATTATAAATCATTATAGTCTATAATAAATATTCCTTCCTTCTCGATAACACCCCCATGTGTATCCAAAAAAGAAAAGTCCCCCTCCATCCTTTACAATTTCAAATTTATAACATAGCTAAAGCCACTGGATAGGTGTCAAAGCCATTACTAAAGTAGCAACTTCTTGTATTCCAAACGTTTCTCAAAAAATTGGTTGGAATAATTGAATTTTACAGAGGAATAGGTATCGACAAAGAAAATTGATCATGATCGCACCGACAACTGCTAAAGGACCAATCATTTCCCCAACCATCAATGCAACACATAGGAATATCAAGTGGTGGCACATGTGAGCTACTTGATGGGAAATTGTAATTCAAAGTGACGCAAGCCAGCCATAAATGTGAATTAAATTAACATCTCATCAAGCTTAGGAGAATGCACCCATGTCTAGCCAAAAATCTATAAATTCAACCAACATCACCTTTCTTCCACAATTAGTTGCATCCACTATGGTGAGCTCTTAGAGTGATGGTAATTCTACTAATGACTACATTTTCTTGGAGGAAATTGAGTGCAGTTCACTGTTTAGGCACACTTCGAACCAATTGAGGGAAGTCTTCATAGTGCAAAGCGAGGTGGAGGAAGAAGTTCTCTCGAGAATCCTTGGTGAGGCGTTTCTGTGCCAAGCCCATGTGCATAACAAAACTATGCTAGAGCACTTTATCTATACAGTCATTAGGACTTCTGGTCATTGTGACTGGGGCGTGAGAGCATTAAAGTGCTTGGTGAAACTCAAGTTTCATCATTGCATCAAGGTGGAAATTAATAGGATCAACTACTATCCTTGAAGTGGATTAATAGCTGATGCTATTTGCATTGCATCAACTATTTAGGATGAGAATCTGGAGGAGGCCATGGCTCTTTTGTGCGCATGAGTGGTGAGGAATGATACAAGACTTTTCTACAATTCCTCTAGTCACATGAAATTTTTTTGTCACCAGCTCAAATTGAACATCTGCAGATTGTCATTGAAGGAATTCATGTCCTGATGTTTTCTCTGTGCACCTAAGAAGAAATATCTCTTTTGTCTTTTTTGTCCACGACCTGAATTTTATAGTCAAACCAGGTGGTTTTTGGCAATGCCAGTGTAATGTAAAAATGTTTATATATATAAATAAAATATCTCTTTTTGATACTACTGTGTCTCTACATGCATGGATTCATTTGATTCCTGTTCATATCATGCTTGGAAAATGTTGGTTTATTTTTTGTATAATGCATTAGTTAAGTGATTAGACTGATTGCTATTAAGTTAATCACTAAAAATTCTTCTAGGTGGAAAAATAGGTGGTTCACAGAACTTAATAAAACCTCTCCTAGGTTCAAGATAGCCTAAATAATGTTGCCCAAGGCATGACTTGCGAGTGAATTTTCTAAATTCTAACATGCAACTCATCAATCAGTTTCTTTAATATTTGTACACCCACTTTGGAGAAAAGGAAAGTTTGAAAATGGTGAGAAAACACCACCTGGTGAAGGACAACAATACAGGTGGTAAAATGAGGGGTTTGATGAACACACAAAAACCTCACCCAAGTTCAAGGAAGAATAAAAAAAGGCTGCCCGAACATAAATTGAGCATACGACTTAGGCAAAAAGAAAGATAGTAACCTAAATGGAAGTTAAGGAAAATTTTTATGGGTAACACCTTCAAATCTCAATCCCATAATTTGTCTTGGGAGATTATTCATGCTAAGTTACCCATCGATAACCATCTCAAATTTCCCCACTCGCCATTATCATGTTCTTTTAGAGCCAATTATGAATCCATAAAACATGCCTTTCAATTTTTCTCTCATGCTCACAATCTTTGACATTCCATTTTCACCTTGCTCCCCACCATCTTCAAGAAAACCTAGTAATGGAAAGGTTTGCTACTTGGTGTTTTTCCTCATCACAATATTCTAACACAATTGTGTAGGCAAGTCATCCTCAAGTTCATTATGGTAGACCAAAAAGTTGACTGTAACACACATAGAGATGGTAGGGAAATTATAGTATTGGTAGGCCTCCTCTTATCATTGGTACTATTTTCTTCTCATACTAACATCTTCTCTTCATCACTTTCCTTTTGTTATCATTTTTGGCCTCCTACAATGATTTAACAACTAGGCATTTACAACCGTGATTCAGAGATTGGACATCTAACCTGAATAACTATTTCAATCATCATGAAGGTGCATTTAACTTGTCAACCTAGGGATTTGAACTTGAAAAGGGTTAGCACAATATGTGCACTAGGAACCCAAAGTATCCATTTTCATTCTACAACTAAGGAAATCACAATACTGGAAGTAAATTTCTTAAAAGGGAATACCATAAATTCCAATCATCAAACAACAACTACATCAAGCTAAAATGCATAATAGGAATTAAAATTTGAGTAAACAAATAGGGCACTACTCTATCTGCTTTGGCTGTAGGAATAGTCACAAACTAGAATTCTAGTGGTTGTAGGAACAGCCGATGCCAGATTTCTAACTAATTACTAAACAATAAGTAATACTAAACTAATAATAAAATAAAGGATGGATTACTCACCAAGTGGGCCCCCTTGGATAAGTATCCTTTAAAACTAATGAGAACTTAGATGCTTGAACTTAGAACTTCATTTTATTCACTGTAAATCATGAGTACAAAAGTGTGTCTGTATTGTTGAAAGTTCAAGAATACAAATACAATATCCAATCATGCAACCTCCTAAGGAAGGAGCATCAAATATTTATTTATACTATCAACTAAACAAGGAAGTCAACTCCATGACTAGGAGGATGCCATTTAGGGAAAATAGAGAAAGTGGAGTGACAACAGTTATGCGTGCATGGAATCTAGTCAGACATGCAGGTCCAAACATAGATTTAGCGCAATAGTGATGCCTGCATCTGTTCAACCAGCATTAAAGTTCACTACAAGGTAGTTACATTTGGTTTGCATGAGGAATATTCTACCGTCAACTTCCTTTGACCTTTGAGTGATTCCTTTGCTAGATGTTACGGTGCATGCCCAACTGGCGACATCTTCCTCAACTTAGCATCCTCAAATTAAATCTGCATGGCAATGTCAATACGTACAATATTTTCATATCTATAACCACCTTAAGGAACATTCATTAACCACATGAAAAATTAATATAGACAATCCATTTAACATGCCATTATCATTAAAGGTTTGCAAAAATAAGATTAAGCCCAATGTCTATAGTTTGAGGAAAATATCATAAAAGTATCAACACTTAATGTCAAAGTCCATGATAACCTCAGCAAATAGATCACAAATTCTACCCAAAACTAGACCATATTCTAGACTCATCACTCCCCCCAACCTAAGATCTTGCTAGTCCTCCAGTAGGGGAAGGGATATTCTTTTGCTTGGTCAATGCTCTGAAGTCTACAATTGACAATTGTCCCACATCAGAGTGTGTTATGCTTGAATCGAGATCCCAATAGAATCCTCCCAACCTATCCAATCTGCTCCATCTTTGTCTCTTTGTAGCAATTTCATATTGGTAGAACTTGAAGTTCGGTACAAGCCACATTAGGATGGGTGGCTGAAAAGTCAGGGGAAGCCAGAATCACCCTTTTTCCCTTCCAATGTGAATATATCTGTCAATTCTCTTAAAAGCTGCTGCATAGTTCTGGATGGAATGGGGCTTAGCCTGTTTGAGATCATCTGTTAGGCTATTCCATCTTTGTGAGAGGTATCTCTTCATGGTTTCCTCTTTTTCTTTTGTCTTTGCCTCATACTCACTATAAAATACTTCTATCCAAGGAATAATACTATTACCATAGCTAGGTATGAAAAGCATTCTATGCCATTCCCTAAAAATATCCCTGGGATTCCTTGATTCAGCCCTAATGGGTAGAGGGATGTTAGACTCCAATTTTTTGTAAGCCCCATATTGTTGTCCCCAACTAATCTCATTTTTCACCCAAGACATAGATGCCCTTAATTGGACATCCCCAACATATAACAATGAATTCAAATCATGGTCTTTAGTTACAACATAATTATGCAAATAAAACTCACACAACAAATTCTTCATTTCGGGGGAAGTAATCTGGTAAGCATTGAAAAATTCAACAGGAGTCCCAATAGAAGAGTTCAAACTTGAGACAGTTCTTTGTAGTCTAAAAGAGAGGTATTTCTCCTTCAAATGTAGAGCATAGACCCTTGGAGGGGCCCTACATTCCAAAATTAGTACCACGGCTGCCATATCATCCACCTTCTTTAGGGTGGCAATTTCTGCATCTTTATCTTCAATCCGCGTCTTTCATTTTTCCATTCTTCTTCTATTCTTTGTATATATTTCCATAAATTCATAGCTACCTAGTGTATTAAAAACTTAGGGGGCTTGTGTATTCCTACTAGTATCTTCTCTGGCACTAATGCTAACTGCAAGGATTCAGGCTGTCCCGTCAATTCTAGCTATAGGGGTACTGATTGTTCTCCCAATTTGGGTTATTTCTATAGGGACTCTTGATCCTATTCTGGCTATTACTATATGATCTCTTGTTGTAGGAATTATTACTCATGTTGTAGGAAATCCTGATTTTCAACTTGTTCTGCAATATCGGCAAGATCAACCAATGTTATGTTTGGTGCTGCCTTAAATATATCTTCCTCCTCGACATTCTCCTACCCCATTGGAGCTTCTATGTCCTCCTGTGGTATTTATCTAGACTTAGGGATTTCTTGTAGAGGCATAACAAAGGATGGCTTGATTGGTCTTTCTTTCCTAGGAGGGCTCCCATGTTTTTCTTTGGCTGCAGGATGAACAATGTCATCCTTTCTCTTCTTAGAACTCGACACCTCTTTTTTCTGTCAGCTGCCTTTTGGCCTTTCCTTTTCTCATTTCTACTTCTCTCTTCTGTGCCCTAGTTTTCATCAGGGTTCCAAGTGGAATTCCATCATCAAAATCTAAGGAGGAGCTTTCTTTTTTCTGAGTGCTCTATTTTAGAAATAATTTCTATGATTTCTTCTGCTGCAGGAGGGTTTACACTAGTGGCTATGCTAGAGGTTGAAGCACCAAGAGTGGCTTTAGCCATGCTCAATATCCTACTAGACCTACAAGGTTGAGGTAAAACCCTAGGTTGCAAGTGCTCAGGTCTAATTTGATTAATTTTTATGAATTCTTCCCATGCCATTCTAGATACATCATGCAGAGACTTCTCAACTAGCAGTTTAATCAGATAATGGTGGGAAACAAAATTATCCCTAAATTTTTGGGTCTCAGCTGCCATGATTGAGAGAAGGTTATACAACACATTCGACACATTCATCCTCCTTCAATGCCTCATTTGATTCAAAAACTTGAAGTGCACGAAATGAAAATTTGACTAGCGACCCTCATATGTGATGTATTTTATGACATAGACAACTATCTGCTTCCATGGATCAGGTAGAGACATTATCTTCACACCCTATTTATCTATGCCCAATGGAGGGTCGTTTAGCTCTATAAATTCAACCCTAGCTGATTTGGCATCTCTAGAAGAAGGGTAATTTTCACCATCAGCAGGTAACCCTGTAACTTCTGTAATTATTTCTTCAGTTGCTATGACTCCCAACCCTTTTACCATGGCCTTCCCTTTAGACAATGTTTGAGCAAACACTAGTGCAATGTCTTCATCAAAATCATCTAGCTTCAGGAAGTAGTCTATCTACCAACTGTTTCTGAATTCGGCCAGGTAGGGTACATCCTGTAGTAATACTTCATCCACTGTGGGCTCATTTCAAATTAAACCACCTCCCATTGTCTGCAATCAAACAAGTACTTTGTGCTTTCTTTCCTGCAATTCTATCTGATAATCAAATTCACCTTCCTACAACACTTGCTAACTTTCCAGTGCTAATGCCGACTAAATCTTCCTTTTCTAACTTACCTTTCCTTTATAGTGCAGTTTGAGATATGACAAGGTTAATATTTGTAAGGAAATAGTAATAAAGGAAAGCTATAATGAAGAGAAATGATAGAAACAATTGGTGTCACTTCACACATGTGAGCCATCCTCTCACTCAGATTTCAAATTGACTCAATTTAAATTTTACTGATGTACACCATCATGGACTGACACATGGGAAAAATATTCACATCTTTTTCTCCCCCCCAACCTAAATTTGGGCATGCGTCTACACATGTGAAATGATGATTTGACAGGGTAGGGAATATTGGCATGCCATAGTGAACGTCCATACTAACGTACATCGATTAAATGAATGCACTTAAAGATAATTAAGATATAGCAATTAATGCACACATACTTGAATTTATGGAGGATTTGCTGCAAAGAATCTTGAGAAAGTACCACTCACCTTTTAAAGGAATAAGTTGAGAAATTAATGAAGATGAGGTGGAATGAGGTGGAGTGAAGTGATGGAAGAGAGATAAAAGTAGAAATGGATGGGTGGATGGGTAGATGGGTGAAGAAATGGACTCCCATAGAAGTGGAAGTCTTTGTTATGACAAGTACATACCTTAATTAGCCAGAAGGAGGGACACTAGGTCCACTTCCTTCAACTGCAGGAAGTTCAAAAGCTACATGTTGAGTGTATTGTTGCAGGAACTACTTGCAAATTGGCATGTGATACAGTTTGAGGCAATGACCATTGACAAACAACTTAAATCTAATTGAGTCAATAGTAATGAGTTGTACAACACCATTAGGAAATACCTCAACAACCTCATATGGTCCTAGCCATCTTGTCTAGAATTTTCTTGCATTGTCATGATATCTTGAGTCATAGAGTAGGGCCCAATCTCTTGGTTTAAATTTCTTGTCCTTGATAAATTTGTCATGCCACTTGAGTCTCTGATTCTACACTACCTTTGTGTGATGTAGGGCTGCTCTTCTCATATCATCCAAAAGATTTAGCTGCATGATTCTTTCTCTCTATGCCTCAAAAATATCCATCCCCAAATCTACTGTAGTCGTAAGAGTCTTATGCTCAAATTCAATGGGCATCATGGCTATCTTTACAATAACTCAAATGGGGTGAAGCCTGTAGTTGTTTTCCAGGTTGTCCTATAGGCCCAAACAACTTCTGGTAATATGTTTTCCCAATCCTTTCTATGAATAAGCTATCATTTTGGTCAAGATGGATTCAATTTCTTTGTTGGTCACCTCAACTTGGCCATTAGCCTAGGGGTGATAAGGAGTATGTTTTTTGTGCCTTATGTTGTACTCATTGAATAGTGCTACAACAAGGGTTGATGTGAATTGAGCCCCTTTATTAGTCACTATCTCTCTTGGAACTCCATATCTTGCGAAAATCTCCTCATAAATAAATTGTGCAACCTTGTTATCTCTTGTATGCTTCATGGCCTTAAGTTCTACCCACTTTGTCACATAATCAGTGCATACCAAGATATAAGACTTACCATTTGATGGAGGGTCAATGGGTCCTACAAAATCCAATCCCCACTTTTCAAAGGGAGTGATTACTACCTAAGGGAAAAGTTGGATCTGATCAGATTTAGTTGGTCTACCCATTCTTTGACATCTATCGCATTTTCTAGTATACCTTCTTGCATCCTTGTGGAGTGTGCTAGTAATATCTAGTGTTCAGAATCTTCATTGCTGTCCTTTTCGCTGAAAAATTTCCTCCACATGGTTTGTTATGGCATGCATGCAAAATGTCATATGTCTCATCTTCTCTCACACATCTCCTCATGACATGGTCTGGTCCACTATAAAACCATCCAACAATCTAGGAGAAAGGAAAATATTTTTAAATGAGTGCCCTTCTCTCTTTTGGAGAGAAGTGAGGAGGAACTCTATCTGTGACCAAATAATTGGCTATGTCAGCATACTAGGGTGTTTGTATATTGAGGGAGAATAGATGCTCATCAGGAAATGAGTCATCTATGGGCTGATTATCTTCTGATGTAGTCAACCTTTAAAGAAAATATGCAACAACATTGGTCTTCCCTAACTTATCCACAATGGTTTTATCAAACTCCTGCATCAACAATAACCATATTTCCATTCTACCTGTGATCAAAGGTTTATTCATGAGATATCTAATGGCTGCATGATCAGTGTGTACAAAGATTTGGTAACCTATTATGTAATGTCTAAATTTGTTCAGTGCATAGATCATTGCCAACATTTCTTTCTCTGTCATTATATAATTGAATTCAACTCCCTGTAAATTTTTGCTGACAAAGTAAATGACATTTTCAATAGCTCATTCTTTTTGTCCTAAGATTGATCCTATGGCATAATTTGATGCATCAGTATGGATGTGGAAAGGAATCTCCCAATTAGGTCCTTTGAGTATAGGAGCATGAGTCAAAGCTACCTTCAAGTCAGAAAATGCCTCATCACAAGCTTCAGTCCACTGGAATTCAACATATTTAGTGAGAAGAGTGTACAATGGTGTTGCTACCTTGCTAAAATACTTGATGAAATGCCTATAATATCTTGCATGACCCAAGAAACTCCTAACATCCTTCTATTTTGTAGGTGTGGGAAAATTTGTGAATACCTCAATCTTTAAAGGATCTACTTGAATTCCTCTATGGGAGATGTAGTGGCCAAGGACTACACCTTCCTGCATCACCATGAAGCACTTTTCACTATTTAAGGACAAGTTTTGGTCTTCACATCTTTGTAGGACTTTCCTGAGATTTTCCAATGCTTGATTAAAATCAGCACCATAAGTGGTGAAGTCATCCATATAAATTTCCATGCAATCATGAGAAATGTCTTAATAAATGCTAATGACTACCCTCTAAAAGGTTGCAGGTGCATTACATAAGCCAAATGGGAGTATCAAGTAGGCATAGGTCCCCCATGAATAGGTAAATGTGGTCTTCTCCTAGTCCTCTAGTGTAATTTGGATATGGTTGTAGCCGTTGAATCCATCTAGAAAAGAAAAGTATCACTTTCCTACAAGTGTGTCCAAAACTTGATCAATGAAGGGTAAGGGAAAATGGTCCTTCTTGGTGGAAACATTAAGTTCTCTATAATCAACAAAAACTCACCATTTCCCTCCTTTCTTGGGCACAATCACTAATGGAGACACCCACTGGCTATCTGAAATGGGGTAGATAAATCCTACATCTATAATTTTTGCAGTTTCCCTTTTACAATTTCTCTTAGTGCAGGGTTAATTCTTCTTTGTGACTATCTTACTGGAGTGCAATCATCTTTGATGTAAATTCTGTGTACAAAGTTTAGGGTCTAATCCCTTCATATCATGATAGTCCCACACAAATGCATGCTGATGGGTCCTTGATAAGTTTGCCAATAAAAATTGTTGTTCTTCACTTAATTTACTATTAACATTCAGATAATTTCCTTTTGACACCTGTACTTGTGTAGTTAACTCTATCATGGATGCTTCATTAACACATGGTACCTTTAGTTCACATGGAAAAAAATTATGGGACATACATGTTGCTGCAGGACGTCTATCTGTAGGAATAGTGGCTGCAGGAAGAGTGGCTGTAGGAAGAATGTCTGCAGGAATAGTGGCTACAAAAAGAGTAGGCAAAAGTGTCTTGAATGGAGTAACAGAATGAGAAGATGATGCTTCCACCACTTCACTAGGGTTCTAAATGATGTTAGCCAATACTTCATCCTCATCTTGGAGCTGCATGAAAGAGCTTCTACCTAACATCATAAGCTGTGCCATAGAATTAACTTCCCCGGCCTCTTCACCAACATGTGGCCATACAGGATTATCTTCATCATGAAATGACTGAGTAGGAGGATGAAGAAAAAAGTTTTTAGTGCTCTTCCCATCTGAAATGGTCATATCACTTGACCAACATCCAATGTATGCATCTGTAGTTGCTAACCATGGCCTTCCAAGAATAATGGGATACCTGCCTAGTGTAGCTTTAGGAGAAAGAATCATAAAGTCTGTTGGGTACTCCTAGGAGTCTAAAACTACCACAAGATCTTCCACTATACCATTAGGCTTAACAGTAGAACTATCAACAAGCTGTAGGATAGTAGGAGTAGATCTCATGCTTGCAACGTTTAGTTCCTGTAGGATGTCCTTGGTCATTACTGTTGGTGGTTTTTCTTGTAAACCAGGTTGGTCTCCTATTCTACCTATGTAGTAGCCAACTCCAATCAAGGGCATCTCAGAGGACTTGGACCAATTGACAAGATCGAGAGATCTTCTGCACTTTAGGCTCTGTAGAACCAGGGCGGGTATACCCACATAATGGCTTAAAGAAGACCAGACATTGCTTTTTATACCAGATAACTCTTGATGCCAAGCGTTGAGGACCTCAAATGGGGCTAGATTCTCAGTAACTCAACCTTGAAGAAACAAGGAGGTAGGACAAGAAATCAAGCAAAAGATATTCAATGATTTTTAAAGGTTTTATGAGAGGAACAGGCTGTAGACACCGAAATCTGGTTTTTAGCCTGCGACTTTCATATTCTTCATATTTCGTATTCTTCATGGTCATGATTAAATAATGTCAATTATTTAATTAACTCATCTTAACATTAATTCTTCTATTAATTAAATAATCTTAATTATTTAATTAATTCACACTTTTCTTTATTCTATTTGATTAATTAAATAAACGCTTTTTATTTAATTATGTTACTAATTAACCTTATCCGTCTTGTCAAATTAAATAAATTCTTATTTAATTTATTCTTTATCATATTTTCAACTATAATTAAATAAATTCATTGTTTATTTAATTATTCATTTAAATCCTTTCATCATTTAATTAAATAAATATTATTTATTTAATTATTCTTCAAATATCAAGTCTTGAATTAAATGAATTATTTAATTCATTAATTCTATTTTAACATTCCTCTATATTTTAGATAATTATGTGAGTTATCTAAGTATTCACTTTTACTCGACTCGACATCTATTTTGGTGTTCAAGTTAACACCTCATTTAATGGAGTGCTTTCTTGAGTAATCTCTTAGCCAAATCATGCAATCATCAGTTCTAAATCATTTGCATGTACATGCATATTAATTAAATATTCTTATTTAATTAATTAAGTGTTGTATGCATTCAAACAAAGAGTCGTTACAATCAATCTTTATCTTTGTCATGCGAAGATATTTCTTCTATTTTCGAATGCCGAATTGAAGATTAAATTATTTATTTAATCTTTAATTCTATTTCTAGTTTGTATCACTCATGTCATTACTAACAGTTATCAGAATGCATGACTAATCAGTCAATCTCAACCGTCCGTTGATCTTTCAATCTTGTCTTGTCATTCGAATAATCAATTTTCTATAAATTGATTTGTCATTCTTCATTCCAATCTCTCTCGCGAAATCTTATGACTTTTGAGAGCACTCAATCTTGAATCTTCGATATTTTGCTAATCATTATCTTAGGCTATACTTGTATGAATTACAAGAAATCTGAGGGCAATTATACTACACAAGCAAAATGGAGAAGGGCAATCGAGATGAATCATGGAAATACATTTGGAATTGGTGAGATTGTTCTAGTTTTAATTACGTTTTTACTTTCCCATGTTCTTTGTTGCTTAACGAATGAATTTGCATTTTAGATTTAGTATTGTATGCATGTGTGCTTCTAAAAATCTTCTTTGTTGTCTATTGTGCAAAAAGCCTTTTCATTTTCAGCGTTACATTTTGGTGAACCCGACGCGAAGACACCATCTTCGCAGATCCGTAGATATTTTATTTTCATTTTTGTAGGTTTTTCATATGGAACGACGCATGTGAATTTTTCTACGCCGCAATTGACTTTCTGAACCGCATCTGATAGAGAAATGATGCAATTGAAGTTTCAGAACCGTAAGTGATTTCCCGAGCCGCAATTGAAAAATAAATGACGCATCTGAATGGTAACAAAATGACACAATTGACTGTAAAATTTTATTTTCGTTTCCCGCAATCTGAAAATTTCAATTGATTTTTGTGTTACTGATATCTTATTTTCAGCATGTGGCCTTTTCGGAGTTAACAAGATTTTTGCAAGATGATTAACGAAGACAATATTGAAAATTACTAACGATTTTTTCTACAAGACGTTTGTTGAAGACCCTAGATAAATTTAAAACAGATTGTTTGGTAGCATAGCAAATCTTTCATTTGGATTAAAATTAACAAGTGTCTATTGTGTTTGGTGTGAAAGCACAAGTTTGGTCACCCTTACGACTTGGTACATCGAAGTATCCTCTCCCCTTGCGTATCCGTGCAATCCTAGGTGTAAGAGAAACAGTTACCAACTCTAGAACTTGGGCTTGTTTTGGTGGGAAAAAGTACTCACCCCAGGACGACTCAGACTGGTAGCACCCTGAACCCGAGGGATTTCCAGCTGGTATATAAAAGTGGGTTCTTGGGGAAACCCCAAGAATCACGAGTGTGGTTCCGACGAGATGGATCTGAAATGGGACTCGCACCATATGGATCACACCCCACGAACGAAATGCCCGAATTAAACACCTTTTTGTTTTAGAGACCAACCTATTTGTGGCCGTTGCTTGGTATTAGTGTAGGGTACAATATCATGCCTGAAGATACTCACTACTGATCCCCTTGAGTAGAGATAGCAGTTCTTGGGAGGTCATTGCCCAAAGAATTCAGAATTGGTGTGCTCAAAAAACATTAATGAGCCGTGGAGGGGAGCCAATGCCACCAAATTCCTAAGCTATCTGCTCTCAAGAAGGAAAGGTGTTCATCACCAATCCGGGGTATAATAGGTGGGCTATACCAAGTATACAAACCCTAGGCCTTTGGCCTATTAGGATGTGCTTGTCTGTTGTCACTTTAAATGTTCTTGGAGTCCAAAATTGAAACTGAAAACACTTTGTCTTACAATTGTCTTTGATTGTCAGAATTTGATCATGGAAAACGGAGTTAGTTTAAATTTCATGTCACTGAAAAGTGACAAAGAGTCACAACTGTTCACCAGAAACACGCATCTGATTATTAGAGTCACATATGTTAGGTTTTGAGTTGCATCTGTAATTTCTGAGTCGTATCTGTCAGTTTGGCTCGCATCTGCTTTAGAAAAACTGCATGCATTAATTCTCAGTCGTATCTGTCAGTTAGAGTCGCATCTGGCAATTCTGAGTCGCATCTGTCAGTTTAGGTCGCAACTGTTAAACTTGAACCACATCTGTTAATCCTGAGATGCATCTGTCTAATTATCAGAGGACCAAAATTCACAGTCACTGTCCAGTCAACACGTCTACACCAGTTTCAGTTGTCTTCACACAAACAGTCCTTGAACAGAAACCTGAAATGATTTGCTCAATTTTGCATCCTTTAGGTTCATTTAGTTGTTACCATAATTGTCTTCAGTTAAAGTTTAGTTTCAATTTTAGGGTACATATCACCTTGCATTAGACTTCTAGAAAGGTCACTTTTACGAACTTTAGGTGTAGTCCACCATCTATACTCTAGAAAAGTCATAGTGTCAACAAAATTTGTCATTGAACCTAGTCTTCTCATCTTATACTTTGTCCTACAGAGAGTCATCCTAACTCATCAGTCTAGTTAGGAAACTCAACTTGTCTTTGATCCTCGTCCTACATTGGTTCCTTGACTTAACTAAATTGACACCTTGGTTTGACTTTAGGCAGTTGGTCCCTTCATCTTGGGTTTATAGAACTGATTACTTTAGGGTCTTACTTACACTTTTGCATCTTTAGAGTCAAGACTAGAGTCATCATAGGACATCCCTTATTTTGCATAAGAAAATCCCAAAAACATAGACTAGAGTCATACTGTTCATACATATAGTCTTGCAATTCCCGCATATTGAGCTTGTCTTACATGGTTGAAACTAGGTCTAAGAGAAGAGAGAGAGAAAACATGTCGAACCCAAATGAGTTCATTAATCCATTTTCTTCAGGACCTCATAAGACTCTATTAGAAAAATTCACCACTAGAAATACTCAAGGACATATTGCAGTAGAATACATAGAGGCTGCCACACAGGACCCTAAGTTTGCCTCTTTTGTAGATGAGTACCTAGCAAATGATCGACAATGATATTTAGCCAAATTGCTAGCTGAGGGTTTTACCTTACCTCCAAGATTTGACATTAGCACCTTACAAACTCAACCTAAACAAGGGAAAAATACCACGACTGCTAGTACCACTATACCTTAGGTCAGCACGACTATGCCGTCCAGCACATCCACACAGAGTACAACAGTCCATACGTCCCCATTTGGTACATCGAGCATGACATCGGGATTTAATTTCACTACAGGGGCTTCATCATCTACTCCATTCGGTCCTCTTGTTGGGAGTAAAAGACCTAAAACGTTAGCCCATACATCATATGTCGGTGTCACAAGTGCACAATCAACAACCATACCTACTGCTAGTATCATGGGTACCTTACCACAGTCGATGGCCATATCTAGTGCTCAAATCACTAGTACTATACCAAGGATTACACAAACAGGGGGCATTCCCTCCTTCCAATATGGCAATCAAAATCCACTTTTCCAGACTAATAGTTAGAGTCCACTCACATCGATTCTGAATCAGAACCCTTTTTCACAGATTGGTAGTCAGAATTCGTCCACGCAGATTCCAAGTCAAAACCAATTTATGTCGGTTCTGAACCAGAATCTTTTTCACAGATTGGTAGTCAGAATCTATCTACACAGATTCTAGGCCAAAATTATTTCACATTGATTCCGAATCAGAATCCCTTTTCACAGAGTGGTACTCGGAATCCGTTTACACAGAACCCAGGTCAATACCAATTTATGCGATTCCAGATCAGAATACATTTACCAACATTTGAATCCGAATCCACCTCAGATGCCAATGTTCAATCAAAACCCATCATGAGACTTTGGATTTCAGAATACATACATGGATCCGCATAATCCTCCTAGCACATCTTTGACCCAAGTTGACGTCCTATGAACACAAATGCACACATTACAAATGCAGATGGATAACATGTCGGTGTCAACTAAGAAATCATTTTCAACAAAGGACATATGCCCATTCCCTTTTGATAGATCATTGTACATGACACCTTTCCCTCACAGATATGTCATACCGAATCTTCCTAAGTACAATGGCAAACAAAATCCAGTAGAACATATTAGGGAATTTTCTACCATATGCATAGATGTCGCTTACGACCCCACGTATCTTATGAGACTATTCCCACGAAGTCTTGTAGGAATTGCACTAGAATGGTTTTCGGGTCTAGATTCTGGCATTAGATCATGGGGGGAACTAGTTGAGAAATTTGTGGAGCAATTCTCCTTCAACATTGACCATGAGATAAATATAGCAACCTTGTGCCACACAATGCAAGATGAAGGGGAAACATTCATTGCTTTCTTCCAGAGATGGAGAACTATTGCTAGTAGGTGTCCTGTCGAGATACTCGAAAAACAAAAGGTTACAATGTTTCAAGAAAACCTTCATCCAAAACTCAGGAGTAACTTAAGGGTACATTGTTGCATATCTTTTTTAGAACTAGTGGAAAAAGGGGTGATAATAGAGAAGGATCTCATTGAAAAGGGTGAACTCAAGATTACAACATCCAATCAAAACCCGGCTGTACAAAACACCCCTATGGATAGAAACAAATTTTGGTCTCGCAATAAAAATGTCACAAATGATGGGGTAGTTGATGCTAAAACATTACAGGCATGACCCCTCCTCACAGTACAAGGGCCTCATAACTTTGCCAACACGCTTACTGCTGCCAATCAACCTCCCAACGTGGTCCAAAATACTCAATGTCCACAACCAAGGAGATTCCAGAAATGTGAGTTTACTCCCTTAGGGGAACCCATTGAGTTGGTGTTCAAACAACTATTACAACACAACCTCATATAGCTGTAGGAACCAAGACAATATGATCCAGGATAGTTTAAACCAGCTTGGTGGGATGACAATGCCTTTTGTGATTATCATAGGACTAAGGGACATAACCTACAAAACTGTCGACAACTGAAGAATATCATACAGGATCTTGTGATTGACGTTAGTGGACAAAAAAAAAAGACATTGAGCACTGATCATCAAGTCTTTTCAGACCCACTACATGACCATGGGAAAGGAACTGTCCCCAGTTCGAGTACTAAGACCAATATGTCAGCCATTTATGCGAGTATCAAACATGATTATGATAGTGGAAAAATCATTCATTGCCTTTGCGCCGCTGATCAAAACATCAATACCATTACTATCAATGCTAATCCTGAGTGTGCGGTCAATACTCGTCGTACTAAGTTCACTATCCAAGGCCCTCCATCGCAGCAAACATCACAACCTTCCAAGTTACAATATAACCTACTTGACTAGTTGGGGAAGACCCCCGCCCAAATTTCAATCTTGGAATTGTTACGTATTTCCCCTGAGCATCGATCCATCCTCGATAAGGCTTTACAGAACACCACGGTCCCTAATGACCTTGATGTCAATCGTTTCCAGGAAATGGTGGCTACTTGACCAATAATCATCATGCCACATTCTCTGAACAAGACTATGCCACATAAAAGATGAACCACAATGACCCTTTACATCTAGAAGTCCTTGTTGATGACACCAAAGTTAGACTAGTTTTCGTAGACGGAGGAGTAGGGTTAAATCTATGCACTTTAAAACTAATTAAGGAATTAGGTATTTCAAAAGCATGCGTAGACACCACTAAGAGTATTGTCATTAAGGCTTATGATGATGAAGAAAGAAAATCAAAAGGGGTGGTAACACTTCCTATCAGAATTGGTCCTGCCGTGACGGAGACAAAGTTCCAGGTCTTGGATCTCACCCTCCCTTATAACCTTTTTCTAGGTAGACCATGGATTCATGCCATGAAGGCAGTCCCTTCCACGTATCATCAATGTCTTAAATTCCCTTATAATGGCACCGAAATAACTATAGATGGTGATCCCAATCCTTTCCAGTATTGCACCAATCTAAAGGAGATCCCTCAACGCCAAGTGCCAGTCAACCAAGAAGCCTCGTCGTCTAATCCAACTTCCTATATTGATCTATCCACACTCATTTAGACATCTGTTTCACCCTCATTTCCTACCACTCCTAGGGTTGAGATCCAAGACAAGGGTTGTGGAGAGTATTACATGAAGACTTCTTATTGTGTTAGCCATGTGGTTCCTCCTAAGTCATATGGTTTACCTACAATAGGTCGGGGACATTCTATGATCACTATACATGTTCCCCCCACAACGACTTTCACTAAATGGGATGAATTAAGTAAAGAGGCTATGGTACAAAAGATGTCACTTCCTGGCTGTATAAGGAAGATAATCAAGAACCCCTTTTACTTGCTCATATTCCTACAAGTCTATATGGAAAGGGTTTCAAAATCATGCAAAGCAAAGGATATGATGGACAAAGTAGTATAGGCTTAAACCAAGATGGCAGAATTGAACCAATATTTGTTTCTCAGTGGCCAAAAGGAGTAGGGCTAGGGTTTCAACTGATTTAGATTGGTGTTCCTAGTACTCCACTACCCTTACTTGAGGAAGTATGTGCTTCATACGATATTAAGACATCTCACGAACCAGTGGACCAAAATCATTGTAACTCCCCTAACTCTAATGATTATGAGTGGGATTCCTTATCCTATACTTCTTCCATGGACCTTGACAAGTTATTTGGAGAACTTGACTTGATGTTAAGTTCCTCACCCAATCCCCTAAATTCCTGTCCACCAAAGAAAATGACAAAAGAGGAGTGGTTTAAACACTACTATTGGGAATCACTTGATCCTACCTCGTGGCAACCTGAGCCACCTGTTTCTGATTGTCAAACCTTGGCATTAGGCCCACCTATTCATCCACCTAGACCCAAACCCAAGAGCAAAAAGGACTTGGTACAAGGCTTTTGTAACCACATGAATAATTCAATCTTTACCTTGACCCCATTAGACTTTGATAACTCTGATGATGACATGCCCTTAGTTTATCCCCAACTCATTGATTGGGATCAATAAGACACACCCGTCTTAGACACTTTCGAGAACGACAAAGCAATAGCCGAGTTCCTAGGATTACGAGAAGGCATACCTAATGGGGATCATAAAGCTGGTTTTACCATTGACTTGGACAACAAAGCATACTTTGGGGAATCTGTTCAACCCTCCAGTCGCAAAAATGAGAAAAAGAATAAACAAGATAAAAAGGATGAGTCTCTAGGTGAAAACCGAAAGGCACCTTTAGACAATGAAAAAGTAAAAAGAAAGGACGCATCCGAAGGTGAAAACCTCTCTGAGGCACCTAAGGATGGAGGTTTGAACATTCTCCCTATTGCAGAGGAAAAGTCACCCATGCTCGTTGAAGAATCCGTAGAGGTCAACATAGGAATGAAAGAGAATCCTCGACTGGTTTATTTTGCAACGTCATTGACAACAGAAGAGAAGCCTAAGTTCCACGACTTCTTTGCACAGAGACAGATAAATTTTTCTTGGTCATATGTGGACATGCCAGGGTTGGATCCTGAACTTGTTCTACACCATTTTCCTTTACAACCAGGTGCCAAACCAATAAAACAAAAGTTGAGAAAAATGCATCCACAGATTGCTTTATTAGTCAAGGCGAAACTCAAGAAATTGCTAGACGAGGGCTTTATAAGATCAATTGAATATGTCGACTGGATCTCCAATCTTGTACCAGTCACTAAACCAACTGGGGGCATCCGCATCTGCACTGATTTTAGAGATATCAAAAAAGCTTGTCCTAAGGATGACTTCCCTTTGCCTAACATAGACATGATAGTTGACATGACAACAAGATATGAGATGTTGTCTCTTATGGATGGATTTTCAGGATATAACCAGATTAGAATTGCAATTGAAGATCAACATAAGATGGCCTTCACTTGTCCTTGGGGAATGTATTGCTGGAATGTTATGCCCTTCGGGATCAAGAATGCAGGAGCAACCTATCAACGTGCCATGACTACTATCTTTCATGATCTAGTACACACTTGTATGGAGGATTATGTCGATGACCTTATTGTAAAATCCAAGACAAGGGCAGAACACTTACAGGTTTTAGACAAGATATTTCAGAGGCTAGAAAAGTATAAAGTGAGACTTAATCCAAAGAAATGTGTGTTTGGAGTCAAGTCAGGGAAACTGTTAGGTTATATCATTTCTAGACGAGGCATTGAAGTGGATCCTGCTAAGGTGAAAGCAATCATGGACATGCCACCACCCGCCAATCTCAGTCAACTAAGGACATTACAGGGAAGGTTGCAATCTATCAGAAGATTTATAGTGTAGCTAGCAGACAAGACACATCCTTTTCAACATCTACTTAAGAAAGGAGTGCCCTTTGCATGGACAGCTAAGTGTGGAGAGGATTTTCAACTAATTAAAGAATATTTACTCACACCACCTATTTTAATGCCACCTATTAAAGGAAGACCATTGATTCTTTATATCACAACAACCCATTCGTCACTCAGAGCATTGCTTGCACATAATGACGATGAAGGTCATGAAAGGGTAGTCTATTATATCAGTCAGACTTTGGTTGGTTATGAGCTCAACTATAGTAACATTGAACGTGCTTGTCTTGCAGTAGTATTTGCTACCCAAAAATTGAGGCACTACATGCTAAACCATCAAAAAATGCTGATTTCTAAAATAGACCCTCTGAAATATCTTCTCAGCAAGGTAGCATTAACGGGGCGACTGGCCAAATGGGTTATGATACTTAGTGAGTATGATATCCAGTATGTAGAAAGAAAAGCTATTAAAGGACAGGTCATTGCTGATCAGTTAGTTGATGCATCCATACAAGAAGATCACCCATTAGTTGCAAACTTTCCTGATGAGTTCATATTCACATTTGACACAAACATAACATGGAAACTGTACTTTGATGGCTCACATACAAATCATGGTTCAGGAGCGGGTATACTATTTATCACACCGCAGGGGGATTCCATCCCTAAGTCATTCAGGATTGCATTTCCATGCACTAACAACATGGCAGAATATGAAGCTTCAGTGAAAGGTTTATGCATGGCAGTCAAGTGGAAAATCAAGAACCTACAGGTATATGGCGATTCTCAACTAGTAATCAGATAGGTAAATGATGATTATGAGACTAAGGATGAAAAGCTTACTCCATACAAGCGTATGGTTGATAGTTTTAAAGAGTACTTTGACAAAGTAAAATTTCATCAAATACCTCAGGTTTTAAATAGGGCAGCGGATGCTATGGCTACAATTGCATCACTTCTTGACATTCCTAACAACGTGCCTAAGTTTGAGTTCTTGGTCGAACAGCTTTTGGTCCCAGCCTACGATATGCCAGATTCTGAAATGGTGTGTGACATTGTTGGTCCTGATTACCCATGGTACAAAGAAATCTATGATTACCTTCATGCCGAAGTCATACCCATTGGCCTATCCAATAACCAACGTAGGACATTCCTTCGCAAGTCAGCCAAATACACCATCGTTGGAGACACCCTATATAGACGCGCCCTAGATAATACCCTATTGAGATGTATTGATTCTACTGAAACAAAAACAACCTTGCGTGGGGTGCATGAGGGTATATGTGGTTCACATTCTAGCGGTCCTACCTTAGCCAAAAATATTATGAGACTGGGTTATTACTGGCCTACTATGGAAAAAGATTCATATGTCTTTGTAAGGAAATGTCGCCAATGTCAAGTTCATGGAGATTTGATACATGCCCCAGCATAGGAGCTCCGTCCTATCACGTCACCATGGCCCTTTGCCCAATGGGGACTCAAACTCATAGGTAAGATCCACCCCACGTCATCTAATGGACACAAGTTCATTATCACTGCCACTGAGTACTTTACGAAGTGGATTGAAGCTATTCCTATGACATATATTACTGGCACACAAATTTCTAGATTTATCTTGAACTATATCATCTGTATGTATGGTGTTCCTTAGTCCATAATCACTAATAATGGCCGCCCATTTAAAAACCAAGAAGTCCATCATCTGTGTGATCAATTTCATATCCAACATCACTTCTCCACTTCATACTACCCCCAAGGTAATGACCAAGCGGAGGCGTCTAACAAGACCATCATTCAAATCCTCAAGAAGACTGTCAATGATGTTGGTCGTGACTAGCATTTACAGCTTAACGCTGCCTTATGGGCCTATCGCACAAGTATCCGTACTCCCTCTGGTGTTACCCCATATTCAATTGTTTTTGGTTCTGAAGCCATTCTACCTATTGAGGTCAAGATTCCTTCCCTAAGGGTATCTTTGAAAGGCCACATTGATGATGAAGAGTATCGAGTGTCGAGACTCCATGAGCTAGAATTCCTAGATGAACGCAGACAGAAGGCACTAGACCATCTCCAAGCATATCAGAATCGCCTTCGTCATAGCTATAACAGGAAAGTTTTGAACATAAACTTTGATATTGGTGACCTATTTTTAATGGAGAACCCAAAGAATCAAGCAGAAAGAGAAAAACCAGGCAAGTTTGAACCTAACTGGTTAGGACCTTATGTTGTTACAGAAGCTTTTGGATCAGGAGCATACCAACTCTCTACTCTTGAAGGGGAACCATTGTCCTCACCAATTAATAGCATGCATTTGAAGAAGTTCTACACATAGCTTCTGGGAGCCTTTGTCTTAATTAGCAAAAAATACAAAAAAATCAAAAAATCAAAAAAATCATTATCAAGGTGAAAACCTGGCAAACAGGCATCTTGGTAACACCAAAAAAATTAGATAATCTGGAAAATAGTAAAGACAAATCATTCGTCCAATAGTGAAAACCACTTCGGTGGCGCTTTGGATAAGTACCATGGTGAAAACCTGGCAAACAGGTGCCATCTGTACTCAACTCTGCTCCTTTGTCTACTATTATTCTAATCTATCTTGTACATATTCCATATCATTGTATATATACCTACCCTGTACATAGTCCACTACCCTGTACATAGTCATTATCCCTGTACATACTGATTATCCCTCCACATATCCCTTATCTTTTGTCTCCATCGCTTGTATATACCATTCATAATAAGTGGTAGTCTTTCCCATAACCTAGAATGATTGACATCGAGTGCATTTCATATCCCCCATTTTTACCCTATTCATAGTCAGTTGGTCTTATATTCGACTGGGGGCAAACACTTGACATGTGTCATATTGGTTCTTACATTGGTTGTGTTGAAGACGTAAAACAATGGGAAATCCACAAATATCACAAAATGACCTAAGAAAACACAAAAACATCAGAAAACTTCAAAAGGAAAAAAAAATCAAAACATTTCAAAAATCCAAAAACAGAGTCAGAGTTAGTCGCACTTGTCAGTCTTTTTCGTTTGTCGAACTACGTTGCCTCTGCGATTGGACGTAGGCAAGGCCATCTGCCGATGTACCCCCGAGGCATTAGGTCAGTCCGTTTAGGTTGGTTTGTATAAATTCATGGGTCAATCCATATGTCTATATGACAAGGTCATTAGTTGTGTCGAACTACGAGGTCTTTGCGTGTATAATGTAGGCACGACCATCAATCGATGAGCCCCCGAGGCCGCACTAGGTCAGTCCTTTAGGGTTTTGTCGTCACACATAGTCAATTGTCCACACATTGTATCAAGTCATGCATTAATCTGGTGAACAAGTCAGCAATATCTCTGAGTCAAATCAAACACCTTGCCAAACAAAACAATTTAAAACAGATCAACCAACAGTCTGCTACAGGATGTGTCCTTCTTGGAAATAGACGTTATCAAAACAATTAACCTATGTCTTATACAGGATGAGTCCTTCCTGCATAATCGATATGGTCAAACATAGCCTTATACAGGTTATCAAATCAATGACATCTGACTCAACGTCTTATATGATACATGTCTTTCTGAAACCAGGCTTTGTCATGCCTTATACAGATAGTCATAACATCAAAACCAGACTCACAGTCTTATCCGGTATGTGTATCTCCTGCAATCAGGCTCTATCAATCAACAAATCAAACAAACAAATCATGTTTTGGAAAATATTTTACTGGCTTATTTATCTTATCATTTATCTTGGATTGATGACTGGGATTCATGTTACTAGCTTTCTCAAGGATGTCCCTTGAAGGATTTAGAGAAGCAACGATGTATCAAAATTCTGTTTTCTTTGACTGCTGTCTGTCGACTGTCTTTTCAATTTGATTTTGAGTCATGTTACTAGTTTCCTCAAGGATGTACCATGAAGGATTTAGAGGAGAAATGACGTCTCATGACCCGTCTTTTCTTTTGTTTGCTGTCTGTGGTTTGTCTTGACAAAACGACTGGGGCAACTTGTTGCCCTTAGTATGAGTTAATGACATTCCTTGTCTGTGACTGTCTGTTATCAGCAAGTGGATGACCTTGCACACCTTGATCTATGTCATATCACGGTGTTTTTCTCCATTTGTATTAGTTCCGCCCAATGATGATAAAGTGCAATTCTTTTTGTGATACAGCAAAATATCGAAGATTCCTAATACTAACATCTATCTTCTGTCTTTCATTCTTTCTTGATCTTCCTTTCTGCACTAACAGTTCTTCTTTCTTGCATTATGACGAAGTCCCGTGACACAAAACATTATATATCATCCTACATCAACATACATGTTAGAAACATACATGCATATGTACATATCTCATATCTAGATCAACATGGCATAATAAATAATCATCATCATATAATACATATCATAAGCATTCCATATACAAAGCAACTGTAAATACATGCATCACATTACATTCGTATAGCATCACATGTCATCTGCATCATACATATAACATCACATTCATATAGGATTAACATCATATAGAATCATACATCACATAGAATCAACATTATCTCATTAGTTGCATAAACATCATAAAATGCATACACTCATCCATCACATAGGCATATCATATACACATCACATGTATAAATAAAGACTGCATAATTCATACATAGAAATGCATATCATGAGAATCACCGCCAAAATCATATATATATCGCTCAAATGTGTCACATCACAATGTCATAATGTATCACAAATACATGGAAGCCCGCAGGCTATAAGATCAAAATACAGTGCCTCAACAAATGGTACCCCTATCCTAAGCTGCCACTGCCATCATGCCAGGAGTGTTTGGGAGAATGATTTTGGGAACTAGTTGATCTCTGAGCCATGGGAGCTCTGTCATATGGCCCTGCTCTACGTGTCTAATCCACCCCCTCTGTGCTAACTGTCTGCGTGTGGGTCCTAGTCTGGGACCTGCTACTGTGTGCCACTGAAAAACTGGGAACCCGTCTCTCTAGGGGAACCTCTGCCTCATATAAGTCTCGATAGTATCTCTCCCTCTCTCCGGATCTGACCAACTCTCTGGAAAATGCTGTTGATGGTCCTATGCATAGTGACCTAAGCTCTGTGAACCTCTACTCAGTCTCCTGCCGCTAGGCTATGGCCTAATCCCTGTCCATCAAGGCTCTGTCCCTCTCTACCCTGTAGGAATCTCTCTTGGCCATCAACACTCTAATCTGATCCTCCAATGAGGCAACCTGGGCTCACAACATATCTGTGTCGGGCTCCTCTGCCTCTGTCTCATCTTGTCGGGCCCTATCTCTCCCATCCTCCTCCTCGTCCATCTCCTCTGGGATCTGATCTCGAATCTCCTGTTCGTGATCATCCCCCTCCTCATCGTCCTCCTCGTAGGCACCTAGCAACCCAAGAGCATCAAGCTCTGCCTCCTCTCCACCTGCCTCCTCGAAAACTCCCTCCTCTCTGCCTGCCTAGGATTTGACATTAGCACCTTACAAACTCAACCTACACAAGGGACAAATACCATGACTGCTAGTACCACTATACCTCAGGTCAGCACGACTATGCCATCCAACACATCCACACAGAGTACAAAAGTCCATACGTCCCCATTTGGTACATCTAGCGTGACATCAAGATTTAATTTCACTACAAGGGCTTCATCATCTACTCCCTTTGGTCCTCTTGTTGGGAGTAAAAGACCTAAAACGTCAGCCCATACATCATATGTCGGTGTCACAAGTGCACAATCAACAACCATACCTACTGCTAGTATCATGGGTACCTTACCACAGTCGATGGCCATATCTAGTGCTCAAATCACTAGTACTATACCAAGGATTACACAAATAGGGGGCATTCCCTCCTTCCAATATGGCAATCAAAATTCAATTTTCCAGACTAATAGTCAGAGTCCACTCACATCGATTCTGAATCAGAACCCTTTTTCAAAGATTGGTAGTCAGAATCCATCCACGCAGATTCCAAGTCAAAACCAATTTATGTCAGTTCCGAACCAGAATCCTTTTTCATAGATTGGTAGTCAGAATCCGTCTACATAGATTCCAGGCCAAAATTATTTCACATCGATTCCGAATCAGAATCCCTTTTCACAGAGTGGTACTCGGAATCCGTTTACACAGAACCCAGGTCAATACCAATTTATGTTGATTCCATATCAGAATACATTTACCAACATTCCGAATCCGAATCCACCTCAGATGCCAATGTTCAATAAAAACCCATCACGAGACTTTGGATTTTAGAATACATAAATGGATCCACATAATCCTCCTAGCACATCTTTGGCCACATCTAACATAGCCACATCCTCCTCTCCTCCTCTCTCCTCCTGGATCGGTGACAAGGATGGCCCTCGTCCCCGCCGACCACGTCTCCCTCTCCTGCCTCCACGTCGGCCACCTCTGCCATCATCACCTCCATCACCATGGCCTCCTCTGCCTCCTCGGCCTCTCCCTCTGCCTCGCCTACCTCTGGGACCTGTCCCACGCCGCTCTACCGGTGCTGGCTTCCCTGGATCTGTCAAGGGAATCGGCCTGTGTACTGCCCACCATTGATCATAAGCTGGAGTGGTCCCTGGATCTGCTGGTCCGTCCCTCCATCCCCATGGCTGTGCCTGTAAACCATCAATATCTACCTCTACAGTGGCGACTGGAATCTGTGGGCCCCATAGCAGGACCTCTTGTGATGACCGAACAAACTCTGCTCTCCCTCGAGGTACATCCTGTACCTCTCCATACTATCTCAATACCTGGTCTGGCAACTGCTGCTCTATAATGTGCATATGGGACACTGTCCATCCCACCAAATACTGTTCCTGTCTACAAAATGGTAGGTGCTCGTCCTCATTTGACAACTATTCGTAGCCTAGGTACGGTCTCCATGTAAACTCCTGCATCATGTCTATAGCATGTCTAAAGTAGCCTGTGTCCCCAATGTGATGCTATGTGGTTGCCCCCACATAACGGAAGGAATATGGAGCTCTGTGAGGTACGTCTACTGTAATAGGTGGTATGAAAATAGCAATATGCTCCCATGCCTATACCATCAGGAGCGTGGTATCGCAGCTCATCGACTGTGCCTCTCGGTAGGCAATATCGTGAAGGTGGAAGTACAACATCCCTAGCACACAGGAACCCTAGGCATATACAACTCGGCACTCGAGCATGCCCACTAACATCTCCCCCCATCCCACAGGGAATCCATGTCCTCGGTGGTTAGGTAGTACTATACCGCCTATCAATGTCGCTACTAGACAGTCTAACTGTCTATACCTCTGAGCCAATACCTGCCACCTAATCTCATAGTCGTCAACCCCTAGCTATCTAATGTCGGCATGGGGGTAATATCTATACATCTCGACAATCCCCCTCTGAGTATCATAGACTACCCGTGTCCCTCTAATAGGCAGTCTCAATATCTTATATACACCCTCTAAGGTCACCGTGACCTCTCTAGTCGGTAGGTGGAACGATGATGTCTCCGAGTGCCACCGCTCACATAGTGCTGTCAGTAATCCCCGATTTGCCCAAATCTGGGGCATATCGGTCATGTGCAACAAACCTAAATGCCATAGAGTTTGTCGCTCAGCCGGTCGCAAGCTGTCTCTGAATCGAAACATCATGGGTCTCGACTTCCGTGTATAGATAGGGTCCAATACAACCTGCAACAACATCATATATGCCTTATGTAAGCCTGAATCATCTATTCTAGTGAAAAATGACTGTTTTAACATAAAATGCAAATGCGTCATTATTTTCCACATGCGTCATTTTTTTTACACATGCATCGCTTTTTCACAAATGCGGTTCACGAATTCTATATGCGTCATTATTAAACAAATGCGACTCATATTAATCAAATGCATCATAAAACTATCATTTGCATTTCAAAATGTCAAATACATTTCTAAATAAACATATGCAGCTATAAATATGCACATGCGTTTCAAAACATCAAATGCATATCAAAATAAATAAATGCGTTTATTCGCTAAACACTATTCTAGTCGGCCGGCGTAAAAATTCAAATGTGTTTATTCACATACATATGCATCGTTTGCGCATACATATGCGGTGCAAAATGAAAAATGACGCAGAAGTAAAAATTGAATTAAATGCATTAAATAACGTGCAAATCAAAAATTTTCAAAAGACAAGTTTTACGTCCATACCGGGGGGTCCGCGTCGGCTGGTCTTTGGTATGTCTGGATCCTGTAAGCACGATGGTGAGAGGTTGGA
Source organism: Sequoia sempervirens (assembly GCA_007258455.2). Taxonomy (NCBI): domain Eukaryota; kingdom Viridiplantae; phylum Streptophyta; class Pinopsida; order Cupressales; family Cupressaceae; genus Sequoia; species Sequoia sempervirens. The sequence goes on along the minus strand of VDFB02000363.1, from coordinate 97,538,563 downwards.
ACTGGAGACATCCTCGCTAGAAAGTCAGAGCAAATTTTCAAATCTCTAAACTAGGTGGGTGCAAATGAATGGTTTTTCACCCCAATTCAAATATATACCTAGGGCTTAGGTGGCATTTCCTTCCTATTGGCCATGTAAACTTCCATTTTATATCATCTCGTACCTGTCCCTCCCACTTCCAATCCCAATTCCGTCAACTGCATTGCATTTCTGCCTATTTACTGGACTAATCGGGAGCATTTCCACATTTTTCTGCACGTTTTAGAAATTTGTCAATTTTCCCGAGGGGGCATACCTTCACCTATTCTAATCTGGAGCATTACTGGGGCATTTTTTTTATCAACTTTCTTTGACACAACGCCTAAACGACATTGTATCAAAGAGGGGAAAATGTAGACATCGAAATATGGTTTTAGCCCCAACTTTCATATTCTTCATATTTCGTATTCTTCATGGTCATGATTAAATAATGTCAATTATTTAATTAATTCATCTTAACATTAATTCTTCTATTAATTAAATAATCTTAATTATTTAATTAATTCACACTTTCTTTATTCTATCGATTAATTAAATAAACACTTTTTATTTAATTATGTTACTAATTAACCTTATCGTCTTGTCAAATTAAATAAATTCTTATTTAATTTATTCTTTATCATATTTCAACTATAATTAAATAAATTCATTATTTATTTAATTATTCATTTAAAATCCCTTCATCATTTAATTAAATAAATATTATTTATTTAATTATTCTTCAAATATCAAGTCTTGAATTAAATGAATTATTTAATTCATTAATTCTATTTTAACGCATTCCTCTATATTTTAGATAATTATGTGAGTTATCTAAGTATTCACTTTTACTCGACTCGACATCTATTTTAATCGCTCAGCTTAACACTTCATTTAATGTCCGAGTGGCTTTCTTGAGTAATCTCTTCGTCAAATCATGCAATCGTCCAGTTCTAAATCATTTGCGTGTACATGCATATTAATTAAATATTCTTATTTAATTAATTAAGTGTTGTGCGTGCATTCGAACAAAGAGTCGTTACAATCAATCTTTATCTTTGTCATGCAAAGATATTTCTTCTATTTTTGAATGCCGAATTTAAGATTAAATTATTTATTTAATCTTTAATTCTATTTCTAGTTTGTATCACTCATGTCATTACTTTATCGAATGCATGACTAATCACAATCTCAGCAATGTTGATCTTTCAATCTTGTCCCATTCGAATAATCAATTTTCTATAGATTTGTCATTCTTCATTCCAATCTCTCGTGAAATCTTATGACTTTTGAGAGCACTCAATCTTGAATCTTCGATATTTTGCTAATCATTATCTTAGGCTATACTTGCACAAATTACAAGAAATCTGAGGGCAATTATACTACACAAGCAAAATGGAGAAGGGCAATCGAGATGAATCATGGAAATACGTTTGGAATTGGTGAGATTGTTCTAGTTTTAATTACGTTTTTACTTTCCCATGTTCTTTGTTGCTTAACGAATGAATTTGCATTTTAGATTTAGTATTGTATGTATGTGTGCTTCTAATAATCTTCTTTGTTGTCTATTGTGCAAAAAGCCTTTTCATTTTCAGCATTACACAGGCTATAGGACAGATCACTACCTAGTTTTGGGCCATGGAGTCAAACACAAAAGGGGAAAATTACCTGCAAATAGACCTCAACCAGTGGATCTTGTTTTGTTGATGCCTTACATCAACTATCAGTGCTTTACACTGACAATCTATCTCCTATAGCAACAATACTCTTCTTATCAAATCCTACCTACGAACAAGTAATCACTAATATCTGTTCAAAGGATTTAACTGTTTCCTTGAAGCAGACCTATCAACAAACAACACAGTCTCATGAAGTATGAGAAGATGAACAAAGAAACCTTATGCATTCATTCAAATGATTAAAAGCACACAAATAAGGAGACAGTCTGATAACATGCATGAGAGACAAGCGTCTTCATGTTTTCATTGTTCAAACTGATTGTATTTACAAACAAATTCAAAATTATAGCTTATAGACTCCACATTGACTCAAGACTAAACACTAGCCTATCCCAGACTATTCCAGACTTAGAAAGATGTGGAACAAAACACCAAAGTTTGGAAACTCTACATCTGGCCATGAAATTATCCTTTATAGGAATAGGAGAAGCAACAAGCAACCAACAAGATGAGATTACATGTCATCACATGACTAGGGAAAACCCTAGAACAATTCGCAGGCCAAGTCATTATTTCCAACTGCCTCACTGGTCTCATAAATGCCTCTGGTTGGACTACTGCATGAAAGACATTCCCACATGAATGAAGCCAAGCAATCAATGCCAAATCCGCCATTGAATCTGGGCGCCCAAACTTGAGCCATGCCGTCCTTGTCCTAGAGCCGCATCGCTATGAATGCTGGTTCAGTGGATCCAGCGACCCTCTCATCTGCCACCATGAATGCTCCAAGTCTTCATGCACAAACATAATAGAAACCCTGAAACATGTGAAATTGAATCTAGGTCGTCGATCGACTGAGATCGGATGGCCGCCGTTTAAATATCATTGGACCGTTGAAATAGGCCTCCACTAGATTGCACTCCCCACAGGATTTAATGTCCCTGCAGCCTGCATTAGTGCAGCAAGCAAGATCCATTGATCTCATCGCTTGGCACCTGACCATAGCTGACTTTAGTAGACATCTACATGATATACCCGGCGCTCAATCTTCAAGTTAAACATTGGGCCCCTTTACCATTGAAGTTAAAACATTTCCCTTCATTTGACGCACGTGCACATTGATGGCCTTTAAGTTGCTTGGGGGGGCGAGGGTGGAGAAGTCACGGAGAGATGGCCAGGTCATCCAAATATCATATAGACATTCCGTGTCTCGCCGAAAGCTCACGTTTCATTCTTGTTGCCAAGACAAAACACCTTCGGGGAGACACCACATAGACATTCCTATGTTTTTCTGAAACATCCCGAGCTCACAATAGATCACCAAGACACTAATGATCTCACACCAACTGAAACCTTTTCCTTTTGTGTAGTGCTATAACACCGAGATATCGGGAAAACCTCTCGTAGAGTACACCATGTCTTTCCGAAAGTCTTCATTCACTTGTGTGTCACTGAGATAATCCAAACCTATGCCGACGGAGACCCTTTATGTTCTATCGGTGAGACCGAAGGTCACTCACCGAGACCTCCCACCGCAGATCATAACTTATGCTGAGAGACCACGTGACCATTTCTGTTTGCCAAGACTTCCAGAAAGTCCTGTCAAAGGCAAATCTATTGCTAACCGATATCCACTGAAAGTCGCTGTGACACATCATTATCGGTGAGACCCTTTGTAGATATCACATTGCTATACTGAGAAGACCTTTATACACCTGTTCACCAAGAGAATTTAGGACTTTCACTGAAAGCCACATATTGAACTGCTATCGACAAGACCTGACCCCATCACCATGACCGCACACCGAAATAAAAGTTTCACTGAAGCATTAAATCCTCCATCATCGACCGGCGTAACAAGATGACATTGTCGAGACCTTTCAATGAAAGGTATAACTCACGCCGAAGACCTCCAAATGCTCATGTCGGTGAGACCAAGAGGAGTTCTCTGAGAAATCACCCCGAACGGACGCCAACATACCAAAGGGAAAAGTTAGTCAGTGAGACACAAAGGGGTTGGGGAGACATCTCCTTGACACAACTAACACTGGCCGAGAAAAGAAGACCTCAGGGAGAAATATAAGTCACTGAGATGTCACCCTAAGAGCCAAAGTCACATCGAAGGCAAGGCATAGCCGGTGAAAATGGTAGCCAGGGGCCGGTAACGAATGGAAAATGGGGCTCAGGGGAACCATAAGTGAAGAGAGAACTGGGCGGACAGGTCACCGAAGAGAAAGAACAAGCGACCAAAAAAGAAAAGAACCCTGCAGAACCAAATGGGAAAAAGAAACCCTAGCTAGGGTTTAAACCCATGAAAGAAGCAGAAAGGTGAGACAAAAGAGCTAGAGGGAGAAACACCCACCAGAAGCAAATTCAAACATGTTGAGCTCAACCCTTGTGGGAGCCCACTTCACCCACATGTAAAATGAAGAAAAAAAAACTCCCAGCCAAGGACATAACAGGAAAATCAAAGGAACTCAACTAGAGAATGAAAGACAACCAAAATAGGCACTAACATAGGCTCCAATTGGGGATGTATGCCCCTGGTGGGCATAGCAAGAATTCAGATCACTGGGAGAGCAGACCAGAACCAAAAGGCCAAAAATAGACCAGTTGCTAACTGGACAGGGTTAGCAAATGCAACAAAACAAAATCGACCAGAAAAGCAAAAACCTAACCTAATGTTTATGGAGAAAGATATGCTAGAAGAGGCATCCTCATGAATTGTCCATGAACAATCAATTCAAGAGTCATGTGATTCATTCCTTTGTTTCACTCGATGACACTAGGCCACCAAGTGAAAAATGAGAGCCAACATCTACCTCTATCAAACACAATTCTGCTAAATGAGCTGATATTCCCTAACTTGTGCTTGCCTCTGCCAATCTGCAACAATATAAATGAATGCACCTCTACAAACACAAGTATCTGATTGCCTCTTTGCAAGTGAAAACTTGTTCTCTGTTTAGTCTTATCTTCAACTGGCAACCATATCCAATAAAATTCATCATTACCACCTTCTTGATTCTTTGATTCTGTATCATGTGGCAATACATGTGAATACTGATAAGGATTGCATAAAAACACAGTCTAATCACAATTAGCTACCTGAAAAAACATGTTAGTACCTCTCAACAGGCTGTCATATTCATCATTATAAACATGTACATGATCCTTATGCATTTGAAAGTTAGGCATACTTTCAAAATACTAACTGTTAGGTGACAACATGTTGTCATATTCACTATTTACATTACCCTGAAGCTGAAAACAACTAGCTCCAGTGCTCTGCATACTGTCACATTCTGTGAAAACTTCATCAAGTGTATACAAAGGGATACACTCACCATTCAAAACATCTTGCAACTACTCTATATCATTTTCAGTAGGAGGAGGCACATCACTAGTGCAATGATGGTTTAAACTACTACTCCCACTTCCTCTTTTCACTTGGCTCTATTCTTCATCATGTTGGCAATGAGTCATCAGAGCATTCTGACTCATCCTCATGGGTTGTCCAATTGTCATCATCATCCCAATCTTGCTCATCATTGAGCAATTCTGGTTCAGAAGCATAATCTGATTTCAGACTGAAATCAATGTCATCATGATCTATAAGATCACCATTAGAAGGGGCATCAGAATCACTTGCATCATACCTTGCATCCTGTAGGTCCTCATTGTCAATACCGATATGAGTTGCCCACAACAACCTAGAGTTGTTGTGTGAAAATTTTTGATATTCAGTGGCTAACAAATCTGATATTTGTTCACAACTTAGTAGGTCAATGTTCTATCCTACGCTCTCAACCACTTCTTCCTCTTCTTGACCTCCACCAGGACTGGATGCAATACCAAGCAACAAATTAGGATATCCCAAGGTATCTTCAAAAAGATTACCTTCATGAGAGTGGAAATCCACATCTTCATAGTCAAATATGATATCCTCTAGAGCACTCCCTACATTAGCAACTTCATTTGTCTTCTCATGAAGACTTGTTTCAAGACTGCACTCATTTGTGCACTTGAACTGCTTAACTATCTCATCACATTGCCGATCACACTTCCCTTCTTCAAAGAGCCAGTCCAACTGACGTTCCTCTTCGGGTTTTTGGCTTGGGAGACTCAAACTCTGATCTCCAACTTGGGGTACCACTTCTACAAGTTGTTCAAACACAACTTCTTCATCATCTGATGAAGCATCATCAAAGGTATCAAGGAACAAAGTCCTGAGCTGATACCATGAACCAATGGAGTGCACTAGTAAGCAAGTAAACCAATCATCGGCCACACCTTCTAAAGATATGACAAATAGCTTCATGACCACATCCTCTTTTTCAACTTGACAGTCTCCAATGAAATCAATAAAAAACTACATATGTCTTGATGCTGATTCCTTAACATCACCTTTAAATTTGGGTAAATATTTATTGATTCCCCTAGGGGTAGCATGTGGGTAACCCTAGATTTTATCAAAATCCAAAGGGATATATATTTCCCTATCATACGCCCTCTTATGAAGACACGACTGTGCCTTAAGCATGGTATCATAGCTTGTAGAAGGAGAAACAAGACAACAATGCATTTTGCAAATGAAACCTATCCCTCTACAACTATCTAGTTGCACTATTCAAACCTACCTTGATGATAGTGCTTGATCTCACCAAATAAGGGAACTAAAGTCTTTCAATGTTCAAAAGCATGAAGAATACCTGAGAACATTGCAGCCATGGAACTAGTCTTTGAATCTTCAACAGGTTCACCTTGAAAAAGTTGCCACCTCTTTGCAGAGGACTGAGCTTCAAATGGTATGAAGCTCACTTACATGTAAATCTTTCTCTGAGTTCCATCCAACAGAGCACCATAGATCTTGTAGCTTTCAGGTTCACTGCAATAAACCTTTTCTCCAGGCCCAAGATTCTTCAAACTTTGAACAACACCAACATTACAAACAAATATGACTCTTTGATATGGCACTTATAACCGAATTTCTGAGTAATTCCCTAGTAGAGTCGCCAATCTGTTGGTGGTTTTTCTTGTAAACCAGGTTGGTCTCCTATTCTACCTATGGAGCAGCCAACTCCAATCAAGGGAAGCTTGGAGGACCTGGACCAGCTGACAAGATCGAGAGATCTTCTGCACTTTAGGCTCTGTAGAACCAGGGCGGGTATACCCACACAATTCCTTAAAGAAGACTAGACATTGCTTTTTATACTAGATAACTCCTGATGCCAAGTGTTGAGGACCTCAAATGGGGCTAGATTCTCAGTAACTCAACCTTGAAGCAACAAGGAGGTAGGACAAGACATCAAGAAAAATATATTCAATGATTTTTAAAGGTTTTCTAAGAGGAACAGGCTGCAGGATAGATCAGTGCCTAGTTTTGGGTCACGAAGTCAAACAAAAAAGGGGAAAATTACCTGCAAATAAACCTCAACTAGTGGATCTTGTTTTGTTGATGCCTTACATCAACTATCATTGCCTTACACTGACAATCCAGCTCCTGTAGCAACCAGAATCTTCTTACCGAATCCTACCTGCGAACAAGTAATCACTGCTATCTGTTCAAAGGATTTAACTGCTTCCTTGAAGTAGACCTATCAACAAACAAAACAGTCTCATGAAGTATGAGAAAATGAAAAAAAGACACCTTATGCATTCATTCAAATGATTAAAAGCACACAAATAAGGAGACAGTCTGATAACATGCATGAGAGATAAGCGTCTTCATGTTTTTATTATTCAAACTGATTGTATTTACAGACAAATTCAAAATTATAGGTTACAGACTCCACATTGACTCAAGACTAAACCCTAGCCTATCCTAGACTATTCCAGACTCAGAAAGATGTGGAACAGAACACCAAAGTTCAGAACCTCTACATCTAGCCATGAAATTCTCCTTTATAGGAACATGAGAAGCAACAAGCAACCGGCCAAATGAGATTACATGTCATCAAATGACTAGGAAAAACCCTAGAATAGTTGATAGGCCAAGTCATTATTTCCAACTGCCTCACTGGTCTCATAAATGCCTCTGGTCAGGCTGCTGCATGAAAGACATTCCCTCACGAATGAAGCCAGGCAATTAATGCCAAATTCACCATTGAATCTGGGTTCCCAGACTCGAGCCATGCTGTCCTTGTCCTAGAGCCGCGTCGCCATGAATGCTGGTTCAGTGGATCCAGTGACCCTCTCATCTACCACCATGAATGCTCCAAGTCTTTGTGCGCGAACATAACAGAAACCCTGAAACACGTGAAATTGAATTTGGGCCATCGATCGACTAAGATCGGACAGCCGCCGTTTAAATATCATTGGACCGTTGAAACAAGCCTCCACTAAATTGCACTCCCCACAGGATTTAATGTCCCTGCAGCCTGCATCAGTGTAGCAAGTGAGATCCGTTGATCTCATTGCTCGGCACCTGACCACTGTTGACTTTACTAGACATCTGCATGATATACCTAGCGCTCAATCTTCAAGTTAAACATCAGGCCCCTTTACCATTGAAGTTAAAACATCGCCGTTCATTTGACACACGTGCACATTGATGGCCTTTAAGTTGCTCAGGGGGGCGAGGGCAGGAAGTCGTGGAGAGATGGCTAGGTCAGCCATACATCATATAGACATTCCGTGTCTCACCGAAAGCTCACGTTTCATTCCTATCACCAAGACAAAACAACTTTGGGGAGACACCACATAGACATTCCTATGTTTTGCTGAAACATCCCAAGCTCACAATAGATCGCCAAGACACTAATGATCTCACACTGACTGAAACCTTTTCCTTTTGTGCAATGCTATAACACTGAGATATCAGGAAAACCTCTTGTAGAGTACACCATGTCTTTCCGAAAGTCTTCATTCACTTGTGTGTCGCTGAGATAATATAAACCTATGCTGACGAAGACCCTTTATGTTCCATCGGCGAGACCGAAGGTCACTCGCCGAGACCTCCCACCATAGATCATAACTTACGCCGAGAGACCACATGACCATTTCTGTTCACCGAGACTTCCATAAAGTCCTGCTGAAGGCAAAGCTATCGCTGACCAATATCCACTGAAAGTCACTGTGACACATTGTTATCGGTGAGACCCTTTGTAGATATCACATTGATATACCGAGAAGACCTTTATACACCTGTTTGCTAAGAGAATTTAGGACTTTCATCGAAAGCCACATATTGAACCGCTATCAGCAAGACCCGACCCCATCGCCATGACCACACACCAAAATAAAAGTCTCACCAAAGCATTAAATCCTCCATCACCGGTCGGCGTAACAAGATGACATCACCAAGACCTTTCAACGAAAGGTATAACTCGTGTCGAAGACCTCCAAATGCTCACATCGGTGAGACAAAGAGGAGTTCACCGAGAGATCACCCCGAATGGATGCCGACATACCGAAGGGAAAAGTCAGTCGGTGAGACACAAAGGGGTTGGGGAGACATCTCCCTGACACAACTAACACTGACCGAGAAAAGAAGACCTCAGGGAGATAGATAAGAGTCGCCGAGATGTCACCCCGAGAGCCAAAAGTCACGCCGAAGGCAAGGCGGAGCTGGTGAAAATGGTAGCTAGGGGCCGGTAACGAATGGAAAATGGGGCTCAGGGGAACCGTAAGTGAAGAGCGAACTGGGCGGACAGGTCACCGAAGAGAAAGAACAAGCGACCAAAAAAGAAAAGAACCCTGCAGACCCAAATGGGAAAAAGAAACCCTAGCCAGGGTTTAAACCCATGAAAGAAGTAGGAAGGTGAGACAAAAGAGATAGAGGGAGAAACACCCACCAGAAGAAAATTCAAACATGCTGAGCTCAACCCTTGTGGGAGCCCACTTCACCCACGTGTAAAATGAAGAAAAAAAACTCCCAACCAAGGACATAACAGGAAAATCAAAGGCACTCAACCAGAAAATGAAAGACAACCAAAATAGGCACTAACAATTACATTTATTGCTGCCCCTAAATAAATCAGAGCATTCTTTATTTGGATCCTGTTTCTAACAACTACTACCACAAGACTACCTAGGTCATTGTACTTGGGGATTCACTTTTCCAAGCAAGATGTCAACTAGCTATCCCACCACATGAACTATAGTTGGGTCCTTTTTCCTACCTCACTTCTTGAGGCATGCTTCCTTGATTGCCTTTCTATAGATTGGAACATCGTTTATGGCCTAAAATAGAGGTATCTAGACACATATATGCTTCAGATGATCCAAGATGTCAAAATTTGTATCCTCCTTTTCTTCCTTCTTGTTGGAAACTTCCAATCTTTGAGAAAATGGCGGTTCTTGTTCAGTCTACTTGACTTGGATTGGTTTAGGATTTTTAAGTGCACTTTGCTGAATGGGATCATTCGGAGGTTCCTCCTCTTCCACATGAAGCTCAGTGATAATGGGCTTGGAAGGGGTTGGTAGAGTAGTTCCTGAATGCAAATGGATGTCACTTACACTCACATCATATGTAGGGAATTGATTTGAATTAGCAGAGTATGCAGGCTGCTGCTGTGGTTTGTTATTTGGAATGGGTGTGGGCTAAGCTGGTAGCTGAGTAGGTTTAGGTAGGTTTGAGCTTGAATTAGTAGGTGGAGACATTATAATAGGCTACTGGGGTTGAGAAGGTGGCTACATGTAACTAGTTGTCTGGGTAGGCCATTGCTGTCCTCCCCTCCATTGATTTGTTTGTTGCCAATTTCTTAGAGGTGGCTACCAATGCCCTTGAAATTGTTGCCAATTCCCCTGAGGTTTCTACCACTGGAGTGGAGAGTTTTGATGATTAGTCCAAGCATTTGGAGGGTTACTCCAAGGTTGTGGTGGATATCCTCCATAGTTGGATGGATATGGGGGATGCCAATGGTTACTAGATGAATAGGAATAAAAATATGGCTCAACATAATATAGTGGATCCAGTGGCATACCTTGTCTTGGAGCCCAAGGCTTCCTTTGTGCAACATAGTAGACTTGGTCTTCTTCAATCTAGATTTGTTTGAACTCAGGTGGAATCTGCTTGCTTTCAAGATTAGCTACCATCTTGCATCTATAGTCCCTCTTCTTTTTTTCTATAGTGGGAGAAATACTCAGTCAATATTGCCTCTACCTCCTCTTGCTTCTTCTTGGCCTGAAGTGTATCTAGCTAAGTAGCTAGATTGTTTACAATGTCTTTCTTGAAGTTTTCCAAAAGATGAGTAATCTCCATTCTTGAAACTCCACCGGTTGTTGACTTACCCATGGAAAATTGGTAAGCTCTCCCTTTCTTTGAAGCTACCCTAGAGTAGTTTTGACATATTTTCTTGATATCTTCCCAAGGAACTTGGGAGATATCTCCTCCTCCCATGAGGTCCAAGGCATTAGTACAACTATCATTGATTCCTCTCAGGAAAAATAACTTTTGTGAGTCTTCATTGAGTGTATGGTGTGGAGATTTTTGTAGGCAACATAGAAACCTTGCAATATAATATTCCAGGCTCTCATCTTCCTTTTGCTGCATCCTGAAAATGTCACCTCCTCTCATTTTGCTGCCCTGCAATATTCCTTGTATTTCTCAAGGAATTTTGTCTTCATTTCTTCCCAAGTTTCCCTAGTATCTCTGCCTAGGCTCATGAACCATATTAATGAAACCTCTTTTAGAATGGTAGAAAATAGATTAAGCCTATGGGCATTGGTGGTATAATAATAAATCCTATAGAGTATGTCAAACTCAAAAAAAAAGGTATCAATATCTTCTGTGACAAGTCCATAAAACTTGGGGAGTGCTGAAGCAAGAATGTTCTTGATGTTGTCAACTTCATTCTGATGGGAAATGGGGAAAGGAAAAGCTAGTTGGTTAGCTCTATTCCTATTTGCATCACCCATGCCTTCTTGATGTAGTTCCAAAGAAAAGGGGTTCTCAAGCTGATTTTGGTCTTCAGAGGAGACTTTAGAGCTAGTCAGATCAAGAAATGCATCAGAAAAGGGGTGTGGATCATCTTCTTCTTCTTCTTCTCTTGGCAAGTTCTAATATTCAACTAGCTGGAATGGATTAGGATTGTTAGGAAGGAATCTCCCATAAGCATCCTTTCTCCTACCTCTATGCATGCAATATCACTCACTATCAGCCAACTCACACAAAGAATTGGTAAAAAATAAGGGGGTCATTACTTCCTAAATGAAAAAATTCTAGAAACACGACAACAAGAAAAAATACCAATGACTCCTAAGAACTCCTTAGTTTGACACCATCCCCGACTACGACATCAAAAATGTTGGCCTCCTACAATGATTTAACAACTAGGCCTTTCCAACCATGATTCAGAGATTAGACATCTAACCTAAATAGCTATTTCAATCATCATGAATGTAATTTTAACTTGTCAACCTAGGGATGTGAACTTGAAATGGGTCAGTACAATATTTGCACTAGGAACCCAAAGTAGCCATTTTCATTCTATAGCTAAGGAACTCACAATAATGAAAGTAAATTGCTTAGAAGGGAATACCATAAATGCCAATCATCAACCAAAAAATACATCAAGCTAAAATGTATAACATGAATGAAAATATGAGCAAACAAATAGGGCACTACTCTGTTTGCTTTGGTTGTAGGAACAGTCACAGAATGGAATTCTAGTGGCTATAGGAACAGTTAGTGCCAGAATTCTAACTAATTACTAAACAATAAGTAATACTAAACTAATACTTAACTAAAGGACATATTACTCACCAAGTGGACCCCCTTGGATAAGTATCCTCTAAAACTAATGAGAAATTAGATGCTCAAACTCAGAACTTCATTTTATTCACTGTAAATCATAAGTACAAAAGTGTGTCTGTATTGCTAAAAGTTCAAGAATACAATATCCAATCATGCAAGCTCCTAAGGAAGGATTATCATATATTTATTTATACTATCAACTAAACAAGGAAGTCAACTCGCTGACTAGGAGGACACCATTTATGGAAAACAGAGAAAGTGGAGTGGCGAAGGTTACACGTGCATGGAATTTGGTTAGACATGCAGGCCCAAACATAGATTTAGCACAACAGTAATGTCTGCATCTTCTCAAAAAACATTAAAGTCCACTACAAGGTGGTTACATTTGGTTTGCATGAGGAATCTTCTGCCATTGACCTCCTTTGACCTTTGAGTGATTCCTTTATTGGACATTACGGTGCATGCCCAACTAGCGGTATCTTCCTCAACTTAGCATCCTCAAATTAAATCTGCATGGCAATGTCAATACGCACAATAAATGCATATCTATAACCACCTTAAGGAACATTCATTAGCCACATGCAAAATTAATATAGACAGTCCATTTAACATGCCATTATCATTAAAGGTTTGCAAGAATAAGATTAAGCCCAATGTCTATAGTTTGAGGAAAATATCATAAAAGTATCAACACTTAATGTCAAAGTCCATGATAACTTCAACAAATAGATCACAAATTCTACCCAAAACTAGACCATATTCTAGACTCATCAATCACATTGGTAGTCATGTTTGAAATCATGACTGCAAATGGTAATGGGATTCTCCCTATGATATTGCTATTTTCTTCAAACATTGATATAGTAAAATCTATCTAGAAATAAAAGACAACAAAGGGCACCAATGTATCTCAAATCCATGTATTCTTCCATGCTTCATATCTCCATAAGAAAATAAAATCAACATAATCTTTCCATCATTTTCCTTCCAAAAATTTCTATCTTATGATAAGAAATATGCACTCATAAAATCATGGAGAAGTACAAAAAAAATATATTACAATAATTGTAGGTCAAATTTCTATTTGTACATTTATGAGGATCCCTTCTACAACATACATGTGAACAATATTTGAACAGTCAAACCACTTCATTTTAGATCAACAAAAAATCAATCACCAAATATTTCTCCTTCACAACCCAAGTTCAAATGTGCTATGATACCATATTGAACTTGGTAGAGAAAATTACATTTTTGGATTAAAATATTGTACAAAAAAATGACAATGATATATTGATTTTCGGTTGTATCACATTGTTGTTTTATAAAGTCATTATTTTCTTGTAAAATTAACTTTAACTTCCTACACAAAGTAATTTTCAATTTGACTCTCAACTAAAATATTAAACTAACTTATTATTTATTCAACTAAATACATTTATTATTTTTATTAACTATTAACCTTATTTACTTATATTAAGATGTAATATTTTAACATTTTCAATCTTTGAATCTTGTAACTTAGAGGACCAATTTATAAATCAAGAAATTAATATTGTTCACTTATAATATAAGATGACTATAAAAGTTAACTACCTAAAATAATACTACACCAATATATTAAATTTCGAAAAGTAAATATAGCACTATAAATAAGTTATTAGAGATTTATTCATTCTAATCATGTAAAAGCACACTTTTTTTGGAGCATTACTACTCGCAAAGAATTTAAATTCCAACAAGAGAATTCATTGTTAACACAAAAAACTCATAATCACTAATAATAATGGAAAAATTTAAAATAAAGTTTAACTAGATAAAATTTCTCAATCTTTTGACAATGAAAATATGTAAAATTTATAGTCTTATTTTAACAAGTCAATGCATAATATGTTTATAGAATTACATCAAAGTGAACTTACTACTTATAACACCTGTAACAAAAATGCTGAATTTTTATTCATATAAAATATTTTTGTGAAAGAGACTACAAAAAAAAATACAAAAGGGTGTAAAATGCACTTATTAAATATTATGAATACATGGGTAGATAAGATGTCAATGAGGGTGAAAATACAAGCAAGTTGAATTTGGAAAATTGATCTAAAAAATTGAGGATTTAGAAACTTTTAATAATAGTGCTAAACCTAAGATCACTATGAAACAATTCTAATTCAATAGCCAAATTGAAGAGGAATCGGTATGGTACAACATTGCTTAACATCTCATGGATGGTTCCTATTTTTGCTTGTAGAAGTTTCAAATCTTTGGCTATGATGCCAATCATTGCATGGTTGATGTCTTTTAATGTAGTAGCATGTCTTGGTTTTGTAGGTCTAGCTTTACAATATAACTAAAATCACATTAAGAGAAATTAACTCTATATTTGGGCAATGAAAACTATTGTTTGATTTTCAATATTTTAAATATTTTTTTATTTGATTTGCAATGACAAATATTATATAATTTTTTTCAAGAGAGAAATTTCAAAAACTATAGAAGTAAGAATTTGATTGTCACATTTATAGAAAGGAATGTTTATCCTTGATAAGGATATGGTGAAGGAAGTCTGATAACCTTGGTGGTGTACTAATATTTTAATCCATGTATTTATTTTAGGTTTGTGTTAACAATAAGTTTAGTGGAAAAAATAGTATCAATTGTTTTTCCATTCCACAATACAATTAAAATGACTTCAACAACAAGAATGAGAGGGTTTGGCTCTAAACACATTTGAGAGATATTATTACCATCTACATCATAATCAGGAACCCATATCATGATTTTAATGCTAATTAATAACATGTAATTTATTATTCAAGTATTACACCTTGTTGGCTCAAAATAATTTCTTTTTGCATAGAGTGGAGGTAGAGGAAATCAATAAGAGTATATGAATAACATCAACAAGGGAATTTACAAGCAATTATTTAAGGTCATGGATTGGACTGAACTGAAAGTTATGAATAAGTTAAAATTTTGGTGGAACACAAAAATTTATTGTGGAAGATGATTGAAGGAATATCTACAACACATTTGTGGAGAAATTTTATACAAGGTTGACTACTTTGATGTGATTGTTGGAGATGATATAAATATTACTAGAATATAAAAAATCATAGAATTCATTTGTAAAATCTTTAAATAAATTTATATGTATTTCACCACCTTACTGGTCCAAAAATCAAATCCAAGAATTTTACCTTTAGATAAATAAAATTTGAAGATTGGAGTTGGATGGAAGCGATGAGGAGGAGTGATGATGTCAAGGGAAAGTGCCATGCAGGTTGCAATGTGTGAGGCTACATGTTTTTGTTCCCTAATGCATGTTATTTCAGATCAGTGGTGAGTATTCCAGGAACTTGTGGGGGGGGGGGGTTTACTATGTATAGGGGATTATCTCATTGTTTGCTGCAATTTCTTTCTTATGGAGGGGTCATCTCATTGTTTTCTTGCAGTTTCTTTTGGCTGGTTAGTGGGTTGGAGGTCTATGGTGGAGCATTAGGTCTCTTATAGTTTAGTGGTGGCTAACGGTGGTGTGTCTCACAATGGCTCTTCTTCAGGTTTGAAATCTCAGTAGTTGGAGTCATTTTATGTGGGGGAGGGCCCTAAATTGAAGAAAGTGAATGGTTGTTTTCCCAGAAGCTAGGATAGGCCAATTTTGGGCATTTCTCCTAAATCTGTTGCTGATGATGTCTCTTATTAGAGTAGACATACCCTTATCTACAAATTTCTTGGTATCTGTATTCCTTTGTTAGCTTTGGATACTTGGATTAGGTGTACATGGTAGGTTGAGGGAGACATGGAGCTTATGGTGGCTGCAAATAGTTACTTTTTGGTGCTTTTTTCCAATATGGCTGATAGGAATCAAGTCTTTGAGGGAGGACCCTACTTCTATAGTCATGTGGGATTATTTATCAAAACTTGGCATATGGGATTTATTTCATTTGAAGAACTTCCATCGAGGGTTCCTGTTTGGGTTTATCTGCCATGACTTCCCTTGGAGTTCTGGAGAGAATACATTTTACAATGGATTGCTACTCTTCTTGGTAAGCCTACTACAATTTCTCAACAAACCCTTGAGAAAAAAGGTGATTTATTTTTCTTAGATCTGTGTGGAGATAGATTTGAATAAGCCCTTACCATATTATCTAGATATTTTTCTTGGTTCTTTGTCTTGGGTTCAATAGCTAGATTATGAATCCCTTCCTTTTTCGTTGTTGGATTTGTCATGAGTATGGGAATCTTCAAAAGCAATGTCCTAGGATTAATAAATCTCCTCCTTCTAATTCCTCCCCTTCATCTTCAAATCCAAAAGTTGGTAAGGAGGATAAAGGGAAAGCTTCCATGATGGATGGTGCTTCAAATAAAGATGGCTTTGTGCCTGTTAAGCCTTGGGCTAAGGGTCGTGGTCAAAAGAGATAATTGAGGGATAGGAAGATTGAAGAGGAATTTAATTGGTTTGAGGTGTTGGACACTTCCACCTTGGAGGAAGGAATTCTTCTAGATGTGCCTTTTGGTGTTGTTGGTATGGGTTGTGATGTGAGGCAAGGACAAGAATCTGATCATGATCTTCATTTCTCACATGGTGGACAAGATCAACTAGTGTCTTTGAATGGTCCTATGTAGGATGATGAGGATATTGTTTTGGCTAATTTGGAAAAGGAGAGGTTAGTTTCTAGTAAAAGTAAGGGGTCTTCTCTTTCCTTGGGGGTGGAGCAATGTACACTTATGAAGGGATCATTTAAGAACTCTTCTAAAAGTGGTTGCAAGAAGGATCTTGAGAAGATTAAGTGTACTGGAGATTTGTTGGTGGGATTTGGGTCTATTAAATCCATTGATGCTCACTTTCCTCCATCTCCTCCATGATTTTTCTCTCATGGATTCACTTGATTTAATTGATGCTAAGCAATCTAATGGGGTTTTCACTTGGAATAATAGATTGAGTGAGGAGGAAGCAATCTTTAAAAGGCTGGATAGATTTCTTGTTTCCTAATTTTGGGTGGGAGGTAGATGGGTTATTGGTTCTGAGATTCTTGATTGGAGGGGTTTTGATCATTGACCAATTAAACTTTTAGTAACCTCTTTTACAGTTCCTAAGAATCCTCCTTTTAAGTTTCAGCTTATGTGGCTTCTCGAGTCTTCTTTGCATGATCTTATGGCCCAATGGTGGTGTGATGGCAGCCCTGCTTATGGTACAACTATGTACACCTTTGTTAAGAAGCTTCAATATGCCAAATTTCAACTTAAGAGATGGAATAGGATGAGTTTTGGAAATTTTAAGGTTATGAAGAGGAATGCTCAGGTGCGTCTTGATGTGATTACTCACCAAATTCAAGATTTTGGTTTCTTGGATGTGTTAGGACAAGTTAAATCCCAAGTTGTGAGAGTAGTGAAGGAGTGGGAGCTTTGGGAGGAGATTTTCTAGAAGAAAAAGGCTCAAATTGATTGGCTTCAAGAAGGGGACAAGAATATTGCTTTCTTCCATCACTCTGTGCAAGCTCGTCAAAATAGAAGTTTTATCTCTTGTTTGGTCAATGTAGATGGGACCCGCATATCTTCTTTGCAGGCTTTGTCTCATGAGGCTAGATAGTTTTATTTTGCTCTCTTTTATGAGGATTCAACCCCCTGCAGATGATGAGGGGAATTTGATCCTTTCTTGCATTCCCTCCCTAATATCCAAGGAGATGAATGAATTTCTTATTCACCCAATCTCTCTGCATCAATTGGAAGATTTTTTTGGGATGAATAAAGGTAAGGCTCTAGGTCCAGATGGTTTTTCCTGCTAAATTTTTAGGATTTTTGGGATATTATAAGTTTGGATTTGTTGTAAGTTTCTTGGGAATATCTTCATAGTAAGTAGATGCTTCATGCCTTGAACTCTACTTTTTTGGTTCTCATTCCTAAAAAGGAAGGTGTTGATTAGCTCAAATTCTTTAGACCTATTTCTTTCTGTAATGTGGTGTGCAAAATTATTACTAAATTGATTGCAGAGAGGCCTAAATTTTTTCTTCCTTCTGTGATCTCTAAGGAGCAAGGGGGTTTTGTGGCTGGTAGAAAAATCCTGGATGGGGTAGTGGTTTCCT
Source organism: Sequoia sempervirens (assembly GCA_007258455.2). Lineage (NCBI taxonomy): Eukaryota > Viridiplantae > Streptophyta > Pinopsida > Cupressales > Cupressaceae > Sequoia > Sequoia sempervirens. Next base: position 97,520,081 of record VDFB02000363.1, on the reverse strand, counting down.
CTAAAGTCATTAACTCTATGGAAACTTCTAAGGAGAAGTCTATGTTCATCAAGTTGGATATGGGTAAAGCTTATGATAGATTTAAGTGGAGTTTTTTGCAATGAATTGTCTTAGGTTGTGGCTTTAGTCTAGATTGGGTCAGTTGGACTATGAGTTGTGTTACATCTCCCTCTTTTTCTATTATTATGAATGAGGAACCTTCTGAACTTTTTGGGGCTTCTAGGGGCCTTCGTCAAGGTGATCCTTTCTCCCCTTATCTGTTTATTATTATGGTTGAGGGTTTGGGCATATTTCTTAAGCTGTGGGTTTCCCAGGACATGATCCAAGGTTGGTGTTGGGGCAATGGGTTGCCACAACTCTCTCATCCTCAGTTTTTGGATGACACTTCTCTTATGGGGATGGCTCACTTTTAGGAGGCTGTTTCTTTTAGGCGGTATTTGGATATTTAACTTGCTACTTTGGGTAAGAAATTCAATGAGCACAAATAATCCATATTATTTTTTAATACTCCTCAAGCTATTCAATGATGGATTGCTAATATCTTGAGGTTTTAGGTTGGGTCTCTTCCCTTTGTCTATCTGGGAATACCTCTTGTAGTTGATAGGTAGCCTAGGTCTTGTTGGAAAAATTTGCTTGATAAGATGTGCAACAAAGTCACTCATTGGAATCATCATTGAATTTCTATTGCTACAAGGGTGAATCTTTTGAATTATGTTATCCAAGCTCTCCCTATTTACAAGTGTTTTGTTCAGGTGGCTCTGTTGTCTTTCTTGAGGGAATTCGATGCTCTCTCATGACAATTTCTTTGGAGTGGTAACTTGCAGTCGGCTAAGTGGAGTCTTGCTAAGTGGGAAACAATGTACAAGACACATAAAGAGGGGGGCCTCATCTTACATTTTGTTGTTTTGAATGGGAAAGCTCTTGCAACCAAGTTATATTGGTTTTGTGTACTAGTCAACATTAGCTTTGGGCCTGTATTCTCACCCATAATTATATTAAGGATGTTGACACATTTGATGTTCCTCTTTTCCCTTTAGAAGGAAGGGGATTTATGATTTGGCATATTTTGAAAACTGGGGCTTATTTGGTTAAGAAAAGGATTTTTTGGATTTGTCATATGGGTTCTTAGGCTCTTTTTTGGTGGGACTCTTCGGATAGTCATCCTCCTATTCTTTCTGCTTACCCTCACCTCTGACCTCTCTGTGATCATTTTACTGCTATAGGTTGGAATATGATTGAGCATTATAAGACTGTTCAGAATATTGGACTAGCTGCTAGTCTTAGATGGAAGAATTCCTTAGATTAGCTACCAGGAGGGTTAGAGGAGGATACGAAAGAACTGGCTCAGATTCTTGCATTGCATGAATGCAATTCCATGGAGGGGCAAGATGTCTTGGCTTGGAGTAACATTGATTTATCTGGTAAGTACTCTGTTTCTGTGGGCCATAGAGAGTTAGTTCTAGGTAGTTGTTTGGGGACACTAATGTTCCTTGGTGGAAGCATGTTTGGAACAAATTTTGTTGGCCCATGTGCAATTTTTTTATGTGGCTAGTGGTCTAGAATCTATGTCTTACTTGGGATAACTTGTGCAAGTGAGGGTTCTAGGGTCCCTCAATGTGTGTTTTGTCTGGTAATAGTGAGGAGAGTTTCTCTCATTTCTTCTTCTAATGTTCCTTCTCTAGGAGGCTTTGGCACCTATGGTGGGGTGTGTGGAACCAAACTTGCTGGCATGTCTCTTCTTTGGTAGAGTTCTTTGCCCAGTGGGGGAAGGCCCTTGTTAAGACCTCATTTCTTTAAGTTTCTTGGACTCTTGGACTGACCTTTATTATCTAGAATATTTGGCTGGAGATGAATCATAGGATTTTTCAAGATGTGAAGTTGGTTGTCCAACATTTATGGTGGAAAATTCTTCATTCTTTTGGAGAAACTATTTCGGCTAAGTGTGACTTGGTTGAGGGTGTAGACCCGAGAGATGTTTCCTATTGCACTCATCTCAACCTTCCTCTTTATAGGGGTGTTGATCAAGGTGCTGGCCAAATTATGAGGAAAATATGCCGACATCCTCTTTAGAAGATAAATCGGGAGGGGCGGTGGTGTCCTCCTCCTCAGAGTGTGCTCAAAATGAACACAAATGGTTCTTCTCATGGAAATCTTGGTCATGCTAGTATTGGGGGTGTTGGGCGGAATAGTTCTAGGAATGTTGAGTTTATCTTTTCTATTTATAAGGGTTGGTATACTAACAATGTGATGGAGGCTCTTGCCATTTTATGTGTTGTGGAGTGCAGGTGCAATCTTGGGTGGAGATAAATCATTTGTGAATTTGATTCTCAAGTGGTGGTGACTTTGCTAAAGAGATAGTAGTTAGAGGATTTTAGTAGGAATTTGGTTATAATTATAAAATAGATTCTTCATCTGTGTGCTTCCTTGGAATATGTTTCTTTCTATCACATTCCTATAGAATGGAATGGGGTTGTGGATTGTTTAGATAAATGGGCTTCTGATCATTTGTAAAATTGGAATATTGCGGAAAGGGGTCAGTTATCCCCTAATTTGTCTCATTAGTTGGACCACTTAGTGGGGATTGAAAGGGGTGTGCAATGCCCCTGCTTTGTACTACTCTTTTTTGGTTTGAATAAATTTTTACCCCTCTTCTATTTAGATAAATAACATTGTAAGATTCATGGAGCATGCTCTCTATTTAAAACTTATTCATGATATTTCACTACTTAGTTATTCCAAAGTACTTAACTCCCACTTTATTGATGAAAATATGTTTATCCAAAATATGCTAGATGAAGTAGTTCACACTCTTGATATTTTGGATCTCTTTTGTACTATCTCAGGTTCCAAACTTTCCATAGAAAAAACTAAATTCATCATGACTCATGCTCGAGCCCACATCCTCCTTGGATCCCTAATGAATAGCATGAAATCATTTTGAACATTTGCAAAGACTAAGAGGTGCGGGGTGAATAAATATACTCAAAAATTAACCCCTTTTGGATCTTGAAAATTTCAACACAAATCAAACTCCTTTAGTAGATAAAGATGGAACTTTAAGAAGAGTAGTAACATAGAAGAATATAGCAATTTGAATCTTTAACACCTTCAACAAACTTTACCAATGAAAGATATATCAATAATTAGATCAACATCAAAGAGAAAGAGATAGAGAACACACACATGCACAACGAGACACTAAATTTTTGTGGAAAACCCAATGAGAGAAAAATCATGGTGAGAGTTAACTCACAATATAAGGTTCACTATCAAAATACTTGCAAGAAGACTCACACCTAAGAGCAAGATACAAAAAGGAATTTCAACACTAAAGTACCAACCAACTCTAGGAGCAAGATATAGAGGACTTGATGAGATTCACTCTCTTAGAATAAGATACAAAAGATTTATAAGAGAATTACAAATATTTCCAACACAAATCTCTATTGAATAAGGTGTTGAAGCTCAATTTATATTTCCTTTCATAATATTTATCACTATCTCTACTATATATTCAATACAACTCACTCACACACTTTTTCACACTTGTACACTTCTCATTTTTGTTGCATCTAAAATGATCTTATGTTTATATCCACTGCAACACTTTAATTCTTCAATTAGGTTGACTAGGAAGAGAATAAACAATTAATTCAATTAGTTTGACACCAAATCATGACGTGGTCCTATTACGAGGATAGAGAGGAACAAAAACAATCTTAACACTTCTCTCAATGTGATCCAAAATTATTTACACATAGGCACACATCAACCTAAGTCAACATCAAGGAAATGTGTGGATGAGACATTGAAGCACATAATCAGTCAGCCTATAAACACTCTTTCAATTGAATTTACTTGATGTGTTCCTAAATAGGATATATTAGGACCCAAACACATCATCCATTACTTGCAGAACCCCCCAAGCTCACATCTCGAGCAAAGGAACAAGCCCTATCAGCTAGATATCCATGAATAACTCAAAAACCCAACTTAAGACATAATGTGGCAATAAAGTGACCAATTAACAATGTGTGGATCACATAGGGATGTTTCTTGAACATCCAAAAACACTTCCATACACTTATTTGATACTATCATTCCATTAACAACCACTATAGACCAAATAGGTACAAAAAAATTTCTTTAGGAAACATAAAATACATAACTAGATGATTTAACACTTGTAAAATAGCTTGCATACCACTTCAACATATGAGATTGGAATTGATACATTGCACAAATGTGAGCATATTCACCAAGCCACATGAGTAGAGACCTCAATGCAGAGAGATGCAAAACATTTCTTGGACTAGTCTAGACAACTAGCAATACTACCAAACTTATGTAATTCACAGGAACCTCCTCAACAAAAAAGGTGATTTGAAAAGATAGGAGTGAAACTTACACAAAGAAATGACATCAAATACAAAAATGCAAGACCATAGCTGCAATAGTGGAGGAAATCAAAGAATTCTCTCAGACAAAATTCAATGCAACTTCTTGACCCAAAAGCATTTGAGCAACTTGTGTAGACAAAAAAATTCTTTCAACAACATGTATATTATTAGGAACATCAGGAGAGAGCATGAGACAAAATTTAGACCTTCAATGACATCTCTTCAATATTAGTCATGCTTTTAATCCTCATTTTAATGCTTCTAATCCTCATCTAAATATATTATCATGAAAATAACTCTACTGACACTAATGATGCATTGTATGAACATCAACAATAATAAGTGTTTGATAAGGCATAACATCCAACCATGAAATTTTTCAACTCTTATCTTAGTTGATAAGGCATGACATCCAACCATGAACTTCTTTAATTATTCTTTGATAGGGCATGACATCCAATGATGAAATTATTCAACTCTTTTCTTCTTTGATAAGCTAACAATCAATATTGACAATAGTTTCCAACAATCTCCTTGGTGTTAACATCAATGAAAACCATCAGTGTTGGCATAAATGAAAACAAAAAAACCATCAGTATTGACATAAATGACAACAACTACCAACAATCTCCCCCTTTGGCATTGATGGAAACACACAACTCACTCTCCCCCTTTGACATCAAGAACAAAAAGCCAAACACTTCAGCACAAGGCAACAAGACTTTTATTTCTTTAGGAGTAAAGAGAAAAAAGGATCTTCTATTGAAGCAACAACACATGCTCCCCCTTTGACCAACAACACTTCTTTTTTACACACATATACAACAAATGCATAATTGCTTCAAGAATCCCCCTTACTACTAGCTCTCCCTGAAGGGTAGCAACCATCAATCCAAGAGAAAGGATATGACATGAATTTCTCCCCCTGGAGAGATGTGACATTAATGCATCTATTTAGAACAAGGAGGGGAAATAACCCATAAATTCTTTTAGAGATACTCAAAGGTATCCTTTGAAAGTTCCTTAGTGAAAATATCTACAATCTGCTCCTTGTTAGGCACATACTCCATTTTGGCTTCATTTTCTGCAACCTTCTCTCTTAGAAAGTGATACCATATTGAAATATGTTTAGTCCTTAATTACATTACTAGATTCTTAGAAATATTGATAACACTTGTATTGTAACATAATATAGGAATAGATTCATCATACACCACCTTCACATCCTTCAAAGTATGCCTCACCCAAAGAACTTGAGTGCAACAAGATGCTGCAATAATATATTTCTCTTGTTTTGTGGACAAAGATAATAAATATTGCTTTTTACTAAACCATGAGACCAATCTATCTCCCAAAAAGAATGCACTTCCACTTGTACTCCTTTGATGATCAACACAACTTGCCCAATCAGTGCCAGTATAGCCCATAATTGGGAGTACCCTTTAAATATTTGAAGATTCTTTTTACAATCTTCTCATGAGATTGCTTAGGATTGGCTTGAAATATGGAAACTAAACATACTGCATGTAGAGAAAACCTGACAACTACACCAAATCATATAATTGATCTGTTCAAGCATCAGTTGGCATACATACCCCAATAAATGTTCTGAAAAATGGATAAACATTGTAGCACACTATTATAGAGCATTGTGGTACATCAAATCATCTTGTATGGACAAAAATTTTCTTCTGGGGAAACACAACACTTTTTAGTAAGTCTTCAATCATTGCTTCACTAAGCTAGACCATAACATTTCCACTCATATCTACTATATCATAAGGTATAAAGACTTGAAAACATGGATATGATACCTATACATCTTGATCAAAAAGATCTTTGGACTGCAAGGACAAAACTTTCTCTATGGAGAGATGTAGACCAAAAATCCTTGACTTTGCCTCAACAAAATGTACATTGAATTGTCTAGGAAAACTTCTGAAACATACTTTTCTGGGAATTTATCTTTAAATATAATTGTAATGTCTTAAATTACACCCTTTACAATTTCACATACATTCTTGTATCCAATTTAGTGTCTACTCCCTTAGTATTTGTGTAGGCTCATTTTAGCCCTTGCATCAGCCTTTTCCCCTCTTAGGATGCTCAGGACCCCTTTTCAATAGCTACCTTCATGCATCAACTTTGTCTCCAACCTCGTGTTGTTCTTGCTCTCATCATTTTATAGCATGATGTGTCTGGACACTAGCATTCCATGCACATGTCTGTGTGCTGCACTAGCATCCCATGACATTTTGACATTCAAATGGTTATTTCTAAGTGCCTTGCCACTTGTCAGCTCCTTTTGTCAATGGTAACAACCCAATATGCATTGTAATGACCTGAGAACCTTCTTTTCCCTCCTCTTTTCTCTTTCAAATCTATCTCTTTCATTTGATTTCTCTCTAGTTCTTTTCTCTTTGGATCTCTAGCTTTTTAGCTTCTCTCTTGGACATTCTCTTATTTGGCTCTTGCTATATTTCTTGCATAGTTCTATACAACTTGCTACAATAGCACTCTCACATTATTATAACACTCTTTGCAAGTCTCTTGGCTCTCACAACCCTTCCTTCGTTATCTCTCTCTCCATGGCTTGCTCAAGCCTTGCAAGTGATATCTCTCTTATCTTGTGTCTTTGAGCATCTTGGGATTTGTCACATCCCTTGTCTACACATTTTACTATCTTGTCTATCCATCTTGCTATCTATTTATTTGGATGTTAGTGGAGGTGAGAACACCGAAATGGGGGTTTGACTATAACAAGCACCTAAACAACCCCAACAATTTTCCTTGGTCTTATGTGTGCAGGTATTGAAGATATTTCTTTACTAGAGGCTTCATTTCTTGGGTTGTTGTAAGCACTCTCTTTCTCTCCTCACTTTATCATTTACATATTTACTTAGTTTACTTTACTTTATTTCAGTTTGGTTATATTCTTTGTTATTTTCTCCCATTTTGGAAGTTCTTAGTAATCAAATTGTTAGTATTCACTTTTTTGTTTTCTATGACACTCAGTTTTTGGTCTGTATGAGATGCTAACATGCCTCTGGGATGCTGGTGCATTGCATTGACATCCATGTTCTGTGCTTTTGTCCTTTGGATGAAAAAATTGTCAGTCTATCTTGAAAAAACCTCTGTGATCTACTCATTCTAATTATGGAACTCTCTCACTTGCGCACTATTCCTTATTAGATAATCTAAGGTAGTTTAGGACAGTTTATTCCTTGGGACTCTTGAACAAAGAGACTCATGAGCAACAAATCCTCCTTCTCTATATTTTGGTGAATCCAATGTGAACACTCTTTCCTATATAAAAAAGTACTATAGAAACCCAAAATAATATTTAATTAAATAAATACTTGTTATTTATTTAATTTAACCTATATCCCTTATCCTAATAATTAATTAAATAAATATTCATTATTTATTTAATTAATTTCCCCATCACCTTTATCCACCACCTTTAACTAAATAAATCTATATTTATTTAATTAAAGCTAACCTTTTCCCTTATTTCTCTAAATCCCCTAACCTTTCTTATGCTAGTTAATCCTTGATTAATTAACTTTTTTCCCATCCTAAACCTCATTATCCCATTCTCCAACTTTTAACTCCACCCAAGTTAATAAACCATTGGTTTATTAACTCAACCCATGCCCATTAAATAAATTAATCCTTGATTAATTGATCTAACCCTCATTCCTAATCCTCATTACCATTATTTCCTAATTTTAAATTCTTACATCTCACCTACCCCCACTATCTCTTACACAAGCCACCCTATTTCTTATACAAATTTAATGCCTCTCTTCCCAATGTGTGCTCACATTTCCCCATTTCACCCCTTTCCATGTTGTGACACTTGTCACAAAGCTAATAAATCTTCATTCCTTGATCCAAACCCTATCTCTCTTTCAATGTCAACCCTTCATTAACCAATCAATCCTAGTCTTTGATTCCTCTCACCAAAATTCTATATAATGAGGCTTTGGCTCTCATTCTTTCAACACACATTCTCCATATCCTCATTTTTTCCAAATCTCCCATCCAAGCTATCACTAACCTACCATCATCATGCTAAAAGCTTGAGCAACCACATCCATTTCCATCATTTGGAGTAAATTTTCAACATATAGGTGCAATATTGTGAGCTCAATCCATGAAAAGGAGAAGACTATGAAGGCATAAATCTTATTTATGCATTTCCTTTATGATTTTCATCTATTTCACTTAATATTCCTCTTTTTCCTTCTTCATTTTGGCATGCCCAGTGGGACCCATGTCCCTTTTCTAACATTTGGTTTGAGTTTTTGTTGAGTTGAAGCTTGCAAGTTTGGTGTTCTGTAGAATCATGCTTCTGTCACGAATTGTTGTGCCTCCATCACGACTTCCTATGCTTACGCTTCATATTGCTATGCCTGTTTTTGATATCTTGGCACCTATGTCGTGACTTGTTGTACCTACGTTCCTGATTGTTGCACCTCCATTCGGCGATACTATTTCCTAACTTCATTAACTTCTATTTCTTAGAGTTATTGTGCATTTCACTTGCATATTTGACTTAGTATTTAAGTCTTAGACTAACTAAAATTTGTGTTTGTAGTATTTTCTCTATTTTTATTTGTAGCTACCATCTTCACATTAAGAAAAAGATTAAAAAAAATTACAAACTATCTAGAAAGGAACAAAAATATATACCTAGGTTAAACAAATTCCCTAGATACACACTACACATTTTATTTTCGGTCTTAAAATTTACCTTAAAGGGTTAAAGAACTCACATTTAACTTTCATATTTAGCTTTTTGTCATAATTTTTAATTTTGTTTTAGGTCTCTATTTTGCTATGCCTTTGCAGAAAATAGTTGCGCCTATGTGCCAACTTGCAGTGCTTGTGATCTATATTTCAATGCCTATGTAGAGACTTGTTGTGCTTGCATAGCAACTAGCTGCACCTACACAACGACTTACCATGCCTCTATCTTAACAAAAGCACAACTTTGTCTGTAAAGTTGTGCCTCTGTTCCATAGTGAACTTTTTAGAATTATTTTAGTTGTTTTCTTCATCTAATATTTGTTTTTGAGTTACTAATACATGTTGTAGGGTTTTAATACTTTTTTAAGGAAAAAAATCATAATCTATTATTTTTATTATCCAAAAATATTTCCTTTAGGGGATTTTCCCTCAAACCCCTATTAGTAGGGGATCCAAATTTTCCTTCTGGGGATCCCCCCTACACCCCCTATCGCTGAGTTAAGTGTACCAACCCCCTCATTGCAAAAGGGGTTACAAATTTTTATGATTATCATCATGCTAACAATTTTTTTCTTTGATCACCTTATCATCTAACCCCTTTTTGGTGCAACTTGAAATCGGTTGTCAAAGGAAAAATCATCAAGCTAACAACATATTTCTTTCGGATTCGCTTGTATAATGCTTCCTTTTTTCAACTAATTTAGGCACATTTTGTTTCTTTAAGTGAGTGGTGTGTATGCTCTCCTCTCACACCTAGTGTGATCTTGAGGATCAAAAACATCACTTACTCTTTTTCGTTTCTTTTATCCCAAGGAACCCAATGTGTGTATGCTCTCCCCTTGCAATTCATGTAATCTTGGAGATCAAAAAAACCTGGATCATTACTTTTAGGGGGCCTGCTTAGGGATTTCATCACCCTAGAGGACAACCCCAACTCATGTGTTCTAGAAGAGTATAAAGAGTAGGAGGTGAATCGAAAGACACCTCTCTTAGAAGTGGAATCTTGTGAATTTGGGCTAAGCCTCCAAGAAATTTATACCTTGGATAAGTGAAGGTGGAGAGTGGGTTATCCTCTCCTCCTATGTGTTTGGCATTATTCCCTTTCATCTGTGGATTTGGGCCTCATGTACCCTTGAGGTATTTAGAGGACTTCCTAGTAGCCTTGTGTATCCTAGATTAAGACCTTTTGGTTGTAGGCTAGTGTGGCACAAGGGATGCACATCACACCCTATAGATTCCCACCATATGGCTCCCTTGAGTGAAACAAAAATCCTCAGCTTTTCAAGGAGAGGGTGATTGGGTTATCCTTCCATTCTAGGAGGTGCCTAGCTATCCACTCTCACAAAGACACAAGTGTATACACCCCCTGAAGGTGTCCCTACCCTTGAGTTGAAGGAGATTCCAAGTTTGGAGAAATCCAAGTTTGTGGGACCACACTAGAATATAAACCCACTTGAATAATTTAGGTTATGAAAAAGTGCTTGAAATGTCTTCTTGTGCAATACCAGTGAAAAACAGACCAGCCAAGGGTTTGAGGATTGAACATACACTACAAAAATCCATCAAACTTGGACACATTATTTGTTTTTATGCTTTTAATTCTATCTCCTAGTCAAGCAAGCAAAAACTTCACCTCATCCCATCCAATTATTCCTATGCTAATCATCCCTCCACATCCTAATCATACCATCTTTTCCATCCTAATCATTCCTTTTCATCATAACCACCTAATCCTAATTATCCCATCCTAATTCACTATTTTCATCTTAATCACCCCCCATCTCATCATAACCATACCTTATTATCCTAAACATCCATTCTCATCCTATTCCCCCTTCTTCATAACCACCTAATCCTAATCATCCCATCCTAATCCATTATTTTCATTTTAATCACCCCCCCATCTCATCATAACTATCCCTTATTACCCTAAGCATCCATTTTCATCATATTCCCCCTTCTTATTAAACACCTTATCCTAATCATCCCATCATAATCCCCTATAATCATTCTAATCATCCATCTTGTCCAAATAATCCCATAATCTATATCCAATCTATCCTTAATCCTTCATTTAGGACCTTAGGCATAATTTTCCCAATCCATTTGAGGTCCTAATCATTATCCTAATTATCTTCCATAATCCCTATCCAATTTCATCATTAAACTTGGTCCTAATATCCTCTATCCATCATCATCCTTAATCCATCCTTCACTATCATCCTTAATCTTCATCCTTCATCATCATCTTAATCCAATCCCCCTTTCCAACCTAATACCATTCTAACCAAATCCTAATCTAATCCGTCTACCCCTCATAAAAAATCCAATCATCTATTATCCATCTATCTATCTCAACCACACATCCAATCCCCATCCTTAATCAAAAACCATCATGTAGGCATCAAAATTTTCTTAAGGGTGTAATCTCCTTCATACCTCATATTATTTTATCATCATCAAGATCTTTCATCTAAGGATCCTATCCTTAATCCACTACTCACAGTAAAAAATCAAGACCTTAATTTGATTTCATCTTTAATCCAAACTTGCTTATGAACATTAGCCTATCTTAAGTATAGTTATCAAATCAAATCAATTCCTACTACTTAAGAAATTTTCCTATCTTAAGTAGAAATCAAATCAACTCTTCCTTAAGAAAATTAGCATATCTTAAGTATAGAGAATCAATCTTAATCAAATCAAATCATTTTAAGGTCTTGACATTTGATCCCAAGTCTAATCCCATCCTCCATTTTCATCATCATATTTCATTCTTATAATCACCTATCTTGTCCTAATCATCCCCTAACATATCTCCAATCCATACCTAATCTATCCTCATCCCAAACCAATCCCAAACTTTCCACCTCCAATCAACCCTCCACCATGTCTAACCACTTAATCTATCCTCCATCCAGCCTAATCTATTCTAATCCACCTTCATCCATTCCAACCTGACGTAATATCATGCACCCATATCCTAATCCCTATGATGATATTGAAAATATTGTGGATCACCTTGAATCCATGATCATTAGACAAAATTCTCCAAGCTTTCACTAATCACCCATCCAAAGTCCCTCTAAAATCCCACCCACATCCATACCATCCATGTCATCCTCATGGGTTTCCATCACCAATTGTTTCCTCACCCACTACTTTAATAATGATAGGGATGCCATGCTTAGATATCTCCTTGGAATTGATGCTAAGCTTCCATCCTCCCCACCTTCATCCAATCCCAATCATACCCTCTTTCTTATCATTCCCCTTCATTTGAAAAGGGATACCAAGCATTTAGCCAAAATATCCATCCAAATCCATCCAAATCCAAAATTCCCATATCCCAATCCTTTTCAAGCTCCCCATCCTCATCCTCAATTTACCAATCCATGGAAGATTTCACTTCTTATTCCACTTGTTCATCTCCCACATCTTTAAAATCCACATCACCCAAATCTTACCAATCAAGTTCACCCCATGTCCCTCATAATAATTGGATCCAAGGAATATTTGTAAAGGTTCTTAATTCCCCATGAAAAAAAAAGTTGTGAAATATTCCCATGTCATGCATCCACCTTCATCACCTCCACATCAAAAAAATATCAATCCCCTAAATCTCATCAATCCTCTACTACTCCATCCATCAAAGTTTAAACATCTATCCAACCTTTCTCCCCCATCACACCATCCACATCAAATAAGATATGTCAATCCTCCAATCCAAAGCATGCTAACATAGATTCACTCCATATAAATATCAAGTAAACCATTCTCCTCCATCATATGATCCCCTTCCATCTCATGATCCCTTTTAAATCAAGATAAAGTACACCCTCCACCCCATCTAATAATCCTCTCCCCTTCCATAATCAAAACACCCCTCCCACTTCATTTCATGATCCCCCTCCATCTCATAACCAAGAGAACACTATACCATCTACCCCATCCCATGATCCTACCCTAAGTCAAGATAAAAGCATCCCTTCATCTCCATCTCATGATTCTAATCCTCCATAAGATCCCATCACCCCTATCTAAGCTACCCATGGACCCCATATTTATCAAATGGGTTCCTCCACTTTCATCCAAGTAGGCTTACTTCAAGAGCCTATCATTACTTCCATAACATATTCCCCTCAAAATGGACTCACATCTTGCTTCCAAAATAACAAGTATCCCATTGGAAAAAAATATTTTTCAAGCCATGAATTATCAAGGAAAAGGATTAGGCATCCATGAAAAAGGAATATTAGAACCCCTACAAATCCAATATAATCCTAATTATCATGGCCTTGGTTATAAAGCTCTAGAAACTGGTACTCCTTCCACTCATCCTAAATCCAAACATTCACATTCCACATCCTCCAAATCTATCTTTGAACCTTATGTTCCAAATCCCAATCCCTCATCACTTCCATCCATTTTAGGTCCCTATTTCCCAAAAAAAATTCCTTCATCCCCTCCATCCATCTTGGGTCCTTACATTCCACCACCTATCACTCCTATTACAAAATGTCTATCCTATTTACCCATCACCTCATATCCCAAATCAAGATCAACCAAGGCACACAAATTTGAAATACCTCCAACATACTACTTACACCAACTCATCCATAATACATCCACATCATTCATATCCATCTACTAATCCCATTTCTCTTGGAAGAAAATTGGATGCCAAATCTCAAATGGATAAAGCCAAAAATCCACAAAAATCAAAGGATCAACATGTCCCTTCAAAAATACATGCAAAATAAAGGAAAAATATGGTCCAAAATATAAAATTCCAAAGGACACAAAGGCCCATGAAGAAAAAACCAAAAACCATGTGGATTCCAAAAATACTCATTGAATCAATGTATCCAAAAGAAAAATAAAAATTGGCATCCAAACTTGCTTATCCAAAAGTATCATCTAATTCCAAGTCTTCCATCCCATATAATATTCCTTCATCACCCTCATCTATTTTTGGTCCTTATGTCCCAAAATATACACCTACTCCTCCATATAAACCTCAAAATCCAAAATCCACTTCACTTCCACAATTCCACCACCCTTTAGGGAGTGTGCCAATGTTGATCTTGCCGAAACTTTGATCCACTCATCCACATGTCTTCCGTCAAACCATCCATTATCCAAAATCCATTTTCCATCCTTCCATCCCTCTTATCCAATACTTTGCATAAATACATAACCCTCTCCATAACCCAATCCATTTTATCTCCTTCACCATCATTCTACCAATGTATATGAGCATAATAGCACATAATCAACGGATACCATCTATGAAACTAGATGCTTGAGTCCTTCCTCCCCCATCCCCTTACACTCTACACTTGGGGAAAAGATCCATCCATACCACATATTATCCACATCCTATCTAATCTATCCTCCCCTTTTCCATCCTTTGATCTTGACAAGGCTAAGGATATACATGTGCATCAAAAATCCTACCTCTCTTATGTTATCCATTCCTTATCTCCCATCCTATCCAAATCAATCCACCCATCCCATATTTGATATTGATAAGGAGTATTCATGCTATCATACATGCATACCTTATCCATATCCCTCATTATTCGCCATCCCATATCCAATATCCTATCTCCATCTCCCCATCCTATGTAGTGCATCCTCTCTCTTCATCCTTGATATTCATAAATCTAAGGGAAAAATATCCATGCATGCTTTGGAAAATTCCATCCTCACCCTTGCTTCCATCCATGTCCTTTAGGCACTATCCTTGCATCTCATCCTACTATTCTTCCATCCATGATTGCACTACCTCTAGTGTGGGGCATCTTAGTCCTTTACAACTAGTCCTTGGACATCCATCCTCCTATCCATAATCCACCATCCTCTTATCTTCCATATACTAAATCCATTTATCTCTTATCCACACAATCCATTTATTCTTCCATTCATTTCCTAAGACTTGGTTCTCCCTTGTCATTGGATCCCATCCATTCCTCTATTCTTCTATAGACACCTAAAATTGTCCTGACTGGAAAACAATGTTATTTAACTAACTCTCACCCTTTTGATTAAATAATACATTATTATTTAAATATTATCATTTCTCATATTCATCTATTAATTAAGTGATTTAAAATTATTTAATTAATTCATCCTCAAATCAGTATTTCACATCAAACACATCAAAAACCCTAATTTTCTCTATTAATTGAATAATATTACATTATTTAATAATTCACTTTTTTCATCAATTTTGACCAATTAAATAAATTTCATTTATTTAAAAAAGTATTAATCTAACTTTATTCTTCCTGATTAATTAAATAACATCAATTATTTAATTATGTTGCTAATTCACTTTATTCCCCTATGTCAACTAAATTATCAAAACTTAATAGTTTAATTAAATCACCTTCCTGCCAAAATTTGAATAATTTAATTATTCAAAGACATCATCAAAATAAAATTCAAACAAATACCACTTTGTTTGCAAAAATCAAACTTAATTTGCACATTCAACTCCAAAAGGATTAATTAATTAAATCAATTAAATAGTTATCCTCACCCACTTTCATGATTGAGAAAATTGCTCCAACATGATTTCCTCACCCACTTTATTCAATTTCATGAATTGCTCCACATAATTTCCTCAATCCCATTGAAGGCTCAAATTGATTTCTTCAATTTCATGAATTCCTACACCTATTTCCTCAATTCCACTAAACACTCAACAATGATTTCTTCAATCACACCGATTACATAATCAAAATACACTGATTATTCCCATCTAAATCCTCTCAACATATTTTGACCGTCGATCAATATATTCTACTACACGATCTCAAGCATTCATTTTGAATCAAAAATTATATATAACAAACCTATTTCTTCTAAAAAATTATCAGAGAATCAATATAGTTTATGCAACAAAGTAATGCTAAGATCTTAATTGACATTGGACAAAGCTTCAACCCATATCTTCGATCAACACACACATGTTCTTCAAGCATTCACACACAACAATGGAGGCTTCATATTGAATTGAATAATCCAACATATGTCAATACAGATACAATCTGACACAGGATGGTAAAGTTGTTTTATTTTGAATTCATTGTTATTGCTTTTTGTCAATTTCGTTCTTGAATTCTTGATTTTATAGTTACATTTTGTCAGTGAAGGGCATAAATCAATTAGCATTTTGTTGTTTAGATAAGTTTCTAACCATCAAAATGATCTATTGCATCTTCTTGATTTCCCCCTTGCACATTCTAGCACGCCCAGTGGGACCATGGTCCTTAGCACTAATTGTTTTGTGAGCTAATTTTGAAGTTGCAGGTTCCAAAAGTGCACGGGAAAATATTTCACACATAAGCTACATGAATTTCGTGCACTTGACTATTTTTTTTGTGCACTTGACTCTTTTTTTTCATGCACTTGACTTTTTTTCTTGCACACTTGACTTTTTCTCGTGCACTTGACTTTTTCATGCACTTTTATAAAAATAATAGGTGCACACTTGAATTTTTCTCACGTACTTGACTTTTCATGCACTTTTGCAAAAATAATAGGCACACAATTGATTTTTTCATGTTCTTTTGTAAAAAAAACAAAGGCCGCACTTGACTTTTTCAGGTGTAGTTGCTCCTAACAGGGCTGCTTTTGCTTGAAAGTTTTGCTTTTGCTCTATAGTTTTTATCTAAATTCTGCAAGTCAATTTTTGATTTCTAACATTAACGATCATTTGATTTGGATGTTTGATAGGTGCTAATGTTATTTATGTAGGATTTGTAGAAGTATAACATATATTTATCCAAGAACAATTAACATGTTTATTGCAAAGAAGGCGAATGGTCGAAGATTTTAAGTTTGCAA
Organism: Sequoia sempervirens; assembly: GCA_007258455.2. Taxonomy (NCBI): domain Eukaryota; kingdom Viridiplantae; phylum Streptophyta; class Pinopsida; order Cupressales; family Cupressaceae; genus Sequoia; species Sequoia sempervirens. The sequence goes on along the minus strand of VDFB02000363.1, from coordinate 97,503,069 downwards.
GGCTTTCATAGTTAGAAAACACTCAATTTGGTGCAATAAAATGAACCCCATAAACAAACATTTCAATTTTTGGTGCATCTAAAGTGAATGTTCAAAGCTTTCATAGTTAGAAAACACTTAATTTGGTGCAATAAAAATAACTCCACAAACAAATATTTCAATTTTTGGTGCATCTAAAATGAATGTTCAAAGCTTTCATAGTTAGAAAACACTCAATTTGGTGCAATAAAAAGAACCCCACAAACAAATATTTTGATTTTGGTGTATCTAAAATGAATATTAAAAGCTTTCATAGTTAGAAAAAACTCAATTTGGTGTAATAAAAAGAACCCCACAAATGAATGCTTTCATTTAGGTGCTCTAAAAGGGATTTATTTCAAAGTTTTCTAAAAACAAACAATTCTTTTTTTTTTTTTTTGTTGACAAACATGTGATTTATTTTGTTGACCATTAAGGACAAGGCTTTAGAATAAACATTTTGGTTGGTGCTTAAAAATGAACAAATCAAATTCTTGTTTTGTACATTGTGATATTCTTGTTTAAAATCTAGAACATTTCAATTTGGTGAACATAAAAAGAACCACTAATATCTTGTACACACCTTATTTCATTTTTTTGGATAGCACTGCTCGATGGGCTTACAAAGAAAATTGCAATAAAGTGTATACTATGTATTCTATGTTTTACAAGCTAGGTGTCTATCCTCGCCCCTCACACCTTTTAGTGATCTTAGGTGATGAAAAACATCTTGAGTTTTGCACATTTTTTTTCATTTCAAAGCACTACCTTTAGAGGGCCTGCCTTTTGAGACACATCTCATGCTGGAGAACTCAAAGACAAACCAAGCAGTACTTTATTTGGTCTGCTATATAAATTATTTTGGGTGTGAGGAAATTTCATCACCCACCTAGTGTAGATGCTCTATACCGATGAATATATCCCTTAGTATCTGTGTGATATGTCACCCTCAAGGTTTGGGAGGCCTCTTAATTTAGTGAATCACCGCATGCATAGATACCAGTTATCTAGAAACATGACTAAAAACCAATATTTGTAGAAGCCACCCCTTTTATCCAAAATATACTCTGAAGTGGTGCATTGGAACTTTGATTCTGAGAAGTTATTTACCAAGTCCGAATTATGGTTGAGCTTAAAACAATCTTCTATTTGTTGCATGTAAAATCATGCCTTTGGGGCATGAGGCAAGCTCATATAGGAGGAAGTGTCTATCCCTAGGGTGTACTTTGTCTTCACAAATTTTTTTCAAATCTATTCAGTTACTTTGAAACATCAAACTTTTTGCTTGAATTAAATATGAACACATCAAAACAAACACTCAACATGTTTATCAAAATCACAAACCATTTGAATTAGTGTATGATTTTAAGAGAAGCCCTACATTTGCACTCCTTAAGGATCTCCTTAAAGGTTTTCAAATAGTTAGGCTTTACTTTCAGGCTAAATTAGCTCAAAGTAAACATTGGAAACTATGGCTTGGGTTTCGTGATTTCACAACTAAAAGTCATAGACATGCACGTCACAAAAATGTATGCTTTTTGAGTTAGTCAAATACCATTGTACCACTTGCCATACTCTAACCATAGAGAAATTAAAGAAAAACAAACCCAAACTTAACAAAAATTTGGAGAAAATTTGCTCAAATTGGAAAAAATTACACAGCGGCTTCTTTTACACAAATTTTTATTGTAGTTGACCCATTTTTTGTTGTAGTTGCTGAAAATACAATGATTTTTCTCTCTGTCTACAACCAATCAATGGTAAACATTCACCACAGTTGTACCCTTTGTGCAATTGACTTTGAAATCTACGCATCTGTAAAATTTTAACACTTTTTCCATATAATTCTTATGTAGTTGACATTATTTCTACCACATTCGACCCAAAAAACCATTTCTTTTGACATAATTTGTGCTTTTTCTCTCATTGATTACATAGTCTCATAAATATAAAGGTTGCTTCTACAATTCATTTCCACACTTGTCCTAAAATTTGCTATAGTGAACAAGATTCCTATCACATTTTCCAGCTTGGTTGCTATTGTTGGCTTTCTTTGCTGTTTTTGACAAAATGGAACACATTTACACTTCATCATTGGCATAGTTGTAGCCCTCTACTGCAATTGACATTGACATTTGAAAAATTAAAAAATTTAAACTCTTTTTCCCTAAACTCTACCATAGCTACCAAGAATTCTACTGTAATTGACCCAAAGTTTGTTGTAGTTGCCTTATTTTCTAGTGAAAATTGGAAACATATCCAAAAATTGGTTAAGCTTTCCCATTAAGAAACCAAACATGCCACATCACTTTTTATACATCATTTCACCAAAAAAAAATCTCATCCATGGGGGCATCAATCTATTACCTGAATCACTCTTATCAAGGGTCACAAAAACATCAAGGGTTTCAAAATCACCATTAGGATAAAAATATACAACATCAACTTGCCTTAAATGCACTTGAAAATAGAATTGGAAAATTTTATCAACAATGCTTTGGACACCATCAAAAGAGTGAGTCATAATATCAACATCTTGACAATCCTCAAAACACAGATTCATATCATCAACAACATGTTCAACATCAAGATACCTCATACCAACAACCCCCATCCTATGAGCCTTATACAATGCACAATATCAACAAGGGCTACAACAACAAAATCAAGATCCTAATGTTATGAAAAATCAATATGGATCTTGCTTCATTCAAAAACCCCAACAACAAACAAACACATATCCTCAAACATCTCAATATCCACATCAACAACATTTCCAACATTACCAAAAGATTGATTCATATCAACAAAAAATTCTATTTCCACAACATCAAGTGAATCAACAACATCAATTGCCAAAAAAAAATCCACAACACCAAGGTGTACCTCAAATGCAATATCAAGATGTACCTCAATCACAGTATCAAGGAATTCCACAACACCAAGATGTACCTCAAACACAGTATCAAGGAATTCCACAACATCAAGGCACACCTCAAACTCAAGATCAAAGGATTCCTCAAGTTCAATATCAAGGTGCAACCCACCCTCGAGGTACCTACAACACAAAAAAAGGACTTAACCCTCCTTATACACAACATGGTTATCAAGGGTCTAAACCTTCACAAAAACCCACCTATGATCAAACAAATGTCATTGGACAACAAGGTTATAGTATCCTTCCAAACCAAACGAACACACCTATTGGCAATATAACCTTGCAATTACAAAATAACAATCAACCTGGTTACCAAAAAAATCAATCAAACAACCAATAGCAAAATCAAGAGCAAAACATTCAAGAGAGGCCATAGAGGCAATACTACCAACCAAGAAGGAAATTCACCCCTTTTGGAGAGACTTTAGAGGTAATCATGCACAAACTAGTACAATAGGACCTTATCAAAATCAACGATAGTCCAACTTATGGTGAAAACAAATTTAAAATCCCTTGGTATAACAAGTACGAACGATGTGAGTTCCGCAAAATCAAGGCTCACACAATGAAAAAATGCATAGAACTCAAAAATCTCATCCAAGATCTTATTGATAAAAAAGAAATAGCTTTTGAAGACAACATTCAAGGTTCAACCACTATGGAAAACACCAACAGTATCTCTACCTCAAATGTTGCAGATAATGATCAAGAGCTGTCTATCAATGATAACATTGAAAATATCTCAAAAGTTGAAAACAAAGATCAAGAGCCATCTACCAATGAAAAAATCAAAAAATATCTCTACCTCAAATGTTGCAAATAATGATCAAGGTCCATCTATCAATAATAACATTGACAATATCTCAAAAGTTGAAAACAACGATCAAGATCTATCTACCATTGATCATGTTAACAATGTCTCTACATCATCCAATGAGAAAAAGGACATGAATCAAGAAGTTATTCCCAATCATGATCAAAATCAATCACCAAAGTCTAGCAATGATCCAATCTAACATATATTAACACCATCCAACCTCATGGAAGTACTTATTGATGAAGAAGACACTCTTAATCCAACACTTATATCCAATACAAAAAATATAAGCCATGAGCTATCACCCATATGTCCACATTTCAAGGAAATCCAAGGATCCGTTACAAAAAATCCATTCTTTGAAATTGATCCATGTCAAGAGCATGAACCAAAGAATAATGAAGATAACACCACACAAAGTCAAGATCAAGAATCCCTATCATCAAAATACTATGATGACTTGGAAAGTATCTTCCAAAACGTCCAGTGTTTCCAAAAGAAGAACAAATCCATATACCAAGCGCACATACATCTACCCATGAGATGCCTACTCCTAATGGAAGTGTAGATGATCTTTAGCCAAAAAAAGAGTCTCATACTCTTGATATCATTACCAAGGAACAAGAGTTTCCTACTCTTAACATCTCTACACATGATCAAGGCATGGCAAAATCTATAGACATATTAGAAATTGATCATGAGGAAGACCCTTACAATAGTCAAAGAAGCACTCTTGGGTAGTACATCATTGGGTATACAATAGTCAAAGAAGTACCAAAATATCTTGAAGAACCATCAAAATCTGATATTTCACAGGATCAAGCTGAAGATATCAATCGGGAGGTTATCCCACATATTGAGGAACCTATCACTTATAAACTTGGATCACTTACCTTTGTTAGAGCAAGCTATCTTACCAATGAAGAAGCTATCACTTTTGAAGATCCACAACCAAGTAGAGAAGGATTAACACCTTGTTTCCAGGGAAAATTATATCCTATTGAAAATAAAAAATTTCAATAGATGAATTATCAAGATAGAGGACTAGGCCAACATGAACAGGGTATCCTAGAACCAATGCAGATTATTGGCACTCCTAAGCATCAAGGTCTTGGTTATTTAGAAATTAAGGAAGCTAAACATATCAATGATACCTCTATAATATTGGGGGCAACTTTCTCTAATGTAAATATCAACATAGAGAACACAAAGAGTCCTTATGCTGAAATTGCTACCAATGCTACAACTAGCCATATCATCAATCATCATTCACACATATTTCGATCCTCTAATTGGGACCAACAATAAGAGAGAAAGTTATATCAATGAAAAGAGGAAATAATTGAAGCAAAAGAATCAACAAAGTAAAATGGAAAAAGCAAATAAAAAATGGATACCAAAGCAAAAGAAAGAAAATCATCTTTATCAAACTCCATCAGCCAAAGAAACTATGGGGAAAAATAAAAAAAGGCAAGTTCATCCATCAAAGATGTCCAGTGATGCAAAAGAAAGCTTCACGAGCAACCTACAAGGTATATCAAGAAATTGGTACCAATCGAATCTTTATATCCACCCATTATTGCTCATCATCCCAAGTTTGGAGAGTCAAAAATTCTAAACTGCAGACCAATCCATTTGAATCTCAATACATTTCACCACCCATGATATCTAAATTTTGCATTGACCATGTGTTGGCTGCAACTCTTTATCATAAGGACTCTAAAGGCATGCTATTGCGATGTGCACATCAATGTAAGTTTAACTTCAGTATCAACAAAGATGAAAAGAATTATCAAGGGTGACACTCAAGCATCCACATCTTAGCAAAACAACTCCTCCAATTAGGATATCGTTGGCACGCCATGAAAGCAATAACACTAATATTAGCACCAACAGTATCTATATCAGCACCACTAGGTGGTTCAACATAAGAAAAAAAAATTGTCACCATGATGAAAACCTGGTAAATAGGCATCCTGTGTGACATCAAAAAAAATAAAAAATCAAGAAAATAGTCAAGAGAAAAATCGTCCTCCAGTGAAAACCACTATGGTGGCACTTTGGACAAGTACCATGGTGAAAACCTAACAAACATGTGTCATGTGTAGAATTGAGCATCTACGTGCACCATTTGAAGTGGAAGCATCTTAGAATATCCATAATAAACCCAATCCATTTTTATCCAAAATCCAACTTACCTTGATCTTGACAAATTTTTAGTGTACACTTTACACTTTCTTATGGAAAACATCTTGACATGGGTCACTATCATTGATCCTATATGATCTAGCATTATTTGAGCTGAAAGGCATTGTCCCAAAGGGGAAACTCTATCCAAACATACTATCCTATCACAAGATAATCCATCATTGCTATAAATTGGGGGAAAATACTTACATCTTGCTTCAGAATAAATCTTAATGTATGTCTTCTAACTCAGTGTGATCTAGGCATTCATCCCAACAACAAGGTGTACCACTAACACACTACCAACACAACCATCGAAAAAATTCATCCCAACAACAAGGTATACCGCCAATGCACTACCAAGGTAACCTTTAAAACAATTCGTCCCAACAATAAGGTGTACCACCAATGCACTACTAGGGTAACCTTCAAAACTATCAAACAAAATAAAAAAAATCTAGAAAACAACAAAAAATAAAATAAAAATGGATTATTCCTTCACTCAAAATTATAAGATATCAACATTTGCTTGAACCTCATGGCTAGTTCAAGTAAATTTTCATTGAAGTCTCAAATTGATTTCTTCAATTTCATGAATTGCTCCACCTATTTCTTCAATTCCATTGAACACTCAACAATGATTTCTTCAATCACATGGATTACATAATCAAAATACATTATTTATGCCCATCTAAATCCTCTCAACATATTTTGACTGTCGATCAAGATATTTTACTACACAATCTCAAGAGTTCATTTTGAATCACAAATTCTATATAACAAACCTCTTTCTTCTCAAAAATATTGGAGAATCAATATAGTTTATGTAATGAAGTAATTCCAGTTGTTAAGGTTCAGGAAAATTGGAGCAATAAACATTAATAGTTATATGCAGATTAAATAACCTAGAAATAACAATGAAGAATAAAAAAAGAAGAGATCAACACAAAAATTTAATGTGGTTCACCCAATATGGGCTATATCCATAGAAACTTAGCCACCCAATGATTTTATTATCCAGTACAAAAATATTACAATCTCGCAAATTACACACACCACAACTTACATCCCAACTGCTTATAAAAATAATTTTGGAAGCTTTCAGAATTAGGGATTTACAAAGTCATTTTTTTCACTTGACATGTTAGCGGGAAAACCTTGACGTGCTAACTAATTTTTTTTTTTAGGGGCTACACCCCTGAACCCCTGCTATCAGGGGTTTCCACCCCTAAACCTTCACTATCGGGGGCTTCCACCCCTGAACCCCCACTCGAGACCTAGCCCAGACTGGAACCCTGGTGAGGATATGTTATGAGTGTACATTATTTGCATGATCAATCACCACATATCAACAATCTCCCACTTGAAGACTGATCAGGCTCCACACCAAACAATCTCCCAAAAAAATGTTATGCTTTAAGTCAATGCGGGTTGAACTACATGGTATCTACATGTACAACGTAGGCAAGGCTTATCTCTGATTATCCCTTGAGGCCTTAGGTAAGTCCTCTTAGGTTTCTATCATGCTTTCTTTCAACTTAGTCAAAAAATACAAAATCCAAAAATATTCACAAAAAAGTAAAAAATTCAAAAACATTCACAAAAAATACAAAATTCAAAAACATTCACAAAACATCACAAAGCACAAAAACATTTGAAAAGTTCCAAAAATAATATCTCTGTCATTTCCTATCCACAATAAAACATCATGCATAATAAGAAAATCATCACACTCACCCTTTGATGAAACAAACAAGAAACAAAGAAACATCAAAAGTTAGAACTTTCAAGCAAACAATCATAAAGATTTGATCACAATTGGAGAACAACAAAGCCAACGTATCAATTACCTATCTTTTGACAATTCACCAACAACATCCTAAGATATGTCTTAACGGATCCGTTCCTATGATAGACATGATCAACACTAGATAATAGCCCTACCCCAATCAAATATGGCAAATGATATAACATCATTGTTTTATCTTTTTGTTATCTTTTTGATTTACATTATTGACTCATTCCTAGGATCTCTCAAGGATTTCCATAAGGATTTAGAGAGGAAGGAATGAGGGAAAATGAGTGTCATTTTAGTTTGCTATGTTTGTGGATATTTTTGTTATACTATCATGACAAATACTTGCTTTGTTTTGAGTATGGAAGTTATTTTTAAGCATTTCATGTAGCAGTGGCATATTAGGTGCTTAATACCTCTTGTGTTATTGGTCTGACATGTTTTAAAGCTTCTCACCCATACACTCTAATAGAGTTTCCACATGTATGGTATGAGCAAGAATATTCTTTGTTTGTCGAGTTAAATTCCACATAATGGATACAACTCCACCTTGGTCATCAATACCCTGGTGCATCGTGTCTATTTGCTACATCAATAAGGATTGTTAAAGAAACAGAGCCTTCATGAAAGAAAAATAAAATTAATCAATGACTAACACCATCAACTATTCTTCACTTCTTACATTTTCTTCGTCACAATTTCTTCTATCAGTCCTTGCACTTAAACGCATCACATCAGCTTATTGGAAAAATTGGTTCGTTATCCAAAATTTTCACCAAATTTCCTGAGGGGGCACCATGCATGCCATCCCATCTGGGGTATAGTGGGAAAATTATGGGGCATATTGGGGAAACTCTTGAGCAACTTTTTTTTATTTTTCTTTGAAATTATGCTCAAAATTGCATTGTATCAAGGAGGGGCAAAATGTAGACACCTAAAATTGTCCTGACTAGCAAACAACACTATTTAACTAACTCTCACCCTTTTGATTAAATAATACATTATTATTTAAAAATTCTCATTTCTCATATTCATCTATTAATTAAGTGATTTAACATTATTTAATTAATTCATCATTTCACATCAAATGCATCAAAAACCCTAATTTCCTCTATTAATTGAATAATATTACAATATTTAATTAATTCACTTTTTTCATCAATTTTGACCAATTAAATAAATTTCATTTATTTAATAAAGTCTTAATCTAACTTTATTCTTCCCAATTAATTAAATAACATCAATTATTTAATTATGTCATTGATTCGCTTTATTCCCCTAAGTCAATTAAATTATTAAAACATAATAGTTTAATTAAATCACTTTCCCTCCAAAATTTGAATAATTTAATTATTCAAAGACATCATCAAAATTCAAATCAAACAAATACCACTTTATTTGTGAAAATCAAACTTGATTTGCATGTTCAACTCCAAAAAGGATTAATTAATTAAATCAATTAATTTTAATTGTCTTCACCCACTTTCATGATTGAGAAAATTGCTCCAACATGATTTCCTTACCTACTTTCTTCAATTTCACGAATTGCTCTATCTAATTTCCTCAATCCCATTGAAGGCTCAAATTGATTTCTCCAATTTCATGAATTTCTCCACCTATTTCCTCAATTCCACTAAACACTCAACAATGATTTCTTCAATCAAACCAATTACGTAATCAAAATACATTGATTATGCCCATTTAAATCCTCTCAACATTTTTCAACCATCGATCAAGATATTTTACTACGTAATCTCAAGTGTTCATTTTGAATCACAAATTCTATATAACAAACCTCTTTCTTCTAAAAAATTATTGGAGAATCAATATAGTTTATGCAATGAAGTAATGCCAGTTGTTAAGGTTCAGGCAGATTGGAGCAATAAATATTAACAATTATATGCAGATTAAATAACCTAGAAATAGCAATGAAGAATAACAAAAAAGAGATCAACACATAAATTTAACGTGGTTCACCCAATTATGGCTACATCCACATAAACTCAGCCGCCCAATGATTTTATTATCCAGTACAAAAATATTACAATCTTGCAAATTACACACACCACAACTTACATCCCACCTGCTTATAACAAGCTTTTTGGAAGCTTCTAGAATTAGGGTTTTAGAAAGTCATTTTTTCACTTGACGTGTTAGTAGGAAAACCTTGACGTGTTAATGAGGAAAAACCTTAACATGCTTATGAACTATTTTTTTAGGGGCTACACTCCCAAATCCCTACTATCAGGGGTTTCCACCCTAAACCCTCGCTATCAGGGGATATTGCCCCCAAACCCTCGCTTAGGACCTGACTCGACCTGAAACCTCGGTGAGAATACGTTACCAATGCACAATATTTGCATGATCAATTACCACATATAAAAAATCTCCCACTTGGAGACTGATCAGGCTCCCCACCAAACAATATCCCACTTGGAGACTAATCCTAGAGAACATCACTGCACTTGTAGCTCCCACTAGATTATAGGTCTGTCTGGTTTCTTATATCCACCATTACTAGTCGTGAAGGCCAACAAAAATTGATGAGAAAATTGGTTTCTCCTACGTAACCTCCTTTGTGAACATATCTGTAGGATTCACACTTGTGTGAATTTTCTCCAAGCTTCAACTGTCCATCCTCTAAAAATGATCAAATGAAGTGGTATCTAAGCTATATATGTTTAATTTTTGAATACAAAGTTGAATTCTTAGCAATATGAATGAAACTCTAGCTATTAGTGTACAAAGGGCTATCTTCTTTTTCATTGTCCCAATTCCTCCAAAAAATGTTGTAACCAAACCATCTCCTTGCTAGCTTCTATAGAAACAACATACTTAGCTTTAGTGGTTGAAAGCACAACAACCTTTTACTTCCTTCAAATCCAACTAACTACAATATCTCCTATAGTAAAAACATACCTTATAGTACTCCTCCTGCTATCAATATCACCCACCTGATCAGAGTCAACATATCCTTTGAGAGAAGAATTTTTTCCTCCAAAACATATTTTCTTTGAAGTAGTACCTCTCAAATATTGGAGAATCCATTTTATCGCATTCCAATGTTTCATTCTTGGATTTCTCATATGCCTACTTAGAACTCCCATTGCATGTGCAATATCTGGCCTTGTGCATACCATTGCATACATTAAGCTACCAATAGTTGATGCATATGGTATTTTAGACATTTTTTCTTCCTCTTGTATCTTTGGACACATCTCCTTAGTCAACTTAAAATGACTAGGCAAAGGTGTACTAACTGCTTTTGTGTTCTGCATATTAAACCTTTCAACACCTTCTCTACATACTCACTTTGAGACAAAAATAATTTTCTGTTTGTCTTGTTCCGTGTGATCCTCATACCAAGGATTTTCTTTGTTGCACCCAAATCCTTCATAGCAAATGAATTTTCTAATTTTTGCTTAAGTTCATTAATATGCTGCATGTTAGACCTGGAAACAAGCATGTCATTAATATAAAGCAACATGATAATATAGCTCCCATTATTCAATTTATTAAAATAAACACAATAATCAAAATAACATATTTTGTAACCTTGTTTAGCCATAAAACTATCAAATTTTAAATACCATTGCCAAGGTGCTTGCTTTAGGCCATACAAACTTTTCTTTAACCTGCAAAAAAAATCCTCCTTACCCTGGACCTCATATCCCTATGGTTGTTGCATGCATATTTCCTCTTCCAAATCCCCATGGAGAAATGTTGTTTTCAAATCTAAATGTTCAAGATGCAAGTTTTCCGTAGCCACAAGACTTAAAATAGTTCTAATAGAAGTCATCTTTACAACAAAAGAAAATATTTCATCAAATATACCTTTTTTTCTGTGCAAAACCTTTTACCACAAGTTTGGCCTTATATCTTTTCTTGCATCCATCTTCTTCCTTCAACCTACAAACCCATTTATTTGGCAATGCTCTTTTACCTAAAGGAAAATGGACTAAGTCCCAAGTCTAATTCTACAACAAGGAATCCATTTCCTCTTTCATGCCTAGCTCCCACTACTCTTTGGTATCTACTTGCATTGCTTCTTCATAACCTTTAGGTTCACCAGAATTAGTTAATAATATAGAATATATCGATGGAGAAAATATTTCTAGAGGTCTAGTTATCTTTGTAGAATGTCTAACACTTGCGGGAGTTTGTGGGATAACTTATTATTGTTGAGCATTAGGTACCACTGGCATTTTATTTTTTGGAATCTCATCCAACACCACATATTCCTTTTTGGCCTGTTCATACTTCTTTTCCTACAGCTGATCCTTATACATGACCTTCTTATTGAATATAACATCTCTACTCCTAATGATTTTACGATTTTCATAATCCCATAATTGATAACCAAATTCATCTACTCCATATCCAATGAAGGTACATTTTTTAGACAGCCTCAAGATTGGTTCTATTTTCTATATCAACATGGACAAAAGCTTCACAACCAAAGGTTTTTAGAAATGAGTAGTTTACCATTTTACCCATCCATGCGTCCTTTGGAATGCAACCATCCAAAGGATTTGAAGGTCCTCTATTTATTAAATAAAAAGTGGTATGTACAACATCTACCCAAAATTGTAAGGGTAGTCTAGCATGCAATCTCATGCTCCTTGCACGCTCCATAATGGTACTATTCATTCTCTTAGGCACACCATTTTCTTGTGGGGTTCCAAGAACCATTTTTTTCCTATGAATTCCATTGTATGAAAAGTAATTTTCAAATTCTCTATTGCAATACTTGCCTCCATTATCAGATTTGAGACACTTCAAATTTTTTCCTGCCTCATTCTCAACCAAAGCTTTCCACTTTTTAAAAATTTCAAACACTTTTCATTTTTGTTTTAGAAAATACACCCATGTTTTCCTAGTTTCATGATTAATAAAAGTAACATAATAGCAAGAGCCACCAAGAGAAGATACCTGAGTTGGTCCCCATACATCTGAATGCACAAGCTCTAATTTCTCACTTTTCTTCTCTTTCCCAACTGTGAGAAATCAAACTCTTTTTTGTTTTCCATAAACACAATTTTTGCTGAACTCCAAGTCAATCTACTTCAGACTTGGTAGAAAATTTCTAGAGTGAAGGATCTTCATCCCTTTCTCACTCATGTGCCCAAGTCTATGGTGCCACAATTCTATTTTTGTCCCTATAGCAAGTGCTCTAACTATCTTAGTAGTAACTGTTTCTATAGCAGTTAAGGTAGAGTAAGTATTACCAGTACACAAATACAATGTGCCTATCTTTTCACCTTTAGATACTACTAATGCACCTTTAGTGACCTTCCAAACTTTGTCTAAAATGGTAACTATGCAGCCTTCACTACCTAGTTGTCCTATAGAAATTAAATTCCTTCTCAAATTTGGAATGTGACTTACCTCCTGTAGCAACCATTCATTTCCATTCTGCAAATTGATTTTTATTTTTCCTTTTCCAACAATTGGGTAGGGTTCATCATCACCCAAATATACCTGTCCAAAATCACCTTGAACATAATCTACAAAATATTTCCTATGGGGTGTGGCATGAAATGAAACCCCTAAATCTATTACCCAAGAATCATTAACATTATCTAAACATACAATTAAAGCATCCTGCAATTTATTACTTGCAACATTAGCTTGCTTACTCTCATCATGTTGTATGTCTCCTTGTTTTACTTTTTGAGACCAACAATCCTTCTTCAAGTGTCCTAGCTTTGCATAGTGCCAACAATCCATTTTTCCTCTAGATTTAGATCTACCTTTCTTTGACTTCCCTTGACTTCCCATGATTTTTTGGATTTTTCCTCTCTCCTTTGTTCTTCCCTTGTTCTCTACAGTCAAGGAATTAACCGATGCTGAAGTCTCACCTATGCTTTTCTATCGCATTTCTTTGCTAAGGTTAACACCAACAACATCATCAAATTTCAATGTATTTGAACCAGAGATAGAGTTACTTACAACCATTACCAAGCTATTCCAACTTTCTGGCAAAGAACATAAAACTAAGAGATCCCTCACCTCTTCATCAAAATTCACTTTTATAGAAGTTAACTAATTGGTAATCATATTAAACTCATTTAAATGATCTGTCGCAAGTCCACCTTCAATAATTTTTAGATTAAACAAATGCTTCATGAGAAATACCTTATTTAAGGCTGAGGGTTTTTCAAATAATTTAGCCAAATATTCTGTCATATCTACTATTGTCTTTAATTTTGTTATATTGAATGCCATAGATAGTGTCAGGCACAACTGAATGGTTCCCAATGCCTTTCTATCTAAATCTCCCATTCTTCATCAGACATAGTAGCCTCTTTGTTTTTCCTTGCAATGGCCACCATAGATCCTTTTGAAACAAATAATCTTCCATAATTGATAATTCTGGCCATTGAACCTCTCAACCTTGAATTTTCCTTCTTCCATTGCTCCCACTCAAATCTAGAGGTCTCTTACCAATCAACCAACATACACATGGCTTTGATAGTAGTTGTTAGGGTTCAGGTAGATTGGAGCAATAAACATTAACAATTATATACATATTAAATGACCTAGAAATAACAATGAAGAATAACACAAAAGAGATCAACACAAATTTAACGTGGTGCACCCAATATGAGCTATATCCACAAAAAATCAGCCACCCAATGATTTTATTATCTAGTGCAAAAAATATTACAATCTAAAAAATTACAGACACCACAACTTACATCCAAACTATTTATAACAAGCTTTTTGGAAGATTTTAGAATTAGGGTTTCACAAAGTCATTTTTTCACTTGACGTGATAGTGGGAAAACCTTGATGTGTTAATGATTTTTTTTTTTGGGGCTTGCACCCCTAAACCTGTTGGAATGTGATTCTATTGATTGTTGTCATTAATGGTTGTCATTGATGTCAACATATCTTGGTTGATTTATTAAGGTTTGGTTTTGATGCTTTGGTAATCCAAATTGGTGTGCTCTGGATGTTGTGCTATGATGATCTATCTTTGGTCATGCTTGTCCTAGCCCCATTCATTTTTCAACCGAATGAGATACACTCTTATGGGTCTAGACCAATCTAGAAATTAGTTAATGTCCTCTGGAACATTGTTTGCATTATAACGTGTATATTCTATTCTTTGGTTTTGGATATCATGGTAAAGTGTAGCATGTTGATTTAAGCAAGGAGGTACTGTTTGGTCCACATTTCATTCCTTTCCACCGCGGGATTGTTTTTTGGTGACCTACTTCAAATTGTATTTGGCCGACTTAGGAGATTATGAAAGCATGGAATGGTATAAATAAAAGCTGATTCTGTTCGATGAAAGCAAGTGTGGTGAATGCGAATCTGAAAATCCATAAATTGTGAAGTATGAAAAAGTATACGACTGGAGGTAGCAAACGGTGAGATTCTATCCGGTGTCATCGTTGGTGATAGTTAGTTTAGTGGTGGATTCCCTTTCATCATTTTTCTGGTAGTGAGCCATTTTCTGTTGGTAGTGAGCATTTCTCTTTTGGTAGTGGTCCTTTCTCTTTTGGCAATGAGCCTTTCTCTTTTGGAAGTGTGCCTTTTTATCTTTGGCTGTAATAGATGAGTAGTGAGCCCACTGGTAGTGAGCCTTATCTGTAGTGAGTAGTGAGCCTTACCTACAAAGAGCCCTTGTAAAAATCACCTTAATTAGTGTCACCTTAATTGGTGTTTTATAATTGAGAATTAGCATTCTCCATGGTTTTTCCCTTCTTGGGTTTCCACGTAAATTTTGGTGTTCATTGTGCATGGTGTTGTTGTGTGCTTTCATGTTCATATCTGTTAGATTATTTTCTGATTGATTTAAGTTTTCTCTGGATTGATTAAAGTCAAGAAAATTGTTTTATAATAACTGATTCACCCCCCTCTCAGTTATTTGGACTATTCAATAATTGGTATTAGAGATTTTGTTCCTCGAAGAAGAGCTTAACCACTTGGGGAAGATCCGATGGTGCACAAATTGATAATTCCTATGTTTGATGGATCTGACTACAATTTTTGGAAAGTGCAGATGAGAGGTTACTTGATCTCTCTAGGCTACAAGACTTGGAAAGCTATTGAGACAAAATATGTTGACCGGAAAGTGGTCCTTCTTTTGCATATGAGACTGCAACATATGAAGAGAATGAAAAGGTAAGGTATGCAATCTTTAGTGCTTTGTCTAAGAATGAGTTAACAAAATTTATTTCATTGGGAACTGCTTATGAAGTTTAGAAAAATTTGAAAGAAATCTATGAAGGAAATGATAGAGTCAAATTATCAAAGAAGTTGACAGTTAAGCACAAATATGAAAACTTGAGGATGGAAGAAGGTGAGGATATACAAAGCTAATTTCAGAGAGTTGACAGTGCAGTGAATGAAGTCAAAAATCAAGGAGGTGTTGAGAAGTTGTTGAGATGATTTAGCATTGTTGTCATTAATGTTAAAACATAGATCTGAAAGGTTGTGCTTCAAATGATATACATAAATGATCTATCCTATTGAGTGCTATGATGTTACGTAGTATGGATGTTATCTTTGATCCGGATATGGTAGTACTTCCTTTTGGGACATTTGTGGAAGATAGTTAATGTAAAATAATGAAGTCTAATATTTTGACATTGGCTACTGTGCTCAAAGCTTACTCCAGGTAACCTTGCTATGTAGACATTCATGTAGCAAGTTACAAGTTTTGGTATTTTGTCATTGAAATTGATGATAATCAAGATTTGATCTTGGTTGTGGCATTCCCATCGACTTTAGAATATATTTCATGTAATTCAAAGTTTGCTATCTTTTGATAATTATGCTATGTAATGAACCTATCTTATATATGACCTATTTATGGGTCCCTTGGTAATGTGGTAAGAAGATCTTTATGTGCGACCTATCTTTTGGGTCTGGTGCTAGTGTGTAAGGCCTTATTGAATATTTTAAGGTTGTTCCTCATGCCAACATGTTTTGTGGTGATCTAAATTCAAATTGTGTTTGGTCGACTCAGGAGATTATGAAGACATTATGTTTTGCCAACCTAGGAGATTATGAAGGCATGGAATGGTATAAGTAAAAGTTATTTTTGTTTGATGAAACAAGGAGTGAGGAGTATGGTGTGTGCAAGAAGATACAAGGGTATGAAGGAAGAAGTAACCTGATTTGTAGAGGTTGTGCAAGGAAGGTGTGTAGAAGATTCTTGACCGGATTTGTTGCAGAAAAATATTGTGCTCTTAACTGAAACTTAATTCATGCATATGTAGATGCAACTTCATCAGTTCACTTTTTGTTAGTTAGACTATTTTTTTTTTACAATATTCAAGTAGTGAGCCTTTGTAAAAACCACCTTAACTAGTGTTCTTTAATTAAGAATTAGCATTCTCCATGGTTTTTCCCTTCTTGGGTTTCCATGTAAATTCTTGTGTTCATTGTGCTTGGTGTTGTGTGCATTCATGCTCATATCTGTTTAATTATTTTCTAATTGATATAAGCCTACTCCAGATTAATTAAAGAAAAGAAAATTGTTTTATGATAACTAATTCACCCCGGCCCCTCTCAGTTATCCTGACTGTTCAACAATTGGTATCAGAGCTTGGTCCCTTGGAGATAGAGCTTAACTGCTTGAGGGAGATCTTGGCAGTTTGAATAGATGGCAAGAGCTTATCACTTTGAGGAAGAACTAAAGATAATGTTAGATGATATGGAAAGCATGAAATTTGAAAATGAAGAATTGAAAGAAAACCTCAAGGAAGAAAATGCTTGTATCTCGAAGCTAAGGGAGAAAATCTAAAAATTCAAAGCAAGACACAAAGAGGTCAGCCAGGAATTAAAGGATTCAAAAGAAAGCATTGCGAATTTAAAACAATAACTAGATGAATGCAAGAATATTGAAGAAAATCTCAAAGATACCATCAAATAGAAATCAAAAGAAAATGAGAAGTTAGATCAAGAGTTAAGAAGGCTGAAAACAAAAGAAAGAGTATGTGAAAGTAGCATAATCCTAGATCAACTCTTTTCCCTACATAAATGTCAGGATAAGGGAGGACTTGACTTCTCCAGTGAAAACCCAAATTAGAACACTAAGGGTGAAGACAGAGCAGTTGAAGATGAAGCAAGATCTAGTCTAATAAGCAAGGTCAAGAACTCTAGAACACCTAAACAATCATCGTTTAGGAAACCAAATGCTCAAAGGTACTTATCATTTAATGGTTGTCATTTTCTATGCAAGAACTTTGGACATAAGGCTATAGAGTGTAGAAGAAAGAAGGAACCAAGTACTCAATGTTTTAACTATCACAAGTTTTTTCACAAATCAAGTCATTACATAAGTCAGTTATCTAATCTAGTTAGAAGGAACATAATGAATAATCTCTTTCATGGTTATTGCTATTTATGTCTTGGTTAGGGTCACAAAGCTAATCAGTGCAGATCTAG
Organism: Sequoia sempervirens; assembly: GCA_007258455.2. NCBI lineage: Eukaryota > Viridiplantae > Streptophyta > Pinopsida > Cupressales > Cupressaceae > Sequoia > Sequoia sempervirens. The sequence goes on along the minus strand of VDFB02000363.1, from coordinate 97,484,907 downwards.
GGTTCATTCAGTTAAGTCAGGAAAAAGATGTTACAAGTGCATTCAACCTAGACATTATGCTAACACTTGCATATATCAAAGATAACAAGTTTCCACAATCCATATTGATAATTGCTAAAATGATTTTTGGATTCGATTGTGTGATAATTATTTGCATCAATGTTTTGGATCACACTCTATGATCCAATCATCAAGAAGAGAAAAGAGCACAAGGATAAGAATAACAAAAAATTATCCTTGTGCTCTTTTCTCATCCTGATGATGGATCATAGAGTGTGATTTGAAATGTTGATGCAAAAAATTATCACACAATTGAATCCATAAATCATTTTAGCAACTTGTAGATATGTTGCTCTAGAAAATTATAAAAAAAAAGGTCAAAAAATCAAATGAATCTAAGTAGAAGACCGTCATGGTGTGGAAGAAAAAGGAAATGAGTGTGAGAACTCTTCTATGGTACTAGATCCTAGTACAAGCTCTTCCAGAATCTGAGCCAACTGCCTTGCAGGCTTAGGGGGAGTATTGCTATGCATATCCCATCAGTTCCCCTTCTTCGATGTAATATTATGTTTTTTTGACATGACTAAGTTTGATCTGCTTGGTGATGTATGATGAAGCTTAATCCAGTTGATTAAAAAGTGAAGTACATTTGATGACATCATTAATGTAAGTTTTTGGTGGCAAGTTCATCATGAGAAATTAAGGTTAAAAGGTGGATTTTTCAAAAAAAATCTCACAGTTTGAAAAGAAGTTTCATGAAGCGATAAAATATTGAAGAAGCTAAGTGTGATGATGGAATCTGTTGATAGAGAATCGAGTAGAGGTATTCTGCTAAGGCTGAAGGGAGTAGAGTTGGAAAAATTTGATCATCAGAAGATGAAGGAAATGGAACTAGGGTTGAATTTTGATGACTTGTAGATTGTAAGTGCTCTGGGTATGGATTTATGGGGAGAATTTCCTTGGTTTTCTAACAGAGAATCTATCTTGTTCCTATTGAGTCGATTCAAGCAAGGTAGCATTATTTTGGACAAACCTTATATGATCACTAAGGAAGCTATTGAAGCTATTACTAGATTGTGTAGTGTTAGTGACCTTCCTGGGAAGAAAACAGTGAAATACAAAGATGTGGAGGAACTTATTGGTATTGAAAAATACCCCTAAGCTCTATTGATAAATACCATTTTCAATCTTGCAGTAAGGTATGTTGCTTACGATATCACTTGCAAAATCTATTTTAGAAATTGTGAAGGTTCTACTTCAGCTATTGTTGTATATCTTGCACATACAATGGTGAAGGAAAATAAGAAATTTGACTTGTGTAGTCTCATAATGGAAAACCTAATTGAGAATGTCAGAATTTCTTTGGTTGAGAGTTATCCTTTTTGGTTTGGGACTTTTCTCATATGTTTAGTATTTTAATTTTTGAGTTCGCTACCATCAAAGGAGAATGTTAAGTGGAAGTTTGTTATCCTTGTTAGAAAGAAAGTCTATAGGAATTTGGAATGTATGGAAGATAAAGCAAGTGCTTGCAAAGTATATTTCTCATCCTTGCAGATGAATTTGTGCTCTGGTGTGATAGTGTCTAGTCAATTTGAGGAGGGTTCCTCCTTTGGTAAGGAGTTAGAGGTTTTCATTGGTGGTTCCCTTCTAGAACCTAAAAGGAGGAAAATTGACACTGAGGAAGTCATTGCTATCTCAAATGAAAAGGAGAAGGAAGAAAAATCTCTGCCTAGATCTGACTCTTTCAATCTAGATGAAGTTTGTTTGGTGTTGGATGAAGGTGATATGAAAAATATTGGTGAGATTTGGTATTCCTACTCTTCGGTTAGTAAGCTTAGAATTGATGATGCCTTGGTTGATTATCTACTCAAAAAGGGTATTACTGTTTCAAATGTTTATGAATCCTTATCAGATGATCTGGTAGAAGTTGTTGAAGAAAGGTTGTTGTTGGAAGGATCTGAAGGACATAAGTTCCAAGCTATGATTGAGAGAAGGTGTGTCGAAGCAAAAAAAATTTATCCAAACACATTGGTGAGACAAGAGAATGCATTAAGGATATTTATGATATATATAGGTATTGTCTCCAGTGGCCTACTATAGTTGATAATTTTAGAAGCAAAATTGAAGCTATTGAATCTGAATTGAATGATATTGGGGAAGTGTTTTGACTTTTTCAAAGAAAAAGATGGAAAATAGAGAATAAGAGTTGGGGAGTTGCAAGTTGATTTATTGTCTACTTAGAGATAGAGGAAAGATTTGGTTAGAAATTTTTGGTTGGTCAAAGAAATTGTTGACGTCTAGTTGGATCATCTCTCTGGGATACTTTTTGATGCAGAGGATTGTGAACAATAGTGCCTATTTGGAAGAGGATTCTTCCAATTGTGAGAGAAAGATATAAGAAGATTTTTCATGTGAAAAGTGTTAGTTTTACTTGATCTCCTGAATGTTCTTATTTTTCCCTTTTCCTTTGATGGCAAAAAGGGGGAGAAAATGAAGAGAAAACAAAAACAAGAAGAGGTATTGAATTGCTTGACAAAGGGGGAGTGCTTGGAGTTTTGGAGTTTTGTGTTTTTGAGTTTTTGTTGTTTTCCATCAATGCCAAAGGGGGAGATTGTTGAGAAGTTGTTGAGATGATTTAGCATTGTTTTCATTAATGTCAAAACCTAGATCTGGAAGGTTGTGATATGAATGATATACATAAATGATCTATCCTATCGAGTGCTATGATGTTATGTAATATGGATGTTATCTTTGATCCAAATATGGTAGTACTTATTTTTGGGACATCTATGGAAGGTAGTTAGTGCAGAATAATGAAGTATAATATTTTGACATTGGCTATTGTGCTCAAAGCTTACTCCAGGCAACCTTTCTATTCAAACATTCATGTAGTATGTTACAAGTTCTAGTATGTTTTCATTGAAGTTGATGATAATCAAGTCTTGGTTGTGGCATTCCCATCAGCTCCGAAATATATTTCATGTAATTCAAAGTTTTCTATCTTTTGATAATTATGTTATGTAATCAACCTATCTTATGTATGACCTACTTATGGGTCCCTTGGTAATGTGGTAAGAAGATATTTATGTGCGACCTATCTTTTGGGTTTGGTGCTAGCGTGCAAGGCCTTATTGGATGTTTCAAGTTTGTTCCTCATGCCAACATGTTTTGTGGTGATCTAAATTCAAATTGTGTTTGGCTGACTGAGGAGATTATGAAGAAATTATGTTTGGCCAACCTAGGAGATTATGAAGGCATGAAATGGTATAAGTAAAATTTGTTTTTATTTTATGAAACAAGGAGTAAGGAGTATGGTGTGTGTGAGCAGATAAAAGGGTGCAAAGGAAGAAGTAACTTAATTTGAAAAGGTTGTGTGAGGAAGGTGTGCAGAAGATTCTTGATTGAATTTTCTGTAGAAAAATATTACGCTCTTAATTAGAACTAAATTCATGCATATGTAGATGCAACTTCATCAGTACGCTTTTTGTTAGTGAGAATATTTTGTTTTTTTGATATTCGGGTAGTGATCCCCCTGGTAGTGAGCCTTACCCGTAGTGAGAATTTTGGAAATGAGCCTTTGTAAAATAACCTTAGTTGGTGCCACCTTAACTGGTGTTCTTTAATTGAGAATTAGCATTCTCTGTGGTTTTTCCCTTCTTGGTTTTCCATGTAAATTTTGGTGTTCATTGTGCTTAGTGTTGTTGTGTGCATTCATCCTCATATCTATTTAATTATTTTTTGATTGATATAAGCTTGCTCTAGATTAATTATTTTTTTATGATAATAGATTCACCCCCCTCTCTTAGTTATCTAGACTGTTAAACATGAGGCACTTTGAAAAATGATGTAATGGAGAAAATTTTGATGACCCTACCAAAGAGCTATAGTGACAAGATCTCAGCTATTGAGGAAGTTTATGTTCCAAAGAAATTCACTAGAGAGAAACTATTTGGCACCTTGACCACATTTGAGATGAGGAAATTTGGAAAAGAAAAGGAGAAGTTTGAAGCAACCTTCAAAGCCACAAAGACAAAAGAAGATCTAGATAGTGAAAGTTCAGATGAGTTGAAAGAAAACTTCACAAGGAAATTGAAGAAAGGTACTGGAAAGTACAAAGGTATGTTGCCTCTTAAATTATTTAGATGTGGAAATATTGGTCATTTAGCAACCAAGTGTCTACAAAAAGGAACAAGGATTTTTTAAAAAAGATCAATAAGAAGGCCTATTATGTTAATGATAATGCCAACATTTCATATGATGAATTAGATCATGAAGATTGTTTGTTTTTGGTGAAAAAGGATGAACCTAGATTTGATATCTCTAATATTTTTCTGAAATCTAATGATAACATTGAAGCTACATTATTTGTTAAAAGAAACAAAGATGAATGGTTGATTGAAAATGGATGTTTGAATCATATGACCAGTGATAAAAGTAATTTTGTGAAGCTTGAGAAATATGATGGAAGTTGCATTAGATTTGGAGATGATAAAACAACACAGATTGTTGGAATTAGTTCTATTAACTTTGATGGAAAACATAACACTAACAATGTTTACTATGTGAAGGATTTATATCATAATCTTTTGAGTGTTGGAAAAATGTGTGAAAATGGCTATAATGTGGTGTTTTAGGATGATGGTTGTGAAATCTAAAAGAGATCCATAATTGTTCTTACAGCTAGAAAAAGAAAAAGTGGGAATATGTATCAACTGGAAGGAGCTACAAAAATATGCTTATTTTCTCAGTCCAATGACAGTTGGCTTTGGCACCAGAGGAAGTGTCACATCAACTTTAATGATTTGGTAAGGATAAGTTCAACAAGAGTAGTGAGAGATTTTCAAAGATTGACCAAACCAAACAACACTATCTGCAAAGGATGTCAAGAAGGAAAGCAAACTAGAGAAACATTTTGAAGAAAAGAAGAATCATCTACAAGTTTGTTGGACCTTGTACACATTTACCTATGTGGTCCCACCAAAACAAGAAGCTTCCAAGGTGAGAGATTGTAGACACGTAAAATATATTGATTGACATTGTGCATCTGATCCTGACCTACTAACATTATTTCTTTCGGAATCATCCCTCGGTCTAACCATTTAATCAAATCTCCTTATTTGATTAAATTCATCGGTATTCCTCTCTTAATTGAATAAATCATTTTATCCGATTAAGTCAATCTCTTTTGTTAATTAAATCAATCCATCTGATCTAATTATCCCTATTTAATTAAATAATCAACTATTTGATTAAATCTCTAAAGTCTATCCATTAAATTAAATAAATTAAAACCTTGTTTGATTTAGTCTAACACCATCTCTTTTAATTAAATAAATCAAAATCCTTATTTAATTATTCTCTTGTCATATTCCTCTCTTATCTGATTTAAATAAATCCATAAATTTGAGTCAAATAGGTCACATCATCTAACCTCTCTCATTAAATTAATTAACCCTTAATTAATTTAATCTCATCTCATGTCCCATCCTCTAGATAATGCAAGTTGCACATGAAAATAGATTTAATTCATTTATTAAATCTCTATTTTCCTCACAAGGCATCTTTTGGAATATTCTCTCAATTTGAATTCAAAAATTCCAAGTCAACATGTACATTCAACAAGGCAATAAATTCATCTTACATGTCCTTTTTCCTTGAGCCAAGTGGCATTTATTGCATTTTCCCTTCCCTCTTACATGTCATTTCAACAAATTTTAAATTCAAAATATGTATTTATTGGGACATTCCCCAAATCTTGCACATCCTTCATCCATTCATAGATTGACAAGTGGCATCATGCCATTGGATGAATGTTAGTCCCACATTGCTCTAATTTGAACATTCATCCATCTTGGAATTCTATAAATAAAGAGCTCATATCCTCATTTCATCATCCAAAATTTATGCAAAGTTACCATTCTCAAATATCCATCAAATTTCATCAATTATTCTTGAATCATAGTTAGGTTTTGTAGATTTTAGCTTGGAGCACTCTTCAACATCAATAAAGTGGATCAAATCTTCATCAACATATCAAACTTGCATCTTAGGAATTGGGAAAGGGCCAATTTTCACATCAAATTGGCACCAATTCCCCCATGGGATCATGTGTTTGCTATTCTAATTAGGATTCAATCTTTGTTTTGGCATTTCCATTTTGTTTTTCACTATTTTCTTCTTAGTTTGAATGTTGTAAATGGATTTCATGGGGATTTCTTGTTTTGGCTTACAATCTCTTGTCTAACTTGTTTATTCTTGTTGTTTTACAGGTACCAAGGCTGGGGTTCGCATAGAGAGCACTAGAAGGAGGGTTGGATATCATTCTTTCTCATCTTTTCTTAAAATTTCTGCGTTTTCACTCACACATAGAAAATTCCAACGTTGGGAGCTCAACATTGCTATTTTAGCACTGCTGACTCATCAGTGTCACTATATGGCACCGCTCGAAACTAAAACTATGACGTTGGACTCGTCCCACCAAAATATTTGAATTTCAAATTCCGCCGCTTGACTCGTTGACTTGCAAGAATTTTCAAAATTTTAAAACTACGATGCTAGAAGAAAATTGCGACGCTGGGCAAAAAGTGCAATGTAGTTGATCTCTCTATCCCAACACAGAGCGACACTAACTGGTAAGCAGTGTTGTGAGGGAACCACTTAGAAATCAAATTGCGACGTAGTTATGAATTGCGACGCTGGAAGACAGTAAAAAGGGAAAATCTAATTTTAGCATGTGCTTTTGATTTATGATTAATGTGTCTTTTGTTTTCTACTTTTTAATTTCTGTATTTTCCAAAATATGGCTAGTTTTTCTTCCTTGTAGGTTGGAAACTGAAATTGAAGAAAGGAGAAGCATGAGAAGGATGTTCGTCAAATCAAAGTGTTTTTAAACACTATAGTGTTTTCTTAACACTTTTTCTTGAAATTGTTATCTTTTTCTTCCTTAAGGCACTAGTTTTCATTTGGGTCTAAAAAGAATCTTTCCATTTCTTACAAAGGCTAAAACGAACTTTAGGATCACAACTTACTAGATATTGTTTCTTGGATTAACAATTGAACAAATTATCTTTCACTTGTCTTTTGGTGTTTAAAAAGAACTCACAGTTTTCTTTGTGGATTTAAAAAGAACAAGTGTAACTTTTTTTCATGAGGGCTTACTTAAACTAAAGCCATTGAAAAAGGACATATGTGCTTCTCTTGCACTTTATAGCGATCTTGAGAATCAAAATTCCTTTTTCATGACTTTAGGGTGAGACAAAACAATCACCTCCACACTTCAATTTGGGTTTAAAATTGAACAACATCTTGTGCGAGTGTGAGTGGGGGCATTGTTGTGCATATTCTCTCTCCTTGTTACCAACAAGGATTGATCGAGTTATGAATATTGTTCTTCATTTATTTTTGTTTATCCTAGAGGGCCTGCCTTAGGGAAAAAGTACTCACCCAAGGGAAGGACTCAAGCAGTAACACTCTAAATCCAAGAGTATTTCCAACTAGGATATAAATGTGGATATTGGAAGAAATGCCAATATCACGCGATTGATTCCGACAAGATGGATCTGAAAGGGGACTCTTGCCATATGGGTCAATCTCTACGAACGAAAATTCCTTATTAAAACCCATGTGCTAGAATTTTCCAAAATCCTTTAATCTATTTGTTGGTGCAAGAACGGTCATTCTGAAGCCACCCCACACTTTTACGGTCTTCTAGTAGAAATGGAAAACATGCCATGGGAGTTTCATGGGTGTTGATGCTTGGCTGCCCTGTATAAGTGAGTGTCGTGGAGGGGAGCTAGTGGGGTCAAGCATCTAACCATTCACTAAAGATAAGCGTAGCTAGACTTGTCCAAGTGGGAATCCAACAAATATTGTCTTACACATCCATAGGGTTGTACTTATGCTTGGGTTACAAAATATATTGCTTGGTCGAAAACATTTAAAAAAAACACTTAACATCATCCAAATTTCAAACCCTTTTGGAGACAAATACCATTGACTCAATCTATATGTTATTGCTTTCCCTTGGGATTCACATCCTTAGAGGTTTCTAAACATTGGATTATATCTTGATTTGTCTCCTTAAGTAAACAATAGGAAAACCCTTGCCTTAAGTTCATTAAATTTCCACTAACATATCTTGTGGGGTTTGAAGAAATTAAGACATTGGACATCTTAGTTTGAAAAACTAATCGAAGAAAGTGTTTTTGGTAAAATAAAGCCATTAAGCAAAGCTAAGCAAAATGAACTTTCATATGTGTTGAAGACTCACAATCCCAAAGCAAAAATCATTGGTTGGAAATCCTAAAATGAATGTTCAAATGAAATCATTTCTTGGTTACAAAGATCTATAGAAGCATTGTATGCTCTTCAATACCTAGGTCTAGGCAAACAAAGTGTCTTTTTTAGGTTCATCTTAGGATCAAAAGAAAATCAAAATCTTTTCATCCATCCTCCAAAAAATCAAAACAACATCATCTCACCATCACCTTTTGGAAAATATTGAAATCATCCCTTAATGCTAGGCCTTTTGGCAAAATCAAACACCATCAAATCCTTGAGACTAAATCCTTGAAAACATTATCAAAATCACCTTTTGGTTAGGTATGTGTAGATGCATCCTTTTGCATATGCTTAGTCAAAGTCATCAAAATCATCTTGTTTAGCTTACTATACATAGATGCATCCTTTTTCGTATGCTTAGCTAAATTATCATCTAATTTGAATAGGTGTGGGTAGATGCATCCTTCTCCCCACACATACTCAAATCATCATCTCTTGAACAAAGCTATCCCTTAGATCATCATCTAACATCTTAGGGTATTTTTGTTCAAAATCAAAACAATCAAAACTAATCAAAATCAAGGAAAAACTTAAAATAAAAATAAAAAATCCAAAACATATCCGAAATTCTGAAAATCCTAGCATCTCTCATCAAGATTGATCAAAAGACCATAACATCCACATCATCCATCCCTCACATCATCACCATATCATCTCTTGATCCTTAAGATACCCTAATTTATTTTTACTTTGGACATGAAATAAAGATCAATCCAAAGAATCAAGAGATTCATCTCTCCTTTTTTTAAAAAATTGATCCTTGTTTTATGGTTCAAACTAGATCTCAATACAAGAAGAGCATGGAAGCCAACAAAGAAACACCCACTTCAAGTGATCTTAGCCAAACAAATGTTGAGATAAATCTCACTGAGTCAAGCAATCCATTGACCATCTCATCATCCCAAAATCCACAAGAGGAAAACCAAGGAGAAGATCTTACCCTTGGGATGTCTCATGAAGAAATAACTGAAATGCTCCAAAATCTGGACAACAATAGAATCATCAACATCATGATGAGGCTCAACCCTTCATTATACATGCTTGAACTAGAAAAACAAGGGTCCAAACTACCTTTGGATTTTGACATGAGTACCATAGTGGAGACATCATTTCCTCCAATCTCATCCACCATCCCCATCTCATCTAGACCCCCATCCCAAAACATCATGCAAAACATTCGGCAAATCATGACATCTTTTGCTCCAACCCAACCCAATGTTAATAAGGGAAATGCATTCCTCAATGCTCTTCAAGAACACCCCCTTGTTAATAATCAAAACTTGGATGCAAACACCACCTTGGAACAAAACATATCCATAAAACCATTACATATGAATGTTCCTCTTACCTTCCATCATGATCCATCATCATCATACTTTTTTGCAATGCCCCAAACTCCCCTCCTCACAAATTCACAAGGGGAGGGAGATATGTTCAGACCAGGGGGAATCTTTGACACCACAACATTTTCACAAGAACTTGCACCCCTCACATTTCCATCTCTTCCACCATTGCCATCATCATCCCCATCACTCCTTGGTTTAGGGCTTCCCCCTCTACCAAATATTAATCAAACCACTATCCCAAATATCAATCAAGACATTATGCTAAATGCTCAAAATTTGTTGTTGATATCGCAACAACAGGTGATAAACACACAAGAAATTGCAACATCATCAAACATACCCCTAGCATCGCAAATCATGGTCTCTCAAGGACCAACTATCACATCAACACCACCATCCAACACTCAAAACATCAACATGACATCATCACCCACCACAAACGCCATTCTGAATCCAGCACCACCCCCACCACCACCAACATCAAAACAATACAACGTGGCATTGCAAGCTGCTTTCCAAAGGGGATACCAACAAGTTTAGAAACAAAAAGCTGAACAACTAGCTACTCAACAAGCTGCTCAAGCTGCACAGGCTGCCCAAGCAACACAAGCTACCTTACAAGCGCAACAAGCCCAAGTGTTATTGCAACAACAACAACAACAAGCCACCCAATCTGCGTAGGCATTGCAAGCATTACAAGCACAAAAGGATGCTCAAGTGCAAACCCTATTACAACAACAAGTAGCACAAGTAGTGCAAGCTCAATATCAAGCACAACAAGCCCAATATCAAACACAACTTCATGCACAAAGGCAAGCAGCGTAATTGCAAGCATATTAGCAAGCATTAAAGCAATATCAAGAGCAGCAAGAAGCAACACAATTGGCAGCCCAACAACAAGCGTTGTTGGAACAACAACAACAAAAATAGAAAGCATTGTTGGAACAACAACAAGTGCAACAATAAGAACAAATCTTAGCATAGCAACAACAAGATCAAAAACAAGCGTTGTTCATACAAAAGTAGGTGGAAACCTACCTCACTCGGAAAAACATAAAAATACCATCAAACAACATACCGACCAACCCACCCATCCAACCCATGATTGAAACACCCCAAAACACTTTCATTCCACCCCCTGATCCACAAAATGATGTGATGACACAAATTAGGTTGCTCTCACAACAAGTGCTCGATCTTCAATCAGGGCGAACAACCAAAACATGAAGCAACTTGTGTCCCTATCCATTTGATAGGAGCTTAGTAATGAAACCATTCCCCAAGGGATTTGAAATCTAAAAATTTGACAAATATCGAGGGATGGGAAACCATGAAGATCACATCAGGGAATTCCAGGTTCATTGCACGAAGGTCGCATATGACAATACTTATTTGATGCGGATATTTCCTAGGAGCTTGGCATGCCATGCTATGGAATGGTTCTCTCATCTACCTTTAGGCATTAGAAAATTTTAAGAAATTATAGATGCATTCATTAAGAACTACACACGCAACATTGCAATGGATGTTAGTCTAGAAGAGATCTTAGCTCTGAAACAAGGAAAGGGTGAATATTTCACTTCATTCCTTCAACGATGGGGATCGAAGGCCAATCAGAGCAAGTGGACCATGCCAGAAGAACAAGTTTGCAGCATCATAGCCAACCTTGAAGGCCACTTTGAATTTCATCTCAAGGTTTAGGGCATCACCACATACGATCAGTTGATCCCCAAGACACTTAGCATCGAAAGAGCCCTTGTGACTCAACCCGCGGAATCAACATCATACCACGAACAACAAAAAAACCTCCCACCATCCAATTACAATGATAAACCTCGCATGTGGGAAAGGAACAAAAACATTACTAATGATGGTGTCATTGATGCCAAGGTGGTCATTAGTGCCCCATGCCAACATACACCTGCACCACAAATCCAAACAAAACACCAAAACACTCATCACACAACACACCAACCCAACAACAATCCAACCATCAATAATATCAATGACCAAAGGGGACCACCTCAATGTAAAATTTATCCCAAACAAAAATACACCACTTTGGGGGAACCACTTGAGGACATAATGAAAAAATTGATCGATGAAAAACTCATCAAGCCTCCTACATTTGAGAATTACCAAGAACCAGATGTCAAACCTCCTTGGTACAATGAGAATCAACTCTATGAATTCCATAAAATCAAAGGACACACCGAAAATAGTTGCATGAGATTCAAAAACATCATCCAAGATCTCATTGATAAGAAAATCATAAACGTGGAACAATCTACGGGAAATCAAGATCTTAAGATATACACGAATCCGATGCCGAATCATGGCAATAAAGGGAATAAAAATGATAAAGGGAAGGGAAATGTAAATCATTTGTATGAAATAGTCATTTCCTCCCTAAATGAAGACTACATGGTCATCACCGTCAAGGACGCCCATACCGAAGATTGTGGAGTCACCAGAAGAGGCAGAAAAATCACCATCGTAGGATCATCCCAACCAAATAGAATCCCTACATCTAGATCTGTTCCTAATGGCTACAATGTCCTAGATCAACTCAAGAGAACGCCAGCGCAAATCTCCATCATGGAGTTTCTAAAAATCCCATATGACCATAGGAAAATCCTTGAAGAAGCATTGGTCTCATCCACTGTCCCTGCAGATCTTGATGCAGAGCAATTCCAAGCTATGGTTAGAAATATCATTACGCCTAATCTTCTCACATTATCTGACCATGATTTCCCCACTCAACCATCTCACAACCATGCACTTCACTTGGAAGGCATTGTACATAAGAGAAAAGTCAAAAGGGTCTTGGTGGATGGAGGTGTGGGTTTGAATATATGTTCTCTTGGCCTCATCAAATAGTTGAAAATATCAGAAGATTCAATCGACAAAGGGAAGGGTATCATGATAAGAGCATATGATGACCAAGAAAGAGTGTCTCAGGGCATAATCAAACTCCCTATTCAAGTAGGGCCTGCCATCATGGAAACCACTTGTCAAGTTTTGGACCTCGACTTGCCACATAACATCCTCCTAGGACATCCATGGATTCATGCGATGAAAGTAGTAGCATCAAATTTCCACTAATGTGTGAAATTTACACATAATGGACAAGAAGTTACCATCCATGGAGATCCTGAACCTTTCTCATATTGCAAAAATATTGAAGCAAAATATTACAAAATCCCCTACCCAAAAATGATGAGGGCCCATCCACACCATACATCGACCCCGCCACTCTCGCGTCCACTTCTATGACAGAGACACCTGCCACTCCCACCATTCCCACCATTTCTGACATCAAGCTTATCATCCAGGATGACGGTTGTGGAAGCTACAAGCTCCCTAACAATGCTTTTGTAATAGGAGAGTTACCACAATCTCCTAGATCACGGGGACATCCACAAGAAAACCAAGCTTCCACATCACAAAATTCTCTTGAAGACTATCCCAAATTCCCAAGATGGGGAGACCTTGGCTAGGAGATTATTGAAGAAGATCCATCTCACATGTTATATCAAGATGAAAGACCGACACCTGAATTACCAATGAATGAAAGAAGCAAGGGTCTACAAATTATGCTCGCAATGGGCTACGACAAAAATCAAAGACTAGGACAAAATGACAATGGGATCATAATACCTATCATGCCATAGACGTGCCCCATAACAAATCTTGGCCTTGGGTGTACCCCTTCGAGTATAACCATATGGGGCCGAAGTCCTCTAGTTAGAGCAGTTAATAAACCTCGTCAACCAACTACAGCAGAACTATGATTACCAGTATCCACAGGTTATGTTCTAGATAACTATACCTTTGATATAACCGATGTTTGTAGTAGTAGCGATGATGAGGATACCATGACCAATCTACCTAGGATATTTGAGGATACCACTCTTTGCATGATTAGTACCCTATCCTTTGAAATAGATCATCAAAATCATGAGATCTATTTAGTATATCCCTAACTCATCGACTATGACCAACGAGGACCACCAGTTCTTGATACCTTCAAAAATGATGAGGCACTCTCATAATTCATGGGATTGTAGGATAACATTCCAGAGGGGGACCATAAAGCAGGGTTTATAATGGAGTTGGACACACATGCCTATTACAGGGAAATGATTGAATCCTTCAATTGCAAAAGTGAGAAACTAAGAATAATATCCAATTCCTTGAGTGAAAACCCCACTGTGGCAATCTCTGACAAGAAAAAAGTAAAAATAAAGGACATATCCAATGGTGAAAACCTCTCTGAGGTGCCTGAGGATGAGGGACTCAATCTTCCTTTAATATCTATTCATCAGGAAAAGTCAACAGTCTTGGCAGAAAAATGCAATCTTGTCAACCTAAGAATAGAGGAGACCCCACATATCACATTCTATGCAGAATCACTACTATCAGAAGAGCAAGAGCTCCTAGCAGCCTTCTTAAGGGAAAGATAGATAAACTTCGCATGGAGTTATGCTAACATGTCAGAGCTTGATGTAGAGACTGTGGTTCATCACTTAGTAGTGTATCTAGAAGCAAAGCCTATCAAACAAAAGCTTCAGAAAATGCATCCTCAAATTGCTCTGTTAGTCAAAATGGAGCTAAAAAAGCTGTTGGATGCAGGATTCATATGACCAATAGATTATCCAGAATGGGTATCAAACTTGATACTTGTTTCAAAGCCTTAGAGCCATTAGAATCTGCACAGACTTCAGAGATTTGAACAAGGCATGTCCAAAAGATGACTTCCCGCTTCCCAACATCAACATGATAGTAGACATGACAGCTGGACATGAGATCTTATCACGAATGGATGGATTTTCAGGATATAATCATATCATGATAGCTAAACAAGATCAACATAAGATAGCCTTCACTTGTCCATGGGGGACTTATTGCTAGAACATGATGCCATTCGGCATAAAAAACGTAGGAGCAACATATCAATGGGCCATGAAATTGATATTCCATGACATGATCCATAAAACAGTTGAAGACTATGTTGACGACATTCTACTTAAGTGAAGAAAAAGAAAATATCACATAGAAACCCTAAGTGCTATCTTTGATAGACTAGAGGAATACAAAGTCAAACTAAATCCCAAGAAGTGTGTCTTTGGTGTACAATCAGGTAAACTCCTAGGATATATAGTGTCCATGAGTGGTATCGAGGTGGATCCAACAAAGGTGAAAGCAATCCTCGAGATGGAAGCACCAAAAACATTAAAGCAACTAAGAAGTCTCCAAGGTAGACTCCAATCCATCTGATGATTCATAGCACAACTGGCAGACAAACATAACCCATACTCTCACCTACTCCACAAAGGAGTAGTGTATAAATGGGATACCAAGTGTGAAGAGTCATTTAGCAAAATCAAAGAATATCTACTAACACCACCTGTCTTAATGCCACCCATCCCAAGAAATCCATTGATTCTATATGTATTAGCAACAACAACAGCCCTTGGAGCTCTCCTAGCCCAACATGATGAAAATGGAACCGAGAGGGCTATCTACTATATCAGCAGAAAAATGGTTGGGCATGAGCTAAACTATTCATTCATCGAGAAAGCCTGCATCGCAGTAGTATTTGCATCTCAAAAATTTAGACATTACATGTTGGCACACAAGATAAAGCTCATCGTGAAAATTGATCCCCTCAAGTATCTACTATCGAAGGCAATGCTCACAGGAAGAATGGAAAAATAGGTAATGATATTATCAGAATATGACATTGAGTATCTGGAGAGGAAAGCAATCAAGGGTCAAGTTATTGCAGATCAATTGGCAAAGGAACCTATTTATTCTGAGCACCCCCTCGTCTCAGAATTTCCTGATGAATCCATTTTGAATCTCAATGTAGCTAACCATTGGAAACTATACTTCGATGGCTCATACACACAACATGGATCAGGAGTTGGTGTCTTCTTCATCACCCCAGAAGGGGATTGCATAACAAGGTAATACAAACTGGAATTTCCTTGCACTAATAACATTGCTGAATACAAGGCTTTGACCATAGGTCTCAGAATAGCAGTGCAATGGAACATCATAGCTCTCAAAGTATACAGAGACTCCCAATTGATCATAAATCAAGCGAACGATGAATACCAGACCAAGGATGACAAGCTCACTCCATACAAGAAATTGGTAGAGACTCTCAAAGAATCCTTCATCAAAATTACATTTGAGCAAATTCCTAGAGCCAACAATAGAGCAGTAGATGCCATGGCAACAATTGGGTCCCTACTGGACATCCCCAATAATGTTCCAAAATATGAATTCTTGTTAGAGAAGCTTCTTGTGCTCACATTCAAGGTACCAGAATCAGAATTCGTGTGCAAAATTATTGGTCCTGGTGATCCTTGGTATCATGAGATTTACACATACCTTTGAATAGGAGTCATACCCACCGACCTACCATCAAACCTAAAATGAAATTTTGTTAAAAAGGTATCTAGATTCTTTATCCTAGGAGATACTCTATATTGTAGGAGCATAGAAGGAACCTTACTATGCTATTTAAATGTTGAGGAGGTATTAATCACTCTAACTGAAGTTTACAATGGTATCTATGGTTCACACTCGAGTGGAATAACCATAGCTAAGAAAATACTGAGGATGAGGTATTATTGGCCCACAATGGAAAGAGAAGCACATGATTATGCTAGAAAGTGTCTACAATGTCAGCAACATGGGGACAACATCCATGCACTAGCTCAAGAACTTCATCCTATCGTCACACCATGCCCCTTTTCGTAGTGGGGACTTGATCTCATTGGGAAAATCACACCCACCTCATCTAATGGCCACAAATTCATCATAACCGCAACATAGTACTTTACTAAGTGGGTGGAGGCCATACCCATGATGTACATAACTACGAAGTAGATTTCAAAGTTCATTCTAAACTATCTTATATGCCGATATGGTGTTCCACAAGCCATTATCTCAGATAATGGGACACCATTCAAAAATTAGGAGGTCTGTGACTTATGTGAGAAATTCAAAATCCAACATCACTTCTCCACCCCATACTATCCCCAAGGCAATGGTCAAGCAGAAGCTACAAACAAAACCATTCTAAAAATCCTTTAGAAAATAGTCAATGATGTAGGTCGTGACTGGCATCTAAAGCTTAATCCCACCCTTCAAGCCTATCGAACCAGCATCCGCACACCCACCGATGCCACCCCCTTCTCCTTGGTCTATGGATCAAAAGCGGTACTCCCCATTGAGATCAAGCTCCCATCCCTCAGGCTATCACTGTAAAATCTCATCACGTATGAAGAGTATCAGGTATCAAGACTAAATGAGCTAGAGCTACTGGATGAGAGATGTATAGATGCTTTAAATCATTTGCAAGTCTATCAGAATAGACTCAAACGAAGCTACAATAAGAAAATTAGAAGCTAGACGTTTCAAGTCAGAGAACTGGTCTTAAAAGAGAATTAGAAGAATGTCCCAAACCCAAGTAGCAAAGGCAAGTTTGAACCCAATTGGTTGGGACCATTCGTCATAACAACAAGTTACAAGTCAGGGGCATATTAGTTATCAACACCCAAAGGGGAACCTCTGTAGGAGCCCATGAATAGCTCCCATCTTAAAAAGTTTTATGCCTAAATATTTCAAGGTATAGAACCAAAAAATCAAAAAAATTAGAAAATGTCCTAAAAAAATGGTTACTTTGGTGAAAACCTGGCAAACAGGCGTCTTGGTGACAACAAAAAAATAGAAAAATGATCAAAAATAGTAAAGAAAAAAATCATCCTCTAGTGAAAACCACTTTGGTGGCACTTTGGGCAAGTACCTTGGTAAAAACTTGGAAAATAGACACCTTGCGTAAATAAGAACTTTCCATCCACTAGGATCTTTACAGCTTGTTCTGCATCATCCATCACATTCAGGTCTCCATCCATCACTCATCCACTCACATCTACACCATAGCTTGGTCATGTGTTCTTATCATGATCCCTCCTAGTACTACTCAGCCCATCCTCAAGGTCAGTTTGTCCTACCTTTGTCAGAGTATTCTATTGCATCACATTGGGGGCATGTTCTTATTGGATCAAATTCGTGTATGATCTTAAGGGCCTCAAATTAGAAAATCCAAAAATATCAGAAAATCAAAAAATTCAAAAAAAAATAGAACATTAGAAAAATCCAAAAAATATCAAAACATATCATCAAAATCCCAAAACAGGTCAAAAATTTCGTTAAAAGATAAAAAACAGAGTCATCTTGTTGAGTTACATCATCTCTGAGCTTGAACGTAGGCAAGGTTGATCTTTGATCATCCCCCGAGATACTTAGGTCAGTCCTTTAGGAGTTTGTCATAATAAACTAACATCTCATCATGTATATCATCATCTGTAAATCAAGTAGGTCGTTAGTCAAATTACGTGGTCTCTACGTGTATAACGTAGGCAAGGCTAATCTGTTGATCAGCCCTCGAGACCCCTAGGATAGGTCTTTAGGCTAGTCTCTTGGTCAAAATCTCAGAAAATCCCAAAACATTGGAAAATAAAAAAATTAAAACATTTGAAAATCTCAAAAAATACCAAAAACAGCCTTAAAAACATTGCAAAACATCCAAATATTTGAAAAAAATCCATCCACCTCATCTCGCTTGCACCCTCAATAACACCATCCATAATAAACTGATCGTCATCCTCAACCTTTGGTGAAACAATTAGAAACAAGTCTAGCAGGTTAAAAGTAAAACTCAAAAACATCAAGTCTCAAGTCTAAATCAGTATGTAAACAAGTTGGTCAATTCTTTGTGTCGATAGTCCATCATTCAATCAGTCCCATATCAATCATCTGATAACATCATGTCCTAGGATGAATCCTTCCTACAATGGGCATTATTTATCAGAAGGAACACTTTGGATAAACGAAATGACATGCCACCATCCACTAACATGTCCTAGGATGAATCCTTCCTACAATGGGCATTATCTTTTGGCAATAGTTTCTATTCTTATCCTTAAAAACACATTCCCTTTTGGTTAGCGGTATTGAAGAACATCAACTTTTTTTTATACTTTGTCTTTATCTTTTGACTTATCTTATTTTGTGCTCATTCCAAGGACTTCTCGATGATATCCCAAAACAAAGGATTTAGAGAAATAGGAATGGGGCAACGATCATTATCTTTTGTCTGCTATGCTTGTTGGACGTTCTTGTAATATAACCTCAAAGAATACTTGTTTTGTTAGGTATGTATGGAAGAGGTCTAGGGAAACTTCTTGACTATTGCATGGATAGGTTTACCTTTCTGTGTTTTTGTCCGAGGTGTTTGAAACTTCTGAAGTGCATCTTAGCAAGGTTTCTGTATGTTAGGTGTGAACAAGAATACTCTTATCTAATTTTCAAGTCAAAGTCCATCACACTAGGTACAACGCCATCCTGGTTTCCTATACCTTGATGCATTGTACCATGTGTGTTATCAAACATAAGAAAATTTGGCCCTTTGAAAATCCCAATTCCTTGACAAGTAATCATCATCATCATCATTTTTATTTGCATCTTGTGTCTTGTTGAAATGACTTCTTCTTTTCTTACTAACCACACTAACAAGGTACTATGATAGTTGATCATCATCATCATCATCATTATCATCGATCCTGCATCCAAAAATTAGTAGCATATTGAATAAACATATCATATAGGAAACATACGCATTGCATTTTAATCATCATATAAACAGGTTATCATAAACATTCTTCATAGATAGGTGCATCCATGTCATTGCATTTCACCCATTACATTGCATTGCATGGCATTATATCAATCATTGCATAACATTCATTTGAATTTTATAACCATTTCACATTACCACCTATCACATAAATCATCGCGTAAACAAAAGCATTTCATAATCATTTTCACATAATAATAAACAATAAATATATAGGCATTTAATTCATTGACATACATACTTGCATAACATTATGACATCATCTCATCACATTACATTCACTACACATCCTCATATCACTTTGCATCACATACATTACATCATCATTTAAAAAGTTAAGGATAATAACATTTGTTATTCTAAGCATCTCAATAAACCACCTTATTATGCATTAGTATCATTTTCATTTACATCATATCATGACCATCACATCCATATTTCATTATCCATAATCATCTCATAAATAAGATCATAAAACATTCATTGCATAAATCATCTCACATAAGCATAAATGGAATAGTCCATCACATACAAAGAATACATCCATTCATAAACATTTCATAAGCACAATTTACATATCATTTCACATGTGCACCATAGATCATATCATTTCACATATCAGACCATCCCATTTGCATTATCATAAAAATACCATCACATTTGCATATCATAGGTTAACATATTATAGATCTATTAGTCATAATCATAACATATGCATCATCATAAATAAATGCATCCATAAAGACATCATTGCAAAGCATATAAAAATAAACCATCCATGCATAAAAGAGAACACGGTACATTGCATCAAAATCATCATCGAATATATATCATCAATAACACAACTATCATAGTACAAAATAAATTGAATCACTGTACATATATATCAATCAGTACAAAAATCCCATCGGACTATAAAAAATGAGCCCATAAGGCACAAAAAGTATCATATCATCTCAATCAAGCTCGATCCCTAAGAATGCTGCCCTCACCTCTATCACTGTGACCCTCTGCTAGTCTATGACTGGCCTGCTCTGAATACTCTGGGACCCACTCTGCTCTAGGTATGACCTCATGATAGGACCGTTGATAATACTTTGCCTCTCGAATGGCATCCCTATAGGATCGAACTGACACTATACCCTTGGAGGAGGAGGTTGTCATGCTCTCTATCTGCTATCTTTGGCCTAGCTCAGTGGCTGCCTGTAACTCTACAGCTTGTCTCTGCTATACATCCTAATCTCTCTCAGCTCTTGCCTAATCTCTCTTAGTGGTCATGGCCTGGATCTAAGCCTATAACTGTGTAATCAGCGCATCTCAAGCATTTTCCTGTCCCGTTGGCCGCACTTGTGGCTGCAACTGAGGTTGATCCTCATCTCATGGTGGCTCTTGCTGTAGGTCCTGCATATGTACATCTTCATGACCTGGTGGGACTGGAGGCACAACTAGTGGATCTTCTTGAATCTCAACCCTCTATCCTCATCCTCATCCTCCCCCTTTGCCTCTAACTCTGTGCAGATCTAGGTCAACACTTGGAATAGTCAACTGAAGTGGAGATCGGAACCAGTCCCTATAGGTCTGAGTGGTGCCTAGATCTGCTAAACCCTGATCATAGGCCCATGGTCAGGCTACCAAATGTGTAAAGCTCTCCATAGCCTTTGAGGCAGGAATGTATTGTCCCCATGACACCTGTGTCATGCTACAAGAGAAGATGGCTACATAGTCATCATCAGGCTGATCCTGCGGCTCTCCGAATTGACGCTACACATGCCCGGGAAGGTACCTCTTAATCATAGTATGCTCCCATCCCTACATATATTGGTCTTGGTGGCAGTAGAATAGCTGATCGGCATTGTCGACCTATCCAGGCCGACCAAGGTATGGTCACCAAGTGAAAACCAACATCTCGTCTAAGACCCACCTCTAGTAGGGGATCCCGTGCTCACCGGTGTGTGTAAAGGACACACTGCCTCTGTATCATGCCATGATGGCATCATCTTCCCCCATCAAAACTGGAACGACATGTGGACGTAGCACATAAATGTGCTCTCATGCCCAAACATGGAGTAAAGTCACCCCAGCCCCCAATGCTCTACCGTTCATGTAGACGTACTCATGGAGGTCCCTATAAAGTGAAGCTAGAAGAACAGGCCCCCATGTGAAACAAACTGGCCTGTCTCAGACCATCTGCTCTCAACAATACCCCCATTTGGGACTGAAGTATCACCCTCATTTTTCTAGGGAAACAAGACCTGAAATGATAGTTGCAATCACCTAGTGGTAGGGAGGTGCTATGACCTTGTATCGCTCTAGCTCTATCCCTCATAGAAGATGATGTCCTGTGTGGTGAGGACTCTGCAACAGGCCTCACGCCCCTCGTCCATATCAAAAATCACTCATCGGCCATGAATTGGAAATCGTAGAATACGCCAAACGTCCTCCAGAGTGATGGTAGCCTCGCTAGTGGGGAGATGAAATGAGGACATCTTGCTATGCCACCTCTCGGCCAGCGTTGACAACATCCCTAGGTGAGTGCACATGGGTGTTGCATATGCAATGTGCCACAACCTTGCAATCCTGAGTCGATCCTGGTCCCTATCGCTCAGGCCTCGTAAGACGCCTTCCAAATCTCGCAACCTATGCTCCTGAGAGTAGAGATCCCTCACCGCATCCTGCATCAAGGAAGGTGGAAGGTCAAACTTCCCCAGCGGTGCTACTCTGATGCTGGGCCCTAAAAAGAGAAAAATTTCCACAGTGCACTTTATCATCTAGCATCATAGTTTGTGTAAAATTGGCGATGCCATGTCGCACTTTCTTAAACCAAACCGCCAACCCAATCTCAGCGTCAGAGTTTATAAAACTCTGAACTGCATCGCTGTGGCACATAACTGCACTGGTGCGGTGCAAAAAAACACCACGTGATGCAGTTTAATTGCCGAGCGGTGCTATATAGTGCCGCTGCAGGTAGACCGCCCCTTTAAAGCATTAAATAAGGCATTAAATGAAAAAATGAAGCTCGGGTAGGGGTCACATACTAGTGCCCCGATGCCAGGTGGCTGCTGGTACATTCGAACTTGATCAGTGATGTACAGGGGAAGCTGTCATTGCGCCATATCACCAGAGAGTCAGAGCTCAAATCTCAAGGTTGCTAGCGAAGGTGTGTGAAAATGACTTGAAAGTGACCCCTCGAGCCCCATTTAAGCATGAAATTAGGGTTTTGTTAACCTTGAATGGCTATCCTATTTTTGTCCGATTGAGGCTTGTTTTTCATTGTTTTATTGCATTTAGACACATTTTTAGCCTCCCGGAGCCCTTTCGGACCTATTAGGTACTTTGTCATCTTTTTTCGTGAGATCACCCAAAAAATTAGAATTTTCATCCAATCTCTCGAGGGGGCTATATTGGCATATTCTCTCCTGCTAGGCAGCAATGGGGCAAGTTTTTAAATAATGCTTTTTTTTTTCTTTGATTGAGATCGTTTATTCTTTGAATCAACGCAACGAGTACATTGCTTCAAAGAGGGGCAAAATGTAGACACGTAAAATATACTGATTGACATTGTGCATCTGATCTTGACCTACTAACATAATTTCTTCTGAAATCATCCCTCAGTCTAACCATTTAATCAAATCTCCTTATCTGATTAAATTCATTGGTATTTCTCTCTTAATTGAATAAATCATTTTATCTGATTAAGTCAATCTCTTTTGTTAATTAAATCAATCCATCTGATCTAATTATCCCTATTTAATTAAATAATTAGTTATTTGATTAAATCTTTAAAGTCTATCCATTAAATTAAATAAATTAAAACCTTATTTGATTTAATCTAACACCATCTCTTTTAATTAAATAAATCAAAATCCTTATTTAATTAATCTCTTGTCATATTCCTCTCTTATCTGATTTAAATAAATCCATAAATTTGAGTCAGATAGGTCACATCATCTAACCTCTCTCATTAAATTAATTAACCTTTAATTAATTTAATCTCATCTCATGTCCCATCCTCTAGATAATGCAAGTTGCTCATGAAAATATATTTAATTCATTTATTAAATCTCTATTTTCCTCACAAGGCATCTTTTGGAATATTCTCTCAATTTGAATTCAAAAATTCCAAGTCAACATGTACATCCAACAAGATAATAAATTCATCTTACATGTCCTTTTTCCTTGAGCCAAGTGGCATTTATTGCATTTTCCCTTCCCTCTTACATGTCATTTCAACAAATTTTAAATTCAAAATATGCATTTATTGGGACATTCCCCAAATCTTGCACATCCTTCATCCATTCATAGATTGACAAGTGGCATCATGCCATTGGATGAATGTTAGTCTTACATTGCTCTAATTTGAACATTCATCCATCTTGGCATTCTATAAATAAAGAGCTCATATCCTCATTTCATCATCCACAATTTATGCAAAGTTACCATGCTCAAATATCCATCAAATTTCATCAATTATTCTTGAATCATAGTTAGGTTTTGCAGATTTTAGCTTGGAGCACTCTTCAACATCAACAAAGTGGATCAAATCTTCATGAACATATCAAGCTTGCATCTTAGGAATTGGGAAAGGGCCTATTTTCACATCAAATTGGCACCAATTCCCCCATGGGATCATGTGTTTGTTATTCTAATTAGGATTCAATCTTTGTTTTGGCATTTCCATTGTGTTCTTCACTATTTTCTTCCTAGTTTGAATGTTGTAAATGGATTTCATGGGGAATTCTTATTTTGGCTTCCAATCTCTTGTCTAACTTGTTTATTCTTGTTGTTTTGTGGGTACCAAGGCTGGGGTTCACACAAAGATATTTCATACTTTAATAAATGATTATTCTAGATTAATCTAGGTTGCATTATTAAGAGAAAAATAAGAGGCTTCAAAAAAATTCAAAATTTTCAAGGCAAGAGTTGAGAATGAAGTTGGCAGAAGAATCAAGTATTTAAGATTTGATAGAGGAGGAGAGTTTACTTATGATGAATTCAACAAATTCTATGAAAAACATGGCATTAAAAGGCAACTATCTACCCCTAGAATACCACAACAAAATGGTGTAGTAGAAATAATGAACTAGACAGTTCAAGAAGTAGCTAGAACAATGACCAATGAGTAGGTTTACCATAGGTTTAATAGAGAGAAGCAATACACATAGCAGTTTACACTCTTAACAAAGTATTGTTCCGAAGGAGGTATGGAAAGACATCATATGAGCTATGGCATGGAAGAGTTCCCACAATAAAGTAATTAAAATTTTTTGGAAGCAAAGGCTACATCCAAAGAGATGAGGAAAATCTTGGAAAGTTCGATAGTAGAGCTGATGAAGGAATATTTTTGGGTTACTCTAGAAGAAGCAAAGCTTACCAGTGTTACAACAAGAGACTGAATAAGATAGTTGAAAGTGTGAATATGAAAATAGATGAAGATATTCAAAGAAATTCTGACAAGACATATTAAATATGAACTAGATGACTTAGATGAAAAAGGAGAAAAGGATAAGAAAGAAGAAGAGACAAGGAGGCTCCAACAACTACAACTAAAACCCCAAAGTATGTATAAAGAAACCACTAAAAAAACCAGATTATTGGAGATAAGAATAAGGGAATCATCACAAGAAGGAAAGCAACTCAAGAGAAAGTATTATTGTGTCTACTCTCAAAAATTGAGCCAAAGACTGTGGAAGAAGCATGCAATGATCAGAATTGGGTGAAGGAAATGAAAGAACTTGATTAGATAGAGAAAAACTAGACTTGGGAACTTGTTCCTAGATCGACAGACAAAAATGTAATTGAACAAAGTGGGTATTCCATAACAAGTTGGATGAAAACAGAAAGGTAATGATAAACAAGGAAAGATTGGTTTGCAAAGGTTACACTCAGATCAAAGGTATTTATTTTGAAGAAACATATGCCCCTATTGCCTTGATGGAAGTGATTAAGATATTCTTAGCTTTTGCAGCTTTTAAGGATTTCAAAGTCTATCAAATGGATGTAAAATTTGCATTCTTGAATGGAGAACTAAAGGAAGAAGTCTACATTGAGCAACTAGAGGGATTTAAGTCTGGAAGTGACCTGAATGTTGTTTGCAGGTTGAAGAAAGCCTTATATTGATTGAAGTAGGCACCTAGAGCTTGGTATGGTAGATTAGACAAGTACTTGATTGGACAAGGATTTGAAAAGGGATCTATTGATAGTAATTTATGCTACAAAACTCACTTAGATCAAATGTTGATTGTTGTGGTTTATGTTGATGATATAATTTATGGAGGAAATGGCGATATGTGCAAAAACATTTTAAATGAAATGCAAAAGAAATTGGAAATGTCTATGATAGGTGAGTTAAATTTCTTCCTTGGACTACAAGTAAATCAAAACAACAAATGAATTTTTATTTCTCAGTCCAAGTATACGAAAGAATTATTGAAGAAGTTTGGATTGGAGAATTCCAAACCGGTTTGTACACCTATTGTTACTAGATGCAAGTTGACAAAAGAAGATGATTCACCTAAAGCAGATACAAGTATATATAGGTCAATGATTGGAGGATTGTTATATTTGACTGCTACTAGACCAAAAATTATGTATGTTGTTTGTTTAGTAGCTAGATTTCAGCAAGAACCAAAGGAATCACATGTTTCTGTAGTAAAAAGGATATTTAGATATTTGAAGGGTATAAATTATATGGGGTTATGGTATCCAAAGGACTCATATTTCACTTTGAAAGCTTATACTGATGTTGATTGAGCCAGATGTGTTGATAACAGGCGGAGCACAAGTGGTGGAGCTTATTTCCTTGCATCTTGGTTGGTTGCTTGGTCAAGTAAGAAATAATATTTTGTATCTCTATCTACTAGTGAAGCTAAATACATTGCGGCATCCTCATGTTGCACTCAGGTATTGTGGATGAAACGAATGTTGAAGGACATTGTCATATCATTTGATGAACCAATCTCAATTATGTGTGATAATACCAGTGCAATAAACATTTCCAAGAATCTAGTACAAAACTCTAAAACAATATATATATCCATTAGATATCACTTCTTGAGAGAGATGGTATTGGACAATGAGGTAAGACTTGAATATGTACCTACAAAAGAGCAGATTGTAGATATTTTCACAAAACCAGTGAGCAAAGATACTTTTGAGTATCTCTGGTAGAAGTTAGGGGTTCTTCCCCCTCCTAGTCTACAATAATTTGCACCAAGGTGCTCATAGATCTAGGGTATTATATGGTCACTCTTTATCTAGATCAATTCTTGGTGGCTTCCTCATAGGGAGAGCAGAGTAAGTTTTTCAGGGGAAATTTTTTCCCTTTTTCCTTGATGTCAAAGGGGGAGAAGAAAAGAAGGTCCTTGATGCTGTTGATGTTGGCATTGAGTTTTTTGGTTTGTTGTTGATGGATGTTTCCAACAATGAAAAAGGGGGAGATTGTTGGAATGTGATGCTATTGATTGTTGTCATTAATGGTTGTCATTGATGTCAACATATCTTGGTTGATTGATTAAGGTTCAATTTTGATGCTTTGGTAATCTAGATTGGTGTGCTCTGGATGATGTGTTGTGATGATCTATCTTTGGCCATGCTTGTCCTGGTCCCATTCATTTTGAAACATAATGAGATACACTCTTATGGGTCCAGACTGAGCTGAAAATTGGTTAATGTGCTCCAGAACATTGTTTGCATTGTAATGTGTATATTTTATTCTTTGGTTCTATATATCATGGTAAAAGTGTAGCATGTTGATTTGAGCGAGGAGGTTCTATTTGGTACACGTTTCTTTCCTTTCCACTATGGGAATTTTTTGTGGTGACCTAATTCAAATTATGTTTGGCTGACTTAGGAGATTATGAAGACATTGTGTTTGGCTGACTTAGGAGATTATGAGAGTATGGAATGGTATAAGTAAAAGTTGATTCTGTTCAATGAAAGCAAGTGTGATGAATGTAAATATGAAAATCCAGACATTGTGAATTATGTGAAAGTATATAACCAGAGGTAGCAAACAGTGAGATTCTATCTGGTGTCATCATTGGTGATAGTTATTTTAGTGGTGGATTCCCTTTCATCATTCTTTTGGAAATGAGTCATTTTCTATTAGCAATGAGCCTTTGTCTTTTGGTAATGAGCCTTTCTCTTTTGTAAGTAAACCTTTTTATCTTTGGTTGTAATAGCTGGGAAATGAGCCCACTGATAGTGAGCCTTACCTGTATTGAGAAATTTGGCAGTGAATCCTTATAAAAATCACCTTAACTAGTGTTTTATAATTGAGTATTAGCATTCTCCATTGTTTTTCCCTTTTTGAGGTTCCACGTAAATTTTGGAGTTCATTGTGCATGGTGTTATTGTGTGCTTTCATGTTCATATCTGTTAGATTATTTTCTAATTGATTTATTTTTGCTCCAAATTAATTAAAGTCAAGAAAATTGTTTTATAATAATTGATTCACCCCCCCTCTCAATTATCCAGACTATTCAACAAAACCCTTGCTATTGAGGGCTTCCGCCCTTGAACCGTCGCTTAGGGCCTGACATAGCCCTAGACCTCAACAAGGATATATTATGAGTGTATAGTATTTGCATGATCAATCACCACATATCAACACCAAGATCTTAATCAATATTGGAGAAAGCTTCAACCCACATCTTTGATGGATAGGGGTTTTTTGTTGTCACAATTCCCTAGTCATTTAATTCTTAATTGTCAGCCCAAGGGTGTCTAAAGCTATCTAAGGTAACAGTTGGATCAATTTTTGGGGGGTTTGTTGTTGGTTTGCTTTTGTTAGGAGCAGTTCAAAGTTGTTCCTTCCTTATTGGAAGGGACTCTTATGCCATTCTCTGCTATTCTTCTAATTTCTTCCTTACTTAACTTATTCTAAGGCTATAAAATGAATTACTTCATAATAGAAAATGTGCAAAAATGGGTCATATTCCAAGCTAAATTAGATCGCG
This sequence comes from Sequoia sempervirens, assembly GCA_007258455.2. Taxonomy (NCBI): domain Eukaryota; kingdom Viridiplantae; phylum Streptophyta; class Pinopsida; order Cupressales; family Cupressaceae; genus Sequoia; species Sequoia sempervirens. The sequence goes on along the minus strand of VDFB02000363.1, from coordinate 97,456,549 downwards.
AGGAAGGATGATTAAAATTAATTTAACTTGTAGGAAAACAAGAATCTAACATTTACTTGAATTCAAAATCTTAACTAATTGACAAAACAAAAACAAACTATTCCATTCCTCATTCATCCAATCTAACAAGTAATAATTTCTGCTCTATACATATTCCATTTAGAACATAACCATTTATTAATGACAAACTAACTATCTCATTTGCAATCGAATTAACTGAAAAGTAAATTGAACTAAATCAGGAAGAATTCTAATTAATTAATAATCGAAACAAAGATCTCAACAATGCGAATTTAGATTTAATATTTATTCTAAGTTTGAACTGATGAACAATTTCAATAACAAGAATGAAGATGAACTATTTAACTAACAAGGATCATCTTCCTTCAGTAGAGCGGGCCCTGCTTTTCTTCTGGAGGGATCTTAACACATATATAATCAACTCCATCTTTTATTCCATCAAATTTTCCCAGAGGGATGAAAGTACAAAAGTATTCAGTGAAGAACTTGATAAACGAAAATCAGGAACTAATATAATCTAATACCAAACTAACTTGATACTAGATATAAATATTCTTCTCTTATTTGAAAACAGGGAAAAATGGGAAATCAAACTAATCTATAGATTATTAAAGATATTTTGGAGTGCAATGAAAATAATCGTGAGGATCTTATAATTATCTTCAGTTGATATTGAACATAACTTCAAAGTTGGAATGCGTGCTTAGTTGGTACTGTTGTTTGGTTGACAGGTAATGGTCGAAGATGCTGAGTTGTGAAAAGTTAGCCAAGGTTAGCCACCAATCTCATTTGAATGGGAAATGGTTAGCACTTCATCTATTATATAAATGCTCTTCCAGTTATGCGTTAAATACACACAATCATGAAACAATCACACATTAAATACAATTAAATCATGCATTCAAAGGAAATAAGAACTTATATAAAAGCATTCATATTCTAAGTCTTTATACATAATCAAGCCCATAAATGAAGTATATAAAAGACAATATCACAAGTTCTTAAGCCAAATATAAAGTATCAAGTGTTAAACTTATAAAATATATAAGGTCTTTGCAAGGCCTCATCATCCTCCCCCTCTTGCTCTTTACCATGTCCCCATGGTTACAAATCAATTATATCACGAATGTTTTTGTTTAGAGCTTCGATCCATAAGGCACAGTCAAATACACCTTCTCTGTATTGGTTTGGAGTCCTCTTTTTATTGGTGAAGCCTTTGTTCTGTTGAAGTTTCTCATACCAGGATTTCAAGAATTCCTCTAGTATCTTTTCAGGTGCATTGATTTTTGTTGTTGGAATAATGATGATGAGGATCCTCAACCTCATCCCAATCTAGAATTCCTACTATTGTTGAATCAAATTGATCACATGTCTAACCCTTGTTAAACTCCATCTGATATTGTTTGGGTTGATGCACTCTCTTCTTTTCAATTGATCCTAAATGGAGTTATATCATTCCCTACATGCGTGTTGAGCCAATGGAGGGAATGTTCCCTCCAAATTTTGAAAACTTGCAATACTCTACAATAGGTTAGAAACATAAATTGGAACCACATCATTGAGCCTGGCCATTGATCTGAACTTTTTAATATAATATGCTACATCAGGTTTCTCCCCTCTCATTGGTAAACCATACTTTTTATGTACTTCCTTGTATTCCTCCATTCTTTTTCTCCATTCAATCTGATTCTACAACATAGAGACAAACGACTTGATCTAGAGTTCTCCAACATAAATGTTATGAAGAGAATCATCTATTTCCCCATAAGAAAGGCATGTTGGAAAAATTCACACATCTAATTTTGAATACTTGGATGACTTTTAAAATATGATTGTAGAAAATCATTATCAGTCCTGAAATCAAGAGGTCTCTATAACACAAGTTGATTTAATTTCCATTTCAAAAACAACTCTCTAAGAAATAAACCATACATCCTTGAAGGTTTTCTGGTAGCTACTAATGCAAAAGCTATGTCCACCACTTCAACAACCTTCATTTCTTCTTCATCTCTTTCCTTTGTAACTATTTATATCTTATCTTGAAGTTGTTTATTAAATTGTTTGTATTTCATGCTAGTGATTGAAAGATACCTTGGGCCTATGGATTTTTCCTATGTTTTTTCCTCTAGTTGAGGTAAACTAAGTAATCCAAAAGGTGGAAATACTGTTTGCTCTGGTTCTTCCCTTTCAGGAGCTACTCATTGCCTTCTTTCTATTTCTTCTTTCAATATTTATTCACTATCTTTTTTCTCACATTGCTTAGTCACTTTTCCTAGGGTTTCCTTAGCATTTTCCAGTTGGGTGAACAACTGGGTTGTGTCCTGTTACAATTGTGATTTTAGTTTTTCTACCTCTATTTCATATTTCGAGATTTTTTCATCCTTTTGTTTCAATTTCATTTCCAATATTATGTTCTGCATCTTAAATTCTTCTATTTCTCTTTCCAACCTTGATAATCTCAATGCAAATTGAACATATTTTTCTTCTTTCTTGCTTTGATTTAAATTATCATCGGCCTCTTGTTGTTTTAAGGGTTGTTTTCCCTCTCTATGAATAAATGGTTCTTCAGTTTGTTCTCCAAGCTGAGTTAGAGAACTAGGGGTAACATCATGGGTTTGGGCCTCTTTAAATTCTTGGAATTTTGATAATTCAATGTTTTCTTCAAACACTGGGGATAAAGGCCGAGAAACTTCCTTTTCAATAGGGGATTCTAGAGTAGTAGTAGGGTTTGGCATAATAGTTTCAGTTATAGGGGTTTTTGTAGTTTGGGAATCTTTATCTCCTCTTTCAAGTTCTTCTGTCTTAGATTCTTCAACTTGAATTACTGGAGGAGATTTTCGAGCTTCCCTTTTTCTGCCTTTCTTCAATTTCTTTTCCTTTTTAGGTTTTTCAAAATTTTCATCTTGTTTTCTTTTCTTTATCTTTTGTTTCTTCTCAACCACTTTCTTCTTTTTACTGCTTCTTTCTTTAGGTTCATATTTCTCTGAGGTTTTTATTTCTTTTTCCTTTCTTCTTTAAGAAGGTTTAGCTTCCTTAGAGTCTTGTTTTTGAGGCCTTCCTAAAGGTTTTTCCCTAACTTCCTTTGAGCTCTTTTCCTTTTCTATTTTCAAAGTTCTAGTAATGGGGTTTTTATATTTTCTTGAACTTGCACCCTTAATATTCATCAAGAATTGCCTCCATTTTTCCTCACCATATGGTTTTTGCATAAAATGATGTTTAACAATTAAATGCATTAACCTATGATGTGCTATCCTACTCTCCTTTTCTTTACATTTCATCACCATATCACTGATTTGAGAAAAAAAGAATGTGGGAAAATTTACCCTTACCTCTGGCTTAGCTTGCCCATGGCGAACATGAATCAACAACCATAGAGTTGGCCCCAACATTGAAGTATACTAGCCCTCGCAGGTAAAATATTTCATCAAGTAGTGAACAATTGATGACTAGAGCTCTTGAAGACTTCCTCTATCAATGCCCTTGTCTTTTCCTTTGTGAACCTAGAAAATAGGTAGAGGTTATGGGTCAACATGAAACATTTCTAGAAGCTCTTTCAAATCATGTTGACCTCACTTCACAATTTCACCTTCAATAGGAATTCCAAACAATGCGCTAATCATAGTCATGGATACTTGAATAGTTTCTCCCCTCACTACTGTGAAGTTGATGTGGAAATTCCTTACAAATTCTTGAATTACATCCCATTTATACCCCTCATATTTGAGAATGAAGTCCAACCAACCAGCTTGCTGCAACCATCTTCTGGTTTCATTGTCTATTATAGCCTCTTTTGGCTAAACCATCCTCTTGTATCCCATTTTTTTAGATTGAAAACTTGAGAAATTCAAGAACAATCTTTTGTTAGGAGAAAATGTAGAAAAAGGCGATATTGCAGAAATGACAATAGGTTTTTATCCTTCAATGAATTTGAAGTAGCTCATAACTATTTCTATTTGGACATTAAATGCCATTTACTCACCATTATGTTCCATTAGACTAGACTATATTTTGCATGCCTGAAACTTCTCGTCAACCAAATTGTTTTTTAAATTTTGCTGACGTAAGGTGGCAAAACTACATTCTTCAATCTTATCGTACATTTAACTTTTTCTTGAAACATCACTTCATAATCATTACTCGAAAACTAAGCAAGTAATGTCACGTCATTTTTAACCCGCTTAATAAATTACACTTGGCATTTTAACATGATGATACAACTTCTATAACAACTTTACGACACATAATTTAATGCATTTAAAATTTTGAGAATAAATACATCATATAAATGCTTACCTCCCATGTGAAATAACATCGGTGTTGATAGATGGTATATGTGACAACAAAGTATTCTAGAATAATCTTTGTAATTTCCAAAAATGATTAGAATCTATTAGAGTTCACCAGATTATAAAGTGCATTTAATCATAGTAAATACATGTAATGTTTTCCAATCATATCCAACATGCTGGGCTCAACCCTTGTGGGAGCCCATTTTTTTCCACATGTTATGTCAAATCATGAAAATCCAGAATATTGAATGAACCTATATTTGCACAGTAAATAAACAAGTCAGCAAAACAATGAAGCTAAAAGCTTCCAATGATGCATTAATTCTTCTTTCTGCTCCTGAATGTCATGGATTGTATCAACTAGTAACTAATCATTAATAAATTAGAGCAATTGAATACTGAGAATAACCAATCAGGAGCCATCAAGAGCTGAATCAATTTGAACCTATAGTCAACATTTCCTATTAAAGAATTGATTTCAGATGCAATTAGGAGCTATCAGGATCTTTCTAGTTCTATGAGGAGCCAACAAAATCTATTCAAATTTGTACCTACAAGAGACAAGAAGATTATGAATTTTTTAATCTTTTTTTTTTCCATTTTTTTTTTTTATTTTGAACATTTTTTAGTAGATAAACTACCATTTATGGTTTTCAATTTACCTTCTTTATTCATGGCAATTGAATATATTAAGGACAAGAAACTTCCCCTAAAGAAGAGAAATCTTAGTAAAATGTTCTATCCTTGATTGAAGTTCAGTTGTAAATTCTTCTTTTGATGCTAGTTTATGATAAAACCTAAGCCTATGTCCATTTACCAGCATTGTCCTCCTTTCTCCATCAATAGGTATTAACTGGACAACTCCATTATAATTTTTTTTCTTAATCTCATATGGTCCAAGCCATTTGGTATGCAATTTCCCTTTGAATTCTTAAAACCGTGAATCAAATAGTAATGCCCAATCTCCTATAGTAAATTGTCTACTGTGAATATTCTTGTCATGCCACTGTTTCCTTTGATTTTGAATGATCTCTATTTGATGTAAGGATTCTAATGAGTGTCACTTCATTCCTTATCATTTGATTATAAATATTAATTTAGGGCGGTGTCCATGACAATATGCAAGAGATAGAATAAATCATTTGCATGACATAATTTTTCCACAAACGGAATTGAAAGACAATACATGAAAAAAATTGCTGGAATCAAATCTAATCTAAGAGTTTGTAAATGAAATGCTGTAACCAAATATATCTTAAGAAAATTGTCAAGGAAAATACTAGAAATGGAAATATTGCTAGAAAATAAACTAAGAAATGAAAACTACAGACAACTACACTATTGTTACAAAATAAATTAAAACTTTATTATTCTATATAACTCTTCCCCATTTGATTTCTTGATTACAATAAATTTATAGAATTCTTGTCTTCAACTAATTTGAAAGATGATCCTTAATTGTTGTGCAACAACTTTCTAGAAGATAGGAACATGTGTTGAGGGAAAATAAATAAGTCTTTCATTCATCTTGTTGAGTCAATCTTCTTTGGTCGTCCAAAATAAATATGCCTATTTTGCAGCCACTAAACAAGTTCTAAAAAGACATTTGAATGATGAAAAATTCATGTCTTTCTCTTGTGTATCATTAACGCTCATAAAACAACTCCTAGATGCTTGCAAACAAGTTCAAACTACTCAAAATTATCTTTTAGATATTCTCCATTTGTTTGTACAACCCAACAACTTTACTTAATGTTTGAAATTTCTCTTTAAATGCTCTCAACTGTTGTCCCTTAACCACTCAACCTCTTCATACTTAATTCCAAAAATTCTAGAGCAAAGAAGCAAATGAATGAACAAATTTCAGAGCATCCAAAATTTTTCGGAGCACGAAAATAAAATTCCAGAGCATCAGATTGGTGAAGATTTCTCTCAAACCACGAATTGGGTTTTTGTGAAACTTAATAGATTTTTTTTCCTTCTTGTTTTCTAATTTTAGTCCAAAAATCTCAAGAACCCAAATTGTAATTTTCAATATATGATGAAATCTTTGACTGCTACAACTGAAAATCTCTTACTTTCCTCATTATATTTAGTTTTGATAATCTTTATAATTAAACAAAATACATATTTTTATTTCGCTAATAGATGATATTTTTTTTTGTCTCATCATCTCCCCCACACTTAAAATATTGCAGGTCCTCTTGCAACTTATAGTGAACTTTGAGAGCCACTTTTGTTACTTTTATTGCAATTGCTTTAGAGATTTTCTGAGAGGTAGACTGGAGATGCTCCTAAAGATATTTTAAATCACTCTAGAGTTATTTAGAGCTTGTTGTCTTTTCTTCGTGGTTGGTTGTCGCTTTAGAGAATACATAGTATGTGTAAATCACTTATTTGTAAAAAAAAACCTACTCTATCCTACTCTACTTATTGATGTAGAGATAGGTTACACAAAATTATTAACTGACTATAGAAAATAATATCCTTTTTCTCAAAGGATGGATCCATGCATTCAACCTTTTGAAACAAGAGGAAAACTATGAGAAGAATATGACTAAATATTTGAACTTGGATGCTCCTTCTTCATTTGAAATGACAATCTTCTTCATAATTTCTGATTTTAGTAGATGTATGAGTTGATTAGAAAGATTTTGTAATCCTTCGTCACATTTTGTTGCATGCATGACTGAATCCTACTTTTTTTCCTTCAAATATTTTATTGTACAACCCTCCTTGGACTTTGAAGGTGTCCAAACAATAATTTTTTGCTTGTTGGGGCTTGAATTCATAGTCCTCTGGTTGGGGATGTTGCACAAGAGATATCACTTTTGCATGCAAGAACCTCTTCCTTTGGATATGTTATTTTGGGGGGAAGTTTCTAAAATAATAAAATAGGGAATTTATAAAATGATAAACCTAAAAATATTTTCAAACTAATTTTTCTTTTGATTTGCTATCACTAGATCAACACCAACTCCTTCATGACACCTTTCCTCGGCAACAACGCCAAAAATAATGAGTGTCGCTGCATTTCTCATCATTTGATTATAAATGTCAATCTAAGGTGGTGTCCATGGCAATATGCAAAAGAGAGAAGAAATCATTTGCATGACATAATTTTTCTACAAATGAAATTGAAAGACAATACATAAAAGAAATTGCTAAAATAAAATTTAATCTAAAAGCTTGTAAATAAAATGTTGGAATCAAATCTATCTTAAGAAACATTAAAGTAAAATACTAGAAATGTAAAGAACTATAAATTGAAAGATTGTTAGAAAATAAACTAAGAAATGAAAACTACAGACAACTACACTATTGTTGTAAAATAAACTAAACTTTATTATTCTATATAACTCTTCCCCATTTGATTTCTTGATTACAATGAATTTATAGAATTCTTGTCTTCAACTAATCTGAAAGATGAGTTTTAATTGTTGTGTAACAACTTGTTAGAAGATAGGAACATGTGTTGAGGGAAAAGAGATAAGTCTTTCCTTCATTTTGTTGAGTCAATCTTCTTTGGTCGTAAAAAAAATATGCCTATTTTACAGCTACTAAACAAACTCCAAAAAGATATTTGAATGCTGAAAAAGTTATGTATTTCCCTTGTGTATCATTAAAGCTCATAAAACAACTCCTAGATGCTTGCAAAAAGGTTCAAACTATCTAAAACTGTCTCTTAGACATTCTCCATTTGTTTGCACAACCCAACAACCTTCCTTAATGCATGGAACTACCCTTTAAATACTCTCAAATTTTGTCCTTTAACTGCTCAACCTCTTCATACTTAGTTATGAAGATTTTGGAGCATAGAAGCAAATGAATGAACAAATTCTAGAGCATCCAAAATTTTTGAAGCACGGGAATAAAATTCAAGAGCATCAGATTGGTGAAGATTTCTCTCAAACCACGAACTGGGTTTTCATGAAATTTAATGGGTTTAAAACCTCCTTGTTTCCTAATTTTTATCTAAAAATCTCAAAAACCTATATCACAATTTTTAGGATATGATGAAATCTTTGACTGCTGCAACTAAAAATCTCTTACTTTTCTCATCATATCCAGTCTTGATAATCTTCATAATTAAAAAAAATACATATTTTTATTTGGCTAATAGATGAGACATTTTTTTGTCTCATCAACTTCCATCCTCATTTCATCTAACCTATTCAACTGCAACACTCTACTTTTCTATGCTTCAATCAAATCTATACCCACATTTAAAGTTGTTCTAAGTGTTTCAAGTTCAAATTCTATAGGAAGAATATGTGTCTTCCCATAAAATAATTCATATGGATAAAATCTTGTGGTTATTTTCCATGTTGTGTTGTACGCCCAAACAACTTCTGTCAATCTATTAGACCAATCACTCTTCTGAATGAAACTATTTTTGTGAGTATATTCTCTAGTTCTCTATTAGTCACCTCCACTTGCCCATTTCCTTAAGGATGGTATGGTGATGACTTCCTATGCTGAACTTGGTATTTCTGAAGAAACACCTAAAGAATTAAAGACATAAATTGTGGTCCTTGATCTGATACAAGTGTTCTAGGTGCTCCATACCTCTATAGTATGTTTTTGTATAAGAAATCTGCAACTCTTTCTTCATTAGTAGCCAGTAACTCTATGACCTCCACCCATTTGGTGACATAATTAGTACATACAAGGATGTAATTATTTCCTTTTGACAATGGTTCTATGGGACCAACAAAATCAATTCCCTATTTCTTAGATGGTTCTAAGGAAACTTGTGTTTGAAGTGGAATTTCTATAGAATGTGTAGGTCTTCCTATTCTCTGACACTGATCACAATGTCTAATGTAGTGAGTTGTATCCTTAGTCATTGTTGGCCAAAAATAGCCTGCTCCCAGAATCTTATGTATTGTTCTCACTATGGAATAATTTCCTGCACCTAGATCATCATGACATACCTTCAAGATATCATAAACTTCTATTTCTTGTACACATCTTCTTATAACATGATCTGGACACATCTTAAACATCAAACCATTAATCCATTCAAGCCTAGAAATTTCTTTAACTAATCTCTTTTGCTGCTTAGATGAAAAATAGGAAGGACATTTCCCAGTTACTAAATAATTAGCAATATCAGCAAACCAAGGTGATTGAACTAATATGGAAAACATGTGTTCATTAGGAAATGCATCTTCAACTAGTTCATTATTCCCCTATAAAATTATCTTGGAAAAATATTCAGCCACAACATTATCTTTACCTAGTTTATCAACAATTGTTATATCAAATTCCTATAATAATAATAACCATTGAATGATGCATCCTCCCACTACAACTTTATTCATTAGGTATTGAATAGCTACATGGTTTGTATGTACAAAAGTCTTATAACCAATAATATAATGTCTATATTTGTTAATAGCATACACAACTGCTAAAAATTCCTTTTTCAGTAGTAGTATAGTTCTATTTAGTTGGGTTAACATTTTTTCTTATATAATAAATGGCATGCATCGCTCTTGATTTTTCCTTCTATCCAAGAACTACTTTGATCACAAAATTAGATGCATTTGCATTTATGTGGAAAGGTTCACCCTAGATTGGTCAAGATATGATAGGCACAGTTGTTAAAGCCTGTTTAATATCATCAAAGGGTTGTCGACATAGTACAGTCCAAAGAAATTTTGAATCTTTCTTTAATAAATTAAATAGAGGACCAACAATCTTACTAAATCCTTCTATAAGCCTTCTACAATAGCTAACATGTCCTAAAAATCTTCTCACCTCAGTCTGAGTTTGAGGTACTAGTATCTACAGAATAACTTCAATATTCTTAGGATCTACCTTGATTCTTTCTTTTGATATATGATGTCCTAAAAAATTTCCTTCAATCATAATTAATGAAATTTTCTCATGATTCAATGATAATCTATGTTCTTTGCACCAATTCAAAATTTTATTCAGGTTATTCAAAGATTCTTCATAATTTTTACCATGAACTATGAAATCATCCATGTATACCTCTACACATGTTGCTATTAGATTTGCAAAAATAGCAAGAACAACACATTGGAAAGTAGCAGGTGCATTACATATTCCAAAAGGAAAGACTCTATAAGCAAAGGTACCCCATGGGTATGTAAATATTTTCTTATATTGATCTTCTAGAGCTATTTGAATCTAGTTATACCCACTAAAACCATCAAGAAAAGAGAAATAATTATTGCCTGATAAGTTATCCAATAATTGGTCAATGAAAGGTAGTGGAAAATAATCTCTTAGTAGCCTTGTTCAATTCTCTATAGTCCACACATACTCTCCATTTACCATTTTTCTTAGGCACTATGACTAGTGGTGAAACCCATTGACTATCTAAAATAGGATAAATGAATCCTACTTAGAGAAATTTTTTATTTCTAACTTCACAATATCTCTTAGTGCAAGGTTAATCCTTCTTTGAGCTTGTCTTACAGGTTTAACATCCTCAATGTAAATGTGGTGTGTACAAATATCAGGATGAATCCCTCTCATGTCCTTATAATCCCAAGAAAATTCTCCAATATTATTTTCTAGAATTTCTTTTAGATCATCTTCTTACTTAGTTGATAAGGAAGCATTAATGAGTAAGGGTTTATTAGTCTGCACTAAGATTTGCTTAGTCTTGTTTTGAAGAGTAGAAGGTTATCCAATCAAAGTATTTAAAGGATTGGGATGTGGAAAAAATTGATGGAGCAATTGGTTATGATCTAAATCAGAATTCATGATATTAGTTAAAGGGAAGTGATCTTGATCATCAATAATACCATGAACTTCAAGGTTTCCTTCTTCCTCATTCATACATTCTTGATATTGTTCTTCATGCTCTATCAATGTTACCATAGCAAGTTCTCGAACCTCATCATCTTCTGAATTAAAATCATTAGTCCAACTATGGTTTTCAGATGATAAAGATGGTTTTGTTAGTGGATAAAGGGATAATTCCTTTTTTCTGATTCCATTAGAAATGGTCATGCTTCTAGACCTACAATCAATAAGAGCAGTGGATGTTTCCAACCAAGGTCTCCCCAAAATGATTGGAAAGCCTATATTTCTTTGCTTAATTTTCAAGACAAGTAAATCAATAGGATATTCCCATGTGTTGATAGTAACAATGACATCTTCAAGAATCCCTTCTAGTTTTGCAATTGATTGATCTGCTAATTGTAAGACTGTGGTTGTTGGTTGAACACTTGTAATTCCCAAATTGTTGGTTGTTTTAGTTGTGATAACATTAATGGTATCTCCTAAATCAATAAGTACATTTGAAATTTTAACACCATTAATGTTAAGGGTAATCATTGGACTTCCTGGGTCATCGTTCTTCTGAGGGATCAACTTCCCCGAAAAAACATCAAATAGTTTTCCTCCAATTTTAATTGTGGAAGGTAACTTCTTTTTCCTTCTAGGTGATTTGACACATAAAGACTTAACCAATTGGTTAATTTTTGGGATATCAAGGATAGCTCTTAGAAGTGGAATCTCAATGTTAATCTTTTTAAGTTCTCTGATAATTTGGGAATCTACCAAATCATCCTGTTTCTCCTCAACTTGTTTTCTAACCACCGAGTCTTGTTGAAATCGTGCAAGAAATGGTACTTGTTTATCAGAAGAAATATATTCATTCTTTTGTAAAGTATCCTTCATCAAATTTTATTGCTACTCATCCTTACTCAAATAAGGTTTTGATGGTACTAATTGAGTTCTCAACTGAATATCTTTTAAATCAATGTTCCTTAAATCAACTGTATTAGGATCAAAATTGTAAGATAGTTGTTGAGGTTTAACATTTTTAGGATGGGGAATTGGCTGAGCTAGAATTTGAGGTTGATTTATTGCTTTAGAATTTGAAGGTTGTGTGGAACTAGAAAAAAGTTGTTGATTTTGATTCTAAGGTCTTCTTGGTCCCTAATTTTTCCATTGAGGATTATTACCTTCGTTAGGCTACCATTGAGGTTGATTAGGCTGAAACTGGTATTGATTGAGCTGCCACTAAGGCTGGTTCCATTGAGGATTAGTCCATTCAAGTTGTCCCCAAGGTGGTTCGTAAGATGTTTAAATAGAAGGAGGTGGAATTGGAATTTGTTGGGTATTCCACTAAGATTGTGGATTCCACTAACTAGAAGGATTCCATTGATTTGACCCTAATTGGAATTATTTCTAGGATTATACTATCCTCTAAAAGAAGGATTAAACTGCCTTTGTCCTATGTAGTTGATTTCTTCTTCTATAGATGAGGATTTAGAAGGTTTCTTCAATTTGTTTTTAATCTCTAGAAGGAGATTACATTTACCAGTGGAATGCCTCTTCTTACAAATATCACAAAAATCTATCTAATTGAGAGGACACTCCCTTAATGGATGTTTGTCTCTACATTTAGGACAATATATGGCTAATGGTTCTACCATTATTTTTTTAGGTTGAGAACTAAGGTGGAGAAGGATATCATTTTTTAAATTGGAAATTTCATCCATAACCTTAGAAACATTAGTAGAGGAACCCCTTTTCTTCTTCCTAGAACTTGGTCTTGTTCTTGAATAGTTCCTAGAAATCTCAACTATGTTTCCAAAAGTGAGTTTGTTGATGTCTCCTTTTCCTATCAAGTTCAAGGCATCCCTTGAATAATCATCAATACCTTTTAGGAAAATGAACTTACTAATCTCTTTATCCAACCCATTTCCAAATCTTTTCAAAATAAACTGGTATCTATCCACATAATCCTCTAAACTATCTTCTTCTAGCTGTTTCATTTTAAATAGTTCATCTTTCATGTCCCTAAATCGACAATAATCCTAGTATTTTTCCAAAAAAACATTCTCCATTTCTTCCCAAGAGTTAATAGAATTGGCATTCAAACCCATGAACCAACACAAGGCTGATTCCTTCAAAGTGGATGGAAATAGTTTCAACTTTTGATTGTCAGAAGCGTAATCATAAGTTTGACATAATACTTTAAATTCAAACAAAAATTGGTTAGGGTCCTCCAAATATTTCTCACAAAATGTAGGTAAAATAGAGGGTGAAATATTTTTCATAGGTTGTTCATTAGCCTCCCTATTAATATCAATAGGGAAAGAGAATGTTTTGTTAGGAACCTCTTCTTCCCTATCTCCTCCTCCTCCTTATTCTGCCATATTTTCTGAGTGAATGGAGACTATTCGAGTGGACGATGATGAACTCAAAGAGTGTTATGGAGACCCTTCCAGAGAAGGTATTATATCTCTTCTTATAAATCTTCCAAACTACTCTCTTTGTTGGTTCATCAACTATAAAGAGATTCTTGCCAACACTTAGGCTTGGATTTTCTTTTAAAGGCCAGATCATTCCCTAGCAATGACACCAAAAATGATGGATAGGGGTCATTGCTGTCACAATTCCCTAATCATTTAATTCTTAATTGTCAACCCACGAGTGTCTAAAGCTATCTATGGTAAGAGTTGGATTGGTTTTTGGGGGGTTTTTTGTTGGTCTGCTTTTTTTAGGAGCGGTTCGGAGTTGCTCCTTCCTCTTTAGAAGTGATTCTAGACCATTATATGCCATTCTTCTAAATTCTTCCTTAACTTATTCTAAGGTTATAAAAAAAATTACTTCAAAATAGAAAATGTGTAGAGATGGGTCATATTCCAAGCTAAATTATATCACGAGGAAGGATGATTAAACTTAATTTAACTTGTAGGAAAACAAGAATCTAACATTTACTTGAATTCAAAATCTTAACTAATTAAAAAAAAAATCTATTTAAAAAATAGACTATTCCATTCTTCATTCATCCAGTCTAACAAGTAATAATTCTTGCTTTGTACATATTCCATTAAGAACATAACCATTTATTAATGACAAACTAACTATCTCATCTACAATCGAATTAACTAAAAAGTAAACTGAACTAAAGTAGGAAGAATTATAATTAATTAATAATCAGAACAAAGATCTCAACAATGAAAAATTAGATTTAAGATTTATTCTAAGTTTGAACTGATGAAAAATTTCAATAACAAGAATGAAGATGAACTATTTAACTAACAAGGATCACCTTCCTTCGGTAGAGCGGGCCCTACTCTACCTTTGGAGGGATCTTAACACATATGCAATCAAATCCTTCTTTTATTCCATCAGATTTTCCCAAAGAGGGATGAAAGTATAAATTTATTTAGTGAAGAACTTGAGAAATGAAAATTAGAGAAAAATATAATCTAATACAAAACTAACTTGAGATTGGATATAAATATCCTTCTCTTATTTGAAAATAGGGAAAAGTGGGAAATCAAACTAATCTCCAAATTATTAGAGATATTCTAGAGTGCAGGGAAATCAATCATAAAGATGTTGCAATTATCTTCAGTTGATATCAAAAAAACCTTTAGAGCTAGAGCATGTTCTTAGCTAGAATTTTTTTTTGGTTGACAGGTAATGGTCAAAGATGTTGATTTGTGAAAAGTTAGCCGAGGTTAGCTGCCAATCTCATTTGAATGGGAAACAGTTAGCATTTCATCTATTATATAAATGCTCTTCCAGTTATGCGTTAAACACACACAATCATGAAACAATCAAACATTAAATACCATTAAATCATGCATTCAAAGGAAATAATCATTTATATACAATCATTCATATTTAAGTCTTCATACATAATTAAGCCCATAAATGATGTATATAAAAGACAATATCATAAGTTCTTAAGCTAAATATAAAGTATCAAGTGTTAAACTTATAAAATATATAAGGTATTTGCAAGGCCTCATCAGTCTTTGATCAACACATGCACATTCTTCAAGCATTCACACACAACAATGGAGGGTTCGTATTGAATTGAACAATTCAACATACTTCAATATGGATACACTACGACACAGGATGGAAAAGCTATCTTATTTTGAATTCATTGTTATTGTTTTTTGTCAATTTCATTCTTGAATTCTTTATTTTATAGTTACATTTTGTGAGTAATGGGTATAAATAAATTAGAATTTTGTTGTTTAGATTGGTTTCTAATCATCAAAATGATATATTGCATCTTCCATATTTCCCCCTTATAAAACTTCCAATCCAACCATCCCCATCCAATCCTATCCAATGCAATCAATCCTAATCCATGAAATCCAACCTTGCAATCTAGCTCATCATCCTTAAGAAATCCATCATCTTAATCCAAATCAAACTCAAATCCATTGACCCACTTTTATCCAACTATCATGTATCCTTTCCAATCCATGTGTTGTTCTTATTTTTAACAACAAAATCCTTGGGGTATGCATTGTTTTTATCATTAAATTTTCTATCCTTATCATCATCATCAATCCATCAATCAATCCATCAATTGGTTTTTAGCTTGACTTGGAGCGTGGTCCTTGTTTTCTTTTGGATTTCTGTGCATGCTTTCTTGTTGCTTGTGTGTTTTATCATTGTTTGCATTTATCATGGTCTTCCATATCATGGTGTTATAAGTCATATGTTTACACTTGACCTTTTTGATCATGTACTTGGCATGTCGTTATCCTGGTTCCTTATACCTTGGTGCATAATTTCAAGTACCATATCAAATCTAGGTTGCTCTTACCATTGCAGCATGATGATCATCCATCCATGTCTTCATCATCCTTATCTTCTCCCATCCATCCTTGTTTTCCTCTATCTTTCCATCCTTCATCCTTTAGACCTCTCATCCATTTCGAGAGCACATCCGTGTTCTCCTAACCCGCATGTCCTCTCGAGGAGGCATATCACTACCTCATCATCATCCTTCATCATTCTTATTAGTGACTAAGGCATCATGCCACTAGTCTTTATCCCTTCCCTACCCACTATTTTTTATTCTTTTTTGAAATGATGTTACTTCTCTTAATCGCAACATCTCAAAGAGGGGTAAAATATAAACACCCAAAATATATTTAATTAAATAAATACTTGCTAGTTATTTAATTTAACCTATGTCCCTTATCCTAATAATTAATTAAATAAATATTATTTATTTATTTAATTAATTTCCCCATTACCTTTATCCACCACCTTTAGTTAAATAAATATACATTTATTTAATTAAATATGGTTCCTTTTTCCTTATTTCTCTAAATCCCCTAACCTTTCTTAAGTTAGTTAATCCTTGATTAATTAAATTTATTCCCATCCTAAACCTTATTATCCCATTCTCCAACTTTTAACTCGACCTAATTTAATAAACCCTTGGTTTATTAACTCAACCCATCCTCATTAAATAAATTAATCCTTTTTATTAATTTATATAACCCTCATTACTAATCCTTATTACCATTATTTCATAATTTTAAATTTCATCTCATCTAACCCTACTATCTCTTACACAAATTTAATGCCTCTCTTCCCAATGTCTACTCACACATGTGTGAGAAAACCTCTCCATTTCACCCCTTTCCATGTTGTGACACTTGTCACAAGGATAATAAATCTTCATTCCTTGATCCAAACCCTATCTTTTTTTCAATATCAACCCTTCATTAACCAATCAATCCTAGCCCTTGATTCCTCTCACTAAAATTCTATATAATGAGACCTTGGCTCTCATTCTTTCAACACACATTCTTAATATCCTCATCCTATCCAAATCTACCATCCAAGCTATCACTAACCTACCATAATCATCTTAAAATATTGAGCAACCACATTCATTTCCATCATTTGGAGAAAATCTACAAGATATGGGTGCAATCTTGTGAGCTCAATTCATGAAGAGGAGAAGAATATGAAGGCATAAATCTTATTTATGAATTTATTTTATTATTTTCATCTATTTCACTTCATATTAATATTTTACCTTCTTCAAGTGCAAATACAAGAAATATCCTACAAGATTTTTTTTTATACCATCAATAGCAATATATGCCAGACTTTGGCTGACTTGTCTATATCTCTATTTCAAATTGTGATTTCTATCTTTCTTCGTTCTATCTCTTTCTAGATTTATTAAGAAATTTCAAGAATTCCTCTTACAAGAATGTGAAATTGAGTTCTTTTCTCCTTTCTTATAATTCTTTGTTGATCCCTCTCCTAAAGCCCCTCATAAGGATATTTTGGAATAAGAGGATTAAATCATTGATTATTTTCTTAACATTACTCTACCTTCTCTTCATTCCAATGCACTCTCTTCTAGAGACATTATATTCATGAATGATGAATCTCATCTTAATTCCCATGCACTCTCTTCTCGAGATGTTGGATTAGTGAATACTAAAGCTCCTCTCACATCGGATCCTCCAAGGATAGATGTTGAGCATATTTCTTTGAATGATTCCTCTATAAGTTGTAAGGAATCCATAAATATCATTTATGCCTTTGTGACCCCCCAAATGCCTAAGAGATTGGTCATTTATCTGACTCTATCTAGTCCTCCTAAAAGAATTTGTTTTATTAATGGTGTTCCTTTTAATAGTGACTCTCTGTATATTTCTAAGGCTCCCTCTTATAGTGAATTAGCTCATACTTATAATACTAGAATGAATAAATTAAATGTTAATCAACCTATTTTTTTACCACCATCTCAACCAAGTCCTCCTTCAACACCTAAATCCACGACTAAAGCACTTGGTGATTACCATCTTGTCAAGAAAATCCACATTACTTCATCCAATATCTCACTATGGGACTTGCTTCAGTCTACTTCAGTTTATCAAGGTATGCTTCAGGGAGCCTTGTAAAAGATCCTCTTAACATCTTTTGCTAGGCCAATGGATGTTAATGAATTGATATCTCATATTCATGAGGATTCACTAAATATTACATTCTATCCATAGGAACTCTGACCCCTGAAGTACAAAAGCAAGTGGACCCTCTAATGATCATAGCTAACATTATTAACATTGGCATTAGACGCACTCTCATTGATGTTGGTTTGACACTCAACATATGCAACATCGATCTATTGCCTAAAATCAAAATTTATTAAGCTTCTCTTACAACTTCTTCTCTTGTCATTCATGGATTCAATAATGTTAGGTGAAAAGCTCTAGGTACAATAGTAATAACTTTACGGCTTATGCTTGTTACCATACCCACCCTAGTATATGTTGTGCTAGGAAAATTTCCATATAATTTGCTTCTCGGTAGACTGTGGATTCACGCTATGGATGCATTCCCGTCTACCTTGAATAAATCTATCAATTTCATTCATAACAATCAAGTAGTCATAATTAAGGTTGACCCTAATGTTGTACACTTATATGAGATGACAATTGTTGGTCAGGCTTTAGTTGAAATTAGCCTTTCAAATTTCATTCCTTCATTATCTTTGGATACGTTGACATCTTCTTGAGCAATACCTACTGCAAAGGGTACTCTTGAGGTAGATTTCCTTGAAGAAGATCATTCTAATGCATGAGATCTTGAGTCTACTCCTTTTCCCTCTTATCAAGAGAATGCATGTATCGCTGATGAGTGGGGTTCCTTAGAATTTACATCATACTTCATTGGGAAATATAAAGTTGACTCGATCCACTTGGACATACCAATAATATCATCCAAATGCACTATCAAAGATGGTTATTCTTCTGCATCATGGGACAATGTGAAATTTTTTTTGTAATGTCCTTAACAGTGATCCCCCCCTTCTAAGGAAGATGATCATACCTCTATTAAAGAGGCTAATGTTGGAAATCCTATCAAGAAGGATGATGGTGATCCCATAGAAGAGTATGATATCCATTGCTAGAAGAATGCTCTTTATGTAGATCCTCCTCCTTCTCAAGATTTGTAGACATGTTATGGCCTTGGTTTTAAACTTGCTTCTAAATATGGTTATATGCATAAAGGTTGTGGGAATAACGAATAAGGAATTCAGGTCCCTATAGAATGTACACCTCGTAAGCATAATTTGGGGCTTGGTTTCTTGAATGAATAATCTAAACCAAAACCATGGTTGAATGTCAACATGATTTTGGCTCAACCTCATTCTCTTGAAGTGATTCATCCTCCATCATCTATTATCTTTGTGTCTTCTTCTTGTGAGTGGTCAAACTTTTCTCCACAAGAGAAAGGGTTGCTTCCTACTCCTCATTCTTTGTCTAAATGAGAGAATGTTTTGTTGAGGCTTCTTAATCCCACTTAATTACTCTTCCTTCTTCGACACATAAGAAATTTCATAAGAATGATAAAAAAAACATTCTTTCTATGCATACCATCAAGCACCTAGCCATTCCACTAGTGAATTAAAGGCCTTGAAGGATAAAATAAAACTTCGTGATTCTAGTGTCATCACTCTTCTAACTTTTGATGCACTTGTATCTTCTTCATATTACAAGTGATATCGAGGACTACCTCTATCCTCTCCATTCTAAGTATCTTCTCATGAGGCTCTTATGACTCCCTTCTATTGTGTTGCTACCCATTATGTGGTAGTTGTAGCTTTAATTGCTCAATGCCATTCATGGTCATACACTATTGTGTGCAACCATACTCTTTTTGTGGTAGTGACACAATAGTATCTTGCATAGTTATCCTCACTTGTATGTTAGGGTAGTGATAACTTGTTCTAGATATGTGTGTCATTCTTAACGACTCCCTCTCTTTTCTCTATTTTTCAATTGAAGTGTTACTTTGAATGGGCCTCTTGGTGTCTTGAAGGGTTTCCTACTAAAGGAAACCCCCTTTGAAATCCTTCTTCTCAAAATAATTTTTGAGTGTCTTGCAATATCTGATATTTGATGTCGCCATGTCTAGCTTGGGGATAGGCCAACTAGACCTTTCTTATATCTTCATGTCTAGCTTGGGGGTAACCTGACTAGACCTATCTTTTCTGTGACTATCCTGCAACACAGTTTGTAAAAGCCACATGCTTATCTAATTATCCTTTCTCTACAAGAACAAGAACCTATAAAGTTTCTTTGCATCAATCTTACCTAGTAGGACCAAGAACCTTGCCAAGCTTGTCTTACAGGACTGGGAACTTGCAAGGATCTTTCACATCAAACTTTGCATGACTGAGAAACTGTAGAGATGTTTCATGTTAGGATTTTGCAAGATTGAGAACCTATAGAGATCTTTCATGTTAGGATTTTGCAGGACCAAGAACCTGTGAGGCTCCCTCTCTACAGGACTGAGAACCTGTGGAGCCCAACTCAAATTTTGTAGGACTAAGAGCATGTAGAATGCATGTCAAACTTTGCAAGATTGAGAACCTATAAATCCATCTTCCTTCTCTCCTTTCTTTATGTCCAGGTATGTCGGATCGAAGATATACTTCCTCTAGTCTTATTGTTATATTATCTTCAATCTCTTACAATTGTATTATACCAGATCAAAGAATTACATCTTCTTCATCTTGAGTATATACTTCTTTCCCTCTTTAACATTGGTTGCTTCCCTGTCTTTTGTATGCATTCTTCTCTCGAAGCAGTCAATCCTCACATTCTTCTCTCCATTTAAAAAATATTCAATGTATTATTTCTTAATTTGGGGATGACCCATAGTACTAAGACAACCTTCTACATCGATTTCTCTTTCACTTTGCTGACTCAAATCCTTTAGTTTGCTATGTGCCTGTGTGTATGTGTTATCCATGTTATTTCTAAATATCCATATATTCTAACCCCCTGATGTAATGGATTTTTTTATGTTTTAACCTTGTCTTGTGCAAATTTCTCTCATCTAATTCATTTGTTTTGTAGGTCTTTTTCCTAGGGGCATGCTTCCTTGGTTCAAAGAGATATTTGCTTCCTTTATAGTATCCTTTTGGTATCATGATGTTATTTATGTTTAGTACATTTCCTTTAGAGTGCATATTAGTGTAGATTCAAATGCTCGCTTAAGTGGGGGAAAAATGTAATGTCATAAAATTGTGCCCCTTGCAATTTCACATACATTTTTGTATCTACTCCCTTAGTATTTGTGTGGGATCATTTTAGCCCTTGCATTAGCCTTTTCCCCTCTTAGGATGCTCAAGATCCCTTTTCAACAACTACCTTCATGCATTAGCTTTGCATCCAACCTTAAGGTTTTCTCATTCTCATTGTTTTGTAACATGATGTGTTTGGAGACTAGCATGGCACATAGACGTCAATGTGCCACACTAGCATCCCACAAAATTTTGACATTTAAATGGATATTTTTGAGTGTCTTTCCACTTTTCAGCTCCTTTTGTCGATGGTAACGACTTGGGAACCTTCTTTTCCCTCCCCTTTTCTCTTTTAAATCCATCTCTTTCATTGAATTGCTCTTTCTAGCTATTTTCTCTTAGGATCTCTAGCTTCTTAGCTTCTCTCTTGGACATTCTCTTGTCTGGCTCTTTCTATCTTTCTTGCATAGTTTTTTATAGCTTTCTATAGTAGCACTCCCACATTCTTACAACACTCTTTGCAAGTTTCTTGGCTCTCACAACCCTTCCTTCTTTATTTCTCTCTCCTTAGCTTCCTCAAGCCTTGTAGGCGATATCTCTCTTATCTTGTCTTTGAGAATCTTGGGGTTATTCACATCCCTTGTCTACACATTTTACTATCTTATCTATCTATCTATCTATTTGGCTATTAGCGGAGGTGGGAACATTGAAATGGGGGTTTGACTACGGAAAGCCCCTAAATAACCCCAACAATTTTCCTTGGTCTTATGTGTGTAGCTAGGTATTGAAGATATTTCTTTACTAGAAGCTTCATTACTTGGGTTGTTGTAATAATTCTCTCTCTCCTCTCACTTTATCATTTACATCTTTACTTATTTTACTTTATTTTAGTTCTGTTATATTCTCATTTATTTTCCCGCATTCTGGAAGTTCTTAGTAATCAAATTGTTAGTAGTTGCTTTGTTGTTTTCTATGAAACTTAGTTTTTGGTTTGTACAAGACACCAACATGCCTTTAGGACATTGGTGTGCCACACTTTCATCCTTTTGCTAAAAAATTGTTAGTCTATCCTAAAAACCTCTATGATATACTAATTCTGATTTTGGAACTCTTGTCACTTGAGCACTATTCCTTATTAGATAATTTGATGTAGTTTAGAGTAGTTCATTCCTTGGGACTCTCTTGAGAACAAAGAGACTCATGAGAAATGAATCCCCCTTCTCTACAATGATAACATCAACACATTACCAACTTCCACGAGGAACACCAAACAAGGTCCATTTATGCAAAATAGATTTGCACACTGACTTATTTGATTCAAATCATCCTTCATGTTGAAGTCTTCAACATTTTTTTTTTAGGGGGGAGAAAAAAAGGTTGTGTAAGTGACATCCCACTTGAGATAATTCTCTATCTCAATATGTCTTGGAATCTTGTACAAAGTGCACAAGAGTAGAATCATCCTTCTTCTTATGGTCTTCATTCTAGATCTTTTTATTTCCCCTCTTTTGTTGATGAAGGGATTCATCTTTTTTTTTATATATTGAGAAAATGGATTCACAAAACCATTTCTATAATAGTTTTCCTTATGTCCCACATTATTACACTTGTAGCACACTTCTATAACAGATTTTTTCATCTTCACCTTATATCTACATTCATCAACCTTGTGACCATAGTTGTTGTAAACAAAGCAATATCCATGAAATTGTTGGTGTGAATGAGGTTATTTCCTAGCTAGTTATTAATGAGGACCTATTCACATTATTTTAAGTTTACTTAGGAGTTAAGTTTCCTAGTTTTCATTTCTAGAAGTTAGTTATAATGGGGCCATTTCTCATTATTTACTTTTAGTTATCTAGGCATTTAATAATTCTCTCATGCATTTAATATTTGCATTGAGGATTTAATGCTTGTGTCCTAGGTTGTTATGACTTAGTTGTCTCATGTGATAGGATTAATACACTTGTAATGATCTTGTCTAATCCCATCTCTCTCCTTGCCTATATAAGCAAGGCTTCATATGTACATTGCATGCATCAAAAGCTCAATTGTGTGTTGTGTAAGTCCAATATATCATTATAATCTTGAGTATTACATATTGGCCACATTTTGCATCCATTGTTGCAATTTAATGTTCTTGCTTTTCCCTCTTGTGGAAGGTTGTTTTTGGTTTTTGTAGACGATCCTGGAGGCTTGAGTCCTTGAGTGACTCAAACATGTTCTATGAGCTATATCTCAGCTCCTACATGGTGTCAAAGCATAGTTACAAAATCCCTTCTCAAATATGAGGGTGATTCAAGCTTGAGATTTTGTAAGGTGTGTATTAGGGAAAAATGGGCCTCATGGTTGCATCTAGAAGGCCTAAAAACCTCTATTTTCATATACAATACTTCAGATTTTTCATGCAAAAAATTCAACTTTTTTCACATGACTATCTTAAATTTGATGGCCAAATGACAATAAAAAAACATTGTGTTAAATTTGACATTTATTCGGTCATCAATATTTATTGTCTTATATTTGATAGCCAAACGACTATCAGTAGGTCCCTCCATTTGGAACCCTTCTCCATTGGCAGTTTTTCGTTTTGGAGGAAAACTTCAGAGGGTCATAACTTGGTCATACAAACTCATTTTTTTGAGCAATTTTTTTTTATTTGGGGTAGAAATTTGTGCTCTATTTAGTTGTACAATTGGTTTTTTATTTTTATTCTTGGTGGTTTCCATAATTGTAAATTTTTAGAGTTGATATCGAGCTATTTTCATTTTGGGAACTTCTAAGGATTTGTTCTCGCTCATACAGTAACATTTATGAGTGATTTATTTTTTGAAAGTGAATAATTTTTCATGTAATTTATAGTGGTGTGATTAGATTGTTCTCATTATTTGTAAAAAAATTACTTTGAGCTTGAGGCCAAATTTGGCAATCTATATGCACTAAGATCAAGTCCACTTCACTATTTTTGGCAAGTAGCACCTGTAATTGCACTAAGTATAAAGTGCCACAAATCATATTTTCTTGGGGGGTTTCTTGATCGAGTGATTTGGGGGTAGGGGTTCTCTTGGTGTATTGCTTTGATTTGTTTACTTGTGCTCTCTTCATTTTTCATCGATCATTCTAAGGTTCCTTTGTTGACATCATATAACTAATCAAAATGGCATCAACATGAATGAAGTATATTAATGAATGAGGGTCACTCTATATATATTGAGAATAAGGTACTTGAACATATTGATGATGAGAAAAATATTAAATGGACGATTGAGCATACCAAAGCTCTTGGATGTCTTTGTAAATTAGTTTATCAATATTTGTTGTTCCAAATTGAATCATGCATAAATTCTCATGAGGTTTGGGACAAGTTGAAAACACTATATAGTCATATAGATGAAGTTAGAGGCTATCAACTTGATAATAAGCTAATGAGACTTGATCATAATAACTTTGAAAAAATTTAGGACTACATCACTAGGGTTAATGATCTAAGGGATCAATGTAAAGCATGTGGTATTGATAAGGACATTCAGTTTGTCTACAATTCATTGTACAAACTTGGTCTTGATTAGGCTACTTTTTTTTCTAGCTTTCATATTCATAGGTTGATTGTGGGGTATACATATACTACACCATCATTTTATGAGATGTTGACATGAGCAACAAAAGCTTATCTCGATGGGTTTCATCAAGTATTCTAAATCTCAGGCATTGGTGGCTAGTTAGGGGAAAGAATCAGATACTTCTTATAAGAAGCAAAAGAAGTCAAATAATAGACCACATTTAGATCAACCAAGGGATAAATCCTCTTCCTCAGATAAATCATTTAGAAGGATAAGTCTACTTATTCGCATTACAAGAAGCTTGGGCATGATGAACATTCTAGCTACAAGATGGATCTTGATGAGTTGAAGCGTATTCTCATAAAGAATCATATTTATTTTCCTTATAGAATGTTTGAGTCTCCACCTTCTTCTTCACCATCTTCAAAATAGTCTAATAAGGGAAAAGGTGTTGCTGATTTGGTTACTACATTAGGAAATAAAGGAAAAGATGTATGTGCTTTTTCAGGTCTAGGATCAGGGAAATGGTTTGTAGATCTAGGAGCTTCTCATCATATGGTATCTTCATAGTCTATGTTTTATTCTTTTGGGCCATGCACTATGTCTCCTATTGTGATGGGAAACAATACATACATGAGTGTACTTGGGAAGGGATCTATTAGCTTTGCAAAAAAACCTTCCAAGATGTTTTGTGTGTTCCTTATTTGACAAACAATCTTCTTTCCATATATCATATTACACATGGTGGAGATGGGATGACTATGGAGTTCACTTCTGATTCAATTATCATTTGAGACTTGGAGAGTAGAGATATTATTTCTACTGGTATGGTTGATCATTCATCTCGATTGTATATGCCTTTCAATTTTTTCTTTTGATGGTGACATTGTTCCTTCAACTTTAGTGACACTTCTAGTGTGAACCATGATTTAGAGAAGACATTTGGCTTCTTGAACTTGGGTGTTCTCACATCCGATCCCATTCTTGAGCCTTGCATTTCATCTCCTCCATCTTCTATTTCATTTGATTATGCACATATGGGCATAGGTTTGGCCTCTTGTGATTCAATGCAACAAGATCTACATCCTCTTCCAACTACATCCACTTGGAATGCATACTTGACAGAGATTGGTGGGTTTTTTGTTGAGTCTCATATTTTAGATTTGGGAGACACCATTGATTGCATACATCTTATCTTTGATGGAGATGATTCTTCTTTAGTTTTTGTGAGGGAATACTTTGAACCTCTTGTTCATTCTCTACATGATCATTTTTTTTAGTTTCATATGAGTGTGGATACTTTTAGACAACATTTGGAGGAGGCTTCTTCAAAGGAGGTGGTTTCCTTGTCTTTGGAGTATGTTCAACATTCATCTCTAGGAGGTTTTGGATTGACATCTTCAACTGTGTGGCCTAACATGCTTGTTTGGAGTTTGTTAGCTTTCAACATCGACATGGAGATAATTGAGCATTGTTCAAGGACATCATCTATCATTCTTCTTCCCTCATATTCATTTTTGTAATGGGAAAACATCCTACATATCATCTTTGTTTTTTTTCTTCCTAAGGGGAGGAATGTTGTTCAACGAGACTAGACTATCTTCAAAATTTAATTTCAAGCTTCT
Source organism: Sequoia sempervirens (assembly GCA_007258455.2). NCBI lineage: Eukaryota > Viridiplantae > Streptophyta > Pinopsida > Cupressales > Cupressaceae > Sequoia > Sequoia sempervirens. Next base: position 97,430,238 of record VDFB02000363.1, on the reverse strand, counting down.
ACCTTTGCAGGAGACTCACCATTGAGGGGGGCTTCATGGTCTGTCTTCTTCTCTCTTATGGGGGGTCTTTTTCCTCTGTTGGGGTTTTCTCCCTCTCATGCATCATTGAGAGTATTTTGTATTTCATCTCTCTTTTAGGGAGGATTTTTGTCCCATTGGGTTTTCTTCTTTTCTCCAATTGTGAGAGATTTCTTTGGATTGCTCTTGTACATGGGTACCTAACATGGCCTCATAGCTAGGACACATCTTTGCATCATTTTCATAATAACTACACTTCCTAAGTTGCACTTATGGGGGGTGTTGGTGTGAATGGGGTTATTTCATAACTAGTTATTAGTGAAGACCTATTCATATTATTATAAGTTTACTTAGGAGATAAGTTTCCTACCTGTCATTTCTAGAAGTTAGTTATAATGGGGCCATGTATCATTATTTACTTTTAGTTATCTAGGCATTTAATAATTATCTCATGCATTTAATATTTGCATTGAGAATTTAATGCTTGTGTCCTAGGTTGTTATTACTTAGTTGTATCATGTGATAGGATTAAGAAACTTGTTATGATCTTGTCTAATTCTATCTCTTTCCTTGCCTATATAAGCAATGATTCACATGTACATTGAATTCATCAAAATATCAATTGAGTGTTGTGTAAGTCTAATATATCATTACAATCTTAAGTATTTTATATTGGCCACATTTTGCATCCATTGTTATAATTTCATGTTCTTGCTTTTCCCTCTTGTGGAAGGCTATTGGTTTTTGCAGATGACCCTAGAGGCTTGAGTCCTTGAGTGACTCAAACATGTTCTCTGAGCTATATCTCATCTCCTACAAAAATAACATTGTGTTGTTTCTCTGTGATAAGAAAGACGTTTCTATGTTGTTATTCCTTCTCTTTCTAACTATACAATCAACAACCTTATGCCCAAAAATATTGCAAGAAAAATAGTAACCTTGAAAGGATTGATTGAATCTATTAGGAGCATGATGTTTTGTTGAAGGGGAACTTCTGCAATATTTTTGCTTCCAGTCAAAAATAGATCCACCTTCTTTCTTCCCATTATGAATATTCTTTATATCTCCAAAGGAATTATTCTTAGAGTCTTCAGGGCATACTCTCTCTTCTTTTGTTTTAGTTTTTTCCTTTGATTTTGAACCGTTTGGAGTTAATTTGTTCCTTTCTCTTTTCAGAGCATTCCTTAGGGTGGTATTTTATTCTTCAAGATTTAAACATTTAACAATTTTATCTTTGAGTTTGATATTCAAGCAATCTTTAGTCCTCTTGGATTATTCAACCTTTACTTTCAAGTTAGAGATCACACCTTCTACCTCTTTTAATTTTATTTCACATGCCTTGCCTTCTTTTACTTGAATTCTCAGTTTGTTAGATTCTTCTTTTGATTTTGCATGTAAACTTTCATATTTCTGATTGAGACCTTTTGCTTCATTTAGGTCTTCCAATGTAGATTAGATTTTTCCTTCAAAGTCAATCAAATATTAATCCAAATTGAAGTCCCAACCTTTAGGTTCCATAGATTCTATATCTGAATCAGAGGAAAATGTGTCTTCATCTCTTAAGGATCTTGAATCCTTACATATCTCAACATTATAATTTTTTTCAGTAGTATTGAAAGCTATAAAGAGAGTTTAAGCATTCAAATCATTCTCTTCATTTTCAGAGGAACCATTTCTCTCTTTGGAATAAATAACCTTCTTGACTTTATCTCTTTTATTATCATTAATATATTCTTTATAGGGACATCTAGATGCAAAATGACCAACTCTTCCATAATTGGAACATTTGAATGGTAACTTACATTTTTATTTTCTAGTGCCTTTATTCAATCTTCTCACAAATTTTACTTCAACTTCATCAAGTTCATCAGCTTGATCAACAACTTCATATTCAATATTTTTGCTAACTTTGAATGCAACTTCTTTCTTTGGAACATCTTGACCAAAGTCTCTCATCTCAAAGGTAGTAAGAGTACCAAACATTTCATCAATTGAATATTGATCCAAATCTTTAGATTCTTCAATAACAAATACTTTGTGACTATAATATTTTGGGAGAGATCTTTACAATTTCACTTTCTTTTACTTCACCAAGTTCAGAGATGCCAAAGATAATTTCTTGTACCTATAGCACATAACTTGCAATGTCTTCATCTTCAGTCATCTTTAGAGTCTCAAATCTACTTTTGAAGATTTACATCTTATCTTACTTCACTTTAGTGTCTCCTTCATAGATGCTACTAAGATTTTCCCAAAAATCTTTGGCATAGCTACAATTCATCACCTGCAAAAGTTTTGAATTAGCCAAACCACACAAGATAACATTCTTGGCTTTGGAATTGCATTCATAAAATCTAATTTCAGCTGGGTCTATAAGAGGAGTGGGTGGAGTAGTATAACCACTTATGATTGATTGCCACACCCAAAACCCAAGAGAGTTTAGGTATCCTTCCATCCTCAATTTACAGAAGGAGTAATTAGTCCCATCAAACCTAGGACCCTTGTATGAACCACCATGTGTCATCTTGGATCTTTGCCTCAAGTTAAGCTTCTACAAAGTAACTTGGCTCTCATACTAATTGTTGAACACTTTTGGAGACTGAGAGGGGGGTTTGAACTAGTCTACTCAAGACTTAACCATTTTCAAAACTTGAAACTTTCAACAAAACAAAACCTCCTTTAGCAGATAAAGATGGAACTTTAAGCAAAGTAGTAACATAGAAGAATATAGCAATTTGAATCTTTAACACCTTCAACAAAATTTACCAATGAAAGATATAGTAGTAATTAGATCAACAAAAAAGAGAAATAGATAGAGAAAAAACATCCACAAGGAGACACCAAATTTACATGGAAAACCTAATGAGTGAAAAATGATGATGAGAGTTAACTCACAATATAAGGTTCTTTGCTAAAAGGCTTGCAAGAAGGCTCACTTCCTAAGAGAAATATACAAAAAGGACTTACAACACTAAAGTACCAACCAACTCCAAGAGAAAGATACAAAGGACCTAATGAGATTCACTATCTTAGAGGAGGATACAAAAGATTTATAAGAGAATTACAAATATTTCCAACAGAACTCTCTATTGACTAAAGTGTTCAAGCTCAATTTATCTTTCCTTTCACAATATTTAGCACTATCTTTTTTGGATATTCAATACAAATTGCTCACACACTTTTTCACACTTGTACATTTCTCTTTTTTGTTGCATCTAAAATGATCTTACATTTATATCCACCACAATACCTTTGATTCTTCAATTAGGTCGGCCAGGAAGAGAATAAACAATGAATTCAACTGGTCAACCACCAAAGCATGACATGGTCCTATCTTGAGGATGGAGATGACCAAAAAAATCGTAACACTTATCTCAATGTGATCCGAAATGATTTACATGTAGGAACACATCAACCTAAGTTGGCATCAAGGAAACATGTGGATGAGACATTGAAGAACATAACTAGTCAACCCATAAACACTCTTTCAATTGAATTTACTTGATGCAATCCTAAATAGGATAGGTTAGGAATTAGACACATCTTCCATTGTTGGTGCAACTACCCAAGCACACAACCGGAGAAAAAGAACAAGCCTTATTAGCCATATATCAAAAAATAACCTAAAAATTTAACTCAAGATACAATACGACAATAAAGTGGCCAATTAGCAATGTGTGGATCATATAGGAATGTTCCTTGAGCATCCAACAACACTTCCATACAATTCTTTCATACCTTCATGCCATCAACAACCACCACAGACCAAATAGGAACAAAAAACTCTATTATGGAAACACAAAATATATAAAATATATAATTGAATGATTTAACATTTATAGAACAACTTACAAACCACTTCAACATATGAGATTGGAACTTAGAAATTGAAAAAACATTGTGAGAACATTCACTAAGTTTTAGCAGCAGATACCTCAATGCAGAGAGATGCAAAGCATTTCCTAGACCAATCTAAACAACTAACAACACTAGAAAGCTTCTACAATGCACAAGAAACTCCTCGGCAAAACATGTAACCTAAAAAGATAAGAGTGCAATGTACACAAAATATTGACATCGAATACCAAACTACAAGACTAGAACTACAATAATGGAGGAATGTAGAGCATTCTCCTAGGCATACTTTAATGCAACTTCCTAAACTAGAAATATTTGAGCAACTTGTAGAGACTAGAACTTCCTCTCAACAACACATATATTATCAAGAACATTAGGAGAGAGCATGAGACAAACTGTAGACCTTCAACAACATCTATCCAACATTAGTCATGCTTCTAATCCTCATCTTAATGCTTCTAATCCTCATTTGAATATATTATCATGAAAACAACTCTATTGATAGTAATGACACATTATATGAACATCAAGAATAATACTTCTTTGATAAGGAATTACATCCAATCATGAACTTCTTCAACTCTTCTCTTCTTTGATAAGGAATGAAATCTAACCATGAACTTCTTCCATTCTTCTTTGATTGGGCATGACATCCAACCATGAACTTATTCAACTCTTTTCTTTTTGATAAGCTAACAATCAATGTTGACAACAACTACCAATAATCTCCTTAGTGTTAACATCAATTACAACCATCAACATTGACATCAATGAAAACAAAACAACCATTAGTTTTGATCTCAATGACAACAACTACCAACAAATTAAACATTTTACAATTACTAGATACCTTGGCATACCCTTTAGGGTTGGAGTCTCCCTCAAAGATATGTGCTACTAGTATATGAAAAAATTTAAAGGAAAGGCTTTGAATTGGACTAATCAGCTCCTTTCCATGGCTGGTCACATCAAAATTTCCAATAATATCCCCCTCGCTATCCATGTTTACATCTCATCTTGTTGGAATCCATCTAAAAAGTGTTACAACCAACTAACACAACCTATCAATATTTTTGTTTAGGCCAAACGAGGAAAAAAAAGGTTTTCCTTCCACATCCTAGTTACATTACATTCAACCAAAATATAAAGGTGGTTTGGATATTATTGATCCTTACACTCTGGGAATTTTCCTTGCACTAAGTGGATTGTGCATGCTTTGGAAGGAGAGGCCCCTTGGAAGCATTTGGTGCAATTTCAAATTCAATCTATTGCTGCTAGCCATGCTTGGGAAATAGTGAATTGGAATGCTAAACTATTGCTAGCTCCTTATTTAAAAATCCATAGGTTTGCACCATTCAAATCCATTTGGAAAGATTGAAAAATCACTTCTAAGAAATTGGTTTGGTATGATCATTCCTTTAGCCATGACCTCAACTTTGTAACCTCCTCCATATGGTGGAATCGTTTGATTCAACAAGATGGTAAACCCCTAGGTGTTATCCAAGGATAACTTTAAGAAACCCCCCCTTGGTGAAGGTGTAAAATCCTAGTGAATCTTGTATACTTCTCGATAAAAATATTAATTTTAGTGGCAATTTTTTTCCTTTTTTGGGAAAAAAAAATCTCCATTGGTGAATCTTTTCTAATTGCTAGAAGTCTGTGGAAAATCTTGGTGAATTGCAAATTTTTTTAAACCAATAAAATATTTTCATTGGTGATTAAAATCTATTTTCAAAACAGAAAAAATAATTTTGTTGCTGATTAAAACTTTTTTTCAAACCAAAAAAAAAATTCATTGGTGAATTAAACCTATTTTCAAATGATTAAGAAAAAACATTGGAAAATTAAGCATAATCTCAAACTAATAAAAAAAAATAGTGGTGAAATGTTAGTGTAAATCAATATAACCACGACCATTCAGTGAATTTTTGATGGATGGTTGTAATTGCATTCCGGAAGTAAATCTCTGAAGCACTAGACTTGTGAATTGAAAACTCTGGAATAACACTAGAACTATTAGATGTGGACATGTGGCAAGATCAAGGCTCATTGCTCATCGTGGTAATGAACAGGATGGGTTGAAGGATTTTGGTGATGAGTGATACAAGAACTTAAGTGGCAAAAATATGCACATGCATAATTTTTTTTTTAAAAGATGGACCGCCTAGGAAGAACATACGACTAGGGCTTAAAAACTTAAGAACATTTTACATAAATTATGTAAAGGAAAAACTAGGCTAAATTATCAACCTTATAAAATAATTTATAATACAATCCCCAGAACAAAGTAATGAAGGAAATATGTGCGAAGGATATTCCATATCTGTAGCCATATGTCAGCGCAAATCAATATAACCACAACTATTCGATAAATTTTTGATGGACGACTATAGTTGCATTCTAGAAGTAAATCTATGAAGCACTAGAATTGCGAATTGAAACCTCTAGAATAACACTAGAACCGATAGATGTGGAAATGTGGTGAGATCAAGGCTCATCGCTCATCACTCATTCTCTCTTTTCAATGCCTCGACGTACTACCCCTCATCTTTTGCATGATTTTGGTTCTCAAAGGGGATAAGTACATTTTGTATCTTCACAACTCCCATTTCCCCAACATTGTTGGCTAGGAAAGTCCCTTGTGTTTATTTTTAGAGCCACATTTGTGTTACATTGTCACCAACAAAGCTTTGGAATCATGCATTTATTTTTAGTGTCACATTTCTATTACATTGTCACTAGCAGAATCTTGGAAATTGGAATCAATTTTTAATCCATTGTCATCAACAACTTGGAATAAATTATGTCTATGTAAAGTGACATATGTTATTTATATAAAAACAAGAGCTTTCCTGCTCTACAACTACACATCTTTAAAAAGATATGTAATAATGTGACATTGTAATTCAAATGTAATAAAATAAATGGTTATGTTGTGTTATTCTTTGTTATTCATTTACAATAAAGAGTTATTTTTTGAGTTCAGTTTCTATGAATCTATTCAAATAAGTTTTTTTTCCTTTAAGAAATTAAGTATTATCTATTTATGAAATAATTGCATGCATATTTAAAAGTAAAACATAAAGTAATACAAATGAAAAAAGAAATTTTCCATCAAATTGACAAAAAACATTATAAACAGTAAAAGTTATCACTCTTGTTAGGGTTTACCAAAATGTCATTAATTTCTAATTTGTTGTTGACCTTCTCCCCCAGTTCCCATTATCATTATTCATTGTATTAAGTCCCTTGCAACGTTAAGTTACCAACCCATTGGCCTTGATGTCAATCCTAGCGCATTAAAGTTTAAAACAACTGTAAACACATGTTTATTATTTATATCATATATTACTCAACCGTTGGATGAACATTTGATGTATAATTGTAGTTGCATTCCAGAATGAAATGCATAGAGCAATAGGCTTGTGAACTTAAACATTTGGAATCACCCTTTAACCGTTAGATTTACAAAGATCAATAGTTTAGAATTTGTTGTCAATACAGGACTAAATGGCTTGTTTTAAATGCTGTCAACCATGTACTAATTGTGTAGTCTAGAAGAAACATGTAGATGTTTCAATTTCATTGACTTTAATGCTAAAAAAAATAACTTTCTACTGCTTAGTGATTTTATTTTTTAGTGAGAGGGTTAGCACACGGGGATATTTCAGTCTTAATTTTGCTTATTGTAGTGCACCACCCTATTCTGGGTTCCACAGTTCCACTTCCAACAAAGCCATTCTAGTAACCCAGTTTCCACGACTGTCAGCATTAATCATTTCAAGAATCAAAACTCGGGTAAGTGAAAGAATTCCTACGAGTATGTTTCATCATTTGACGTTTCTTAAAATCTCATTTTTTCAAACTTTGAAGTTTGGGTTTAGGGTTGAGAGACTTAAGAATTAAGAAAAATTAAGGAGGAATAATAGGGAATTCACAATTTCACATTGTATAAGCATGTCTACCACTAGTACCACTAGAGCAGTGTTAGATAAAAAAGTACATTAATTATGCAAAATTTCTTAAAGCCCCAAGTTTCACTAATGAATACCATGATATTTATGATCCTGAAACCTATGGTAGGTGTACCTCATAACTTAAATTTTCATCTCATAATAAGGTTGCAAAGTGAATGCAAGTTAATAGTATCAGTGCACTATGGGTAACTAGATTAGGGTGCATGATGTTACATGAGGTTTTCCCTTGCCTAGAATTTATCATGGTTTGTGCCAAAAATTATGATGATAACAAAAGAGAAATTATTAATAAAGATAGGAAAGAAGAATTGTTATCCATTAATGTAGAAAAGCTTGGAAAAGTGTTGGGGTTTACAACCGAAGAATTTGGAAATGTCCCCATTGACCTAGAAAATCTTGCTAGTGATTATGAAGCGGTGGATGAAATGGAGAAAAAATCTTCTTAAATAAAATAGTTCAAGCTAGAAACAAATTTAAAGGTGATCATAAGCCTCCTTAGGATTTGGATATTTTTAAACCATGGGTTCAGGATACTATTTCCATGCTAGCATTTTTCCTCAGACTAGATAGCAATTTGGAAGTGGGTGCAAGCCTCCTTGAAATGGTATATAATATCCATTATGGTTTTCCACATGTCAAATATAATTTTATTGAGCACATTGTAGAATCCATGCATACTTTTTTTTTAATGATTAAAGGAGGTTCCACCAAGACATTTAGGTTCACAACCTACTTGTGCTATCTTTTTCTAATCAAATTTAGAGGAATGTTTTAGACAAACAAGCTTCATATTCAGCTCTATAGTAATGTTGAGGAAAAGAAAATGGTTCTAGTATATGAATGGACCATTGAGATAAGGATTAATGATTCTCGAAGGAACTATAGTCATTTTTTAGACTACTTTTTGTATCCATTGCATCAAGTAATTACAAATACTCCAATGCCTAGATTGCCTATGTCATGTAGAAATTGCATTCAACTAGGAAAATAAATACAATTGGCTAATTGGTACTTAATGGAAGAATATACTATGCTAAGATATTATGGATCAGGAGTAGATCCATACAAACTTCCAATACATGTGACATAAAGGGTTTTTTCATTGGAATATGTAAGGAAGATGCAGAGTACTGATGAACTACACTTTGTTGGTTAGCAAAAGAAGACCTTATTTCCTTCTTTACCTTTTTCATGTGGAGGTTTCACATTCAAGAGAAAAGCATTTAGTGTGGCACATAATCTTTTGAATTTTCTTGATTTTGATGCTATTTGTCATTGGTAGTATGATCCATGTGACACCATTAAATCAATTATTGTGCTCAATAAGAATGTTGTAAGTAGAATTCAACATCAAAGTAAACCCTTTCTTGAAAGCTTGAGAAACAAGGATTCTTGGGATGAGGTCAAAATAGAAATGGAGAAAAGTGCTGCTGAGAATGGTATTTCTTTTGAGAAATTGTTAGTAGAAATTATGGCATTGCATCAAAAGAAAATTAGGAGGTACAACAATTTTTATGAAATAAGTAATAAACCATGTATTAGAGTAAAAATACTAGATTCTCTAGAGAAGGAAGTTACAAATAAAAATTGGTCACGATAAAAAATTATTGCCTTTTGGTCTATGAGGAAGGAGCTAGGTGATCCAAGAGCTCTTATAGAGTATGGAGATAATGAAGAAGATCGTGAGTTTAGAAAATTGTGGAATATAGAGCATCTGAATGAACGAGAAGATAAAGAAAGTGATGATGAATCTAATGATGATAGGGAAGAACAAAGCCATGCCAATTTCAAACTTAGTTTAAGTGAGGCCACAAAAGAAGAATATGCTTTAGGAGTAGCCATAGCTGAAAAAATGGGTTATGAAGGCGGTCCTTTGGGGTCCCAAAGACAAGGCCCTTGGATGGTAACAAATGTAGAGCATAGGAAACCGATTGATAAACCTAGCCTTGGCCTTGGAGGTGAAAAAGTAGACCAAGGGCATACAAGTCAATTTGTTAGAGGTTCAAATCCTCATCCTCATGGTTAGATACAATCACAACAAATTACACACAAGAGGACAACAATACAATATACCACAAAAACACCAATTCATCAAGGCATACAGAAGAGGCAAAGAATTTTGACAGGTCCAAGTCACACTATAGTAGATCCACCATAAAGGAGTTATTTCTAGGCACTCCCCCACTACCAGTTAGTCTAGTTGTGACATCATTAGCAACTAAAAGTAATCCTATTACTTCACCATTCAAGCATTCCATTGTTCCAGTGTCCCTTGGTTTTGATTACATTGACAAGTTTAAAAAGAAGTCAGACTTGAATAAAAAAGAAAAGAAGCAACTAATGGTGAGTGTGTCTAATGTAACTTCAGAGCCTACAACAACCATGGTATTACCCACATTTGACACAAATAAAGAAATCATGGAGTACACAATTATTGTTCCCACAGTTCAAAACAAACCTGCAAATCAGATGGCTCGATCTGAATTCCAGGTGAACGATATTCAATTGGTTTTTTTTGGACTAAAAAATACTAAAAAAATTAATGTATCAAAGAAGAACAATGAATTGGTGTACACATCATTTCTAAAGCAAGATAGAGAGAAAAAAGGTTGTAGACTCAAATTGAAAAGTTACTGGAAGACTTAGAAAATGAGAAAGCAAAGAGGAAAGTAGTAGATAACAAGATCAATGAATTAGAAAAAAGGATAAAAATTTTTTCCTCTACATCAACAAGCAAAGAGGATAAGCAGAATGAGACTGAAGTGAATGAACTGAAGCAAAGTCTAGATGAGAGAAACAATAAATATGATGAGGAAAAATCCACTTCATAAAAAATAAGACTAGCATTGCGAATGGAAATGCACAATGGGAATAAAAATTGGAGAAGGAGAGAAAAAGAAATGAAAGATTGGAGGCAGAGCTGATGGAAGCAAAAAAAGAAATTAAGTCTTGTCAAAATAAGTTATCTACATTTTGTAGAGAAACAATGAGGCATATGAAACAAAAGATCTAGGATGAAATAATGCAGAGGATTGATCATTTGTGTGACATGTTTCAATTGATTGATGCTATTAGACAACATCATAAGAAGCTCAAGAAATATTTAGTTGACAACAAAACTGTGTTGGCATTAGAGAAATTTGCAAATCAAATTCAACAAATAGTCTACAAAGTCAGTGACAATGTTTTGAAATCAAAATGGATTACTAATCGACTTGCTACATCAATGATGTTGTCATATATCATTGAAAAGTGTTTGGGAATGAGTGAAACAAAGGAATATTTGGATTTGGTTGTCGACAAGATGAAGAAGGTGGATGAAAAGGTAAGGAACTTTACAGAGCTTGGTTTGCTAGAGGCTTTTGACACAGATGAGTGATTCATTGGAAAGAATGATTACAGAAAGAATATGGAGGATGCAATGAATATTGAAATGGACAAGTTTCCTCAGAACCCAGATGTGGTGAACTATTTGGATTCCATCAAACCATTGCTAACCTTGAATGCAAAATTAACTGAAGAATCCAAGACAGATTCTAATGTGAATCATAAATTGTTAACAAATATTCAAGTCAAACAACATCAGTTAGAACAAATGACAATTCCACCACATGAATAGTGGAAGTTGCTAGAAAAGGTAATGCAATGATTTGATTGATAATATGAGTTCCAAGTTCCAACTCAGCTCTATGTAGAGTTGTCTTTGAGCAATATTTTTCATTGCCAATGCCTCTATATATTCCTTCATGTGATAATCAATAAAAAAGCTCAAATTCAAACTTTAGTAATGTGTTGATGTTCAATTATCTATATTATTTATTTTATCATTTGAATAAAAAGTATGGTAGTGGTTTCAACTACTAGATATGCATTAAATAATTTTTGATGTTCATTGTTGTATATGCTACTAATACTAGTGTTAATATGTTATTAAGCATTGAGTTGAGTGATGAATCATTGAGTGCATGTTCAAGTTTTAATTTTAACACAATTGAAATAAAGGAGGGGTTAAAATTTATTCAAATAAGAATAAATACAAAGCAAGGGCATCAAACAACCCTATCAAGTTCTAGTAAATGATCTAACTATTGAGAAAAACCCAAAGGTAATTGATCCTTATCCACAATATTCTAGTTTTTCATTTGATTAGATGCCCATTTGGCTAGAAAATCCACTACACCATTCCAATCCTTAGGGATATGAGTGAAAGTAATAGAATCTAAAGTATCACACAAATGAAGAATCCGGTTAACCACCAAGACTAACTTCCAACTAATAGCCTTAGAATGCTGTTGAGTCAACAGATGCACCACCACCTATGAATCAGATTAAAAAATGAGCCCACTCCATCCAAGAGCACAAGCACGTTCCACAACATAAAAAATAGCAAAATACTCCATCAAATTATTAGTATGATGACCTTTATAAAAAAAAACATAAACTAAACAGTCCTCGAGCTATCTCTACCAACTCCACCAATGCCAATAGGACCAGGGTTTCCTGGCGAAGACCCATCCGTGTTGATTTTTAGACTTCCTTACGGCAGAGGACTCCACCTCCCAACCCTATTTATCTTCCAAAGAGGATGTCTACATCTATTCTCATGAGTTATCCTTAAGGAGGAAGAAGATGGAGATGGTTGTAGAAAATAACATCACCATGATCCACAACCTCTGTCAGGTCATATTTAGCCAAAACATTTACTCCCAAAGAGTGGATAATTTTCCACCACAAGTGATGGGCCCCCAATATCACATCTTGAAAGATTAGGCGATTCCTCTCCAACCATATATGCTAAAGAATAAAAGAAGGGAAAAGATTCCAAGCTACCTAAAAAAAAAAGGTTTTGACTAGGGCCTTGCCCCATTGAACAAAAAACTCAACCAAAGAAGACACATGCCAACAAGCTTGATTCCACACATCCCACAAAAAGTTCCAAATATGTCTCGCGAAGGAACATTGGAAAAAGAGATGAGAGACACTATCTTCACTATCACGACACAACAAACACATCGAGGGGCCCTGAAAACAATGCTTGCATAAATTATCCCAAGTAAGCCACCGATTGTGGACCACCAACCACAAGAAAAATTACACTTGGGCCATGAGAACTTGTACCAAACTTGCTTCCACCAAGAAACCTGATTGTCCTCAAAATTCTGCCGCACCAGCTCACCATAACCTATAGAAACATAAAACTTTCTAGACAAATCACTACTTTCCCATGCCAAAATATCATCCCAGGCAAGGTAGTGCACTCATGAGACTCCATAATTTGAGCCAGCTTAGCCCTATCTTCCATAGTTCCTCCTAGAGGCCATTCAAAAGGATTTTTCTAGGGAAAATGAACCAACCCACAATTATGGGCAGTCTTATAATGATCAACAGTGTCCAAACCAATAGTAGTAAAAGTATAACAAAGGGGCTAATGATGAGGATGAGTAGAAAGGATAGAAGGATTAACATCCCACAAATCCAACCAAGAAAGAGCTTGTGATCATGAATGACAAATCCAAAAAAGACCCTTCTTAACCAACTGTGCCCCTAGTTCCAAAGTATTCTAGATCATAGAACCACTTCCAACAAAAGGAAAGCGAGGAACATCAAACACATTAACATCTTTAAAATACTTATGGGTGAGAATACGGACCCAAAGCTGATTATGACTAGAACACCAACACCAATATAACTTAGGGGTATGTGCAAGATCATCATGGAAAAAATAGGCGCTTAAGTGGGAAAAAATTTAGAAAAATCAAAGTTAGACAACTTGACATAAAAATTTGAATAAGTTATCTATATTATTTCAAAAATATGTAAGAATAGAATCTGTAGCAAATTGAATTTAGTTTCTAAACTACTAGATTTATTTTAAAAAAAAAAATCTATTTAGTGAAAATTTTAAATTTCAATTCTATAGTAGTTAAATTTCAAGGAAAAAATAAGAAGTAGGTGTCCATCTAACCACCCTAACCACAATAAAATGATAATATTTTTTTATAATATTTTAGATATAAGTAGAGGACTCATGTCCTGATGTGATGCATATTTTTTTGTAATTTTTTTCCAAGAAAATAATTAATTATGATTTTTTTATTACAACTTTTAAAAAATATAAAAAATTGTATGTCTGACCACCTTAACTTGGTCAAAACTTTATGAAATTCAATTTTTTTAATCCTATAGTATCTGAAGCATAGAATGTGACACATGTTTCAGATTCAAAAAATGTGATACCATTTGAAAGCTATAGATGTTTTTCAATCAGCTTATCAATCAGGACTTTAGTCATAATTCAAATAGAAAATGACTACTAATTATTTATTAAATTCAAAGTAAAGCATAATTTATATTGGTGGAAAGATGAGAATCTCCTTTAAAAACCCTTTTTGTTTCATCAATTTGGGTAAAAAAATTCATCAGCCACATACCCTACACATACCCATCATATCGCCACTTTTTGGCCCATCATGATCCTGCACATACCCTTAGTAGCAAGAACTTTCCCATTCAAAATAATAGATCGAAGGCCAAGGCCACCCTCTTCCTTAGGTCTACACATAGTTTCCCACTTAACAAGGCTCCATTTAGCAGGCGATAAATTACCATTCCAAAGAAATTGTCAAAAGAGGGCATCAAATTCCCAAAGAAAATACATGGGAGCAACTTGATCAAAACACCTATAGATAGGAAGAGATTGAATAATATACTTTAGAAGAGTCAAGTGAGAAACATAAGATAACCAATGGTGAGTCCAATGGTTAACCTTTTGACGTAACTTGTCAAGCAAAATCTACCAAGAGGACTTGGGATGTCTACCAATAGTAAGAGGAATGCCCAAATAAACAAAGGGAATAGACCCAATTTGAAACTACAAAATATCAGCAATACGCCTCTGAATTGAATATCTTGAGGAATGTTAAAGAAGAAAATGGGGGATTTATGATCATTAAATTTTTTACCTAAAGTAGCAAAGTAAATATCCAAGGAATGCCTAAAATATTCAACTTCCCGAAGATGAGCCAAACCCATAAGAGAAGTGTCATCCACAAATTGGAGGTGTGAGAGCTGAGGCAAACCATTGCCCCAATCCCACCCATGAATCAAACCTTGAGAAGCACGATACTTGAGAAAACAGCCCAAATCCTCATCCATAATAATAAATAGATAAAGGGAGAGAGGATCCCCTTGGAAAAGGCCCCTAGAAGAACCAAAAGGCTTCAAAGGTTATCCATTCACAATAACAGAGAAATATGAAGAAGTAACACAACTCATAGTCCACTGCACCCATTCTGGACTAAAACCAAAAGCCAGGAGAATTTTTTGAAGAAAACTCCTTTTGACTTTGTCAAAGGCCTTGTCCATGTCTAATTTGATGAAAAAAGATCTCTTCTTAGAAGTTGCCATAGAGTGAATAACCTAGGAAGCCACTACCACCCCATCCAGAATTTTTCTGCGAACCACAAAACCCCCTTGTTTTATAGAGATCACAATAGGAAGACAAGTTTTGAGCCTTGTTGCAATCAATTTAGTGATAATCTTATACACCACATTGCAAAGAGAAATAGGTCAAAAATATTCGAGCTTATCAACACCTTATTTTTTGGGAATGAGAACCAGGAAACTATAATTCAAGGCCTAAAGCATCTACTTACTATGAAGTGATTCTCAAACAACCTCCAATAGATCCAGATTATTAATATCCCAAAACTCCTGAAAAGATTCAATAGGGAAACCATCTGGGCTAGGAGATTTACCTTTGTTCATCCCAAACATGACCTCTTCTAACTCAGACATCGAAATCAAAAAAATGAGAGAATCATTCATCTCATTGGCTATTAGAGATGGAATACAAGGAAGGATCAAATTCTCCTCCTTAGCAACAACAGGGGAATCTTCAGCAAAAAGAGTAGAATAAAAATAATGAGCCTCATGAGACATAGCCAAAAGAGATGAAATCTGAAGCCCTTTAGAAGTAATCAGAGAAGAAATGTACCCCTTGTTATGATGAGCCTAAAAAAAATGATGAAAGAAAGCAATATTCCTATCCCCTTCCTAGTGCCAATCAATTCGAGCCTTCTGTTTCCAATAAATCTCCTCATGAAGCTCCCACTCTTCCACATTTTGCATTGCATGAGATTCAACTCTTCCTAGAGCATCCAAGAAACCATTATCCCAAATTTGGCGAGTAATCACAACTAGACGGTCCAGAGCATTCCTCTTCTTGGCCTTAAGGTTACCAAAATAGAATGTATTCCATCTCTTAAGGTGATATTTGACATATTAAAGTTTCTTAACAAAGAAGTACATAGTTGTGCCATAAGTAGGGCCACCTTCTCTCCAACACTTAGCCACAAGGTCATACAACGAAGAACCTTAAAGCCACATTAATTGAAATTTAAAGGGAGGATTCTTTGGAATAGAAAAAGAAGAAGCAAAAAATTTAATGGGCCAATGATCAAAACCTCTCCGGTCAAGAATTTTAGAACTAGTAACGAAGACCACCAACCCAAAAATAGGAGACAAGAAACCTATCCAACAATTATGAGATTTCTTCCTCTCCACTCCATCTATTATTCCAAGTGAAAATCCCATTAGAGGGCTTAACATCTACTAAAGCAAGAGAATCCACCTGAGCTCAAAAAATATTAGAAGCTGGACCTAACCTAGGAAACCCCCCTCTTTTCTCCTCCAAACTCAACACATAATTAAAATCCCAACCTAAGATCCAAGGAAGATAAGGAGCACAAACACAGACATACTGTATATGTGCCCAAAGCTGGATTTTACCAGGAATGTCAATTGGAGCATAAAAATTAGTAACTAGAATAATATCACTAGAATCAAAAGTAGAAGCAACCATGGAGATAGAAGAATGACTAGAAATCCACCAAAGGGGAGAAATATTGCGTGGATCCCAAAAAAGAGCCAAAAATCCATAATTACCTTAAGCTCCAATGCACTAACATTGACCAAAGTTCTAGATACGAGAAGCATGTTGAAGCATAACATCCACATAAACCTTAGTCTCCTGAACACATAAGATGTCTAATGAATGAACTGCAACCAAATTAGGAATAACTTTTTGATGAGAGGTTCTATTCAACTCCCTCACATTCTAGGAGAGAATAATCATGGATGGGACTGAGAAAAGTGAACATGAATGGGTTTAATAGACCCTGATTCCACCAATAAATCTCTAGTAACCTTAATCTTCTCTACATCTGTCTTATGCCCTTTTGAAGAGTTGTTAGGAGGACCTTTCTTAAGGAGGCATTGTTGGAACCCCAAGCCCTGAGAAGACCCCTTACCAGTATTAGAAGCTAAAAAATCCTTAGCCAAATTAGCCAAAACAATATCATCTTGCATAGGATCATTCCAGGTCACCTGTTGAGCTTGCACTCCATGTAAATCATGACCTATCCCTAGAGCCAACACAACCTCCATACCCCCACCAGTAGTTGCAGGAGTGATAATCGAAGGAATCCCCTCCTCCAAGGAAACAATATCTAATACTTCGAACCGATTAAAGCCCTCATCAACTTGTTGATCCTTCAAAGTCCTCTTCTAACCTTGTCCCTTAGCCCTAGTTTTAACTGGCACAAAACCATCTTCATCCTTACCTGAGTCAACCTCCCTCATGGGATCTTTCCCCTTGTCCCTAGAACCCACTTGCAGAGTTGAAGGAGAACTGAAATTAGTGGCACACGAATCTTTATGAACCTTAGGACATTTCCACTGAAGATGGCCATACTCATGATAGATCCGACACCGAAAGTGAAGAGATTCATAATCTAATGGTTGAATCCATGATGAAAAACCAAGACAAATTTCCAATGAATCTGATAGGGGATTATTCATATCAACCTCCACATATATTCAAGCGAAAGAGATCACCTTTTTGTCAAGGGTTTGTTGGGAAACCACAACAGGCTTCCCCAAAAGAGTAGCAATTCATTGTAAAATATCTTCTCTCCAAAACTCGAGGGGGAGCTGAGGTAATCAAACCCAAATAGGAACACGAGAAGGCAACTCTTCAGCCGAATTAAAACCCATATGCCAGGGTTTAATAGACAAACCAACATGGTTGTAGAAATATGGACCTCCTTCAGAAACCTGATTCCGATCAGCCATATTGGAAAAACCAACCATAAAATAATTGTTAGTGGCAAGCATAAGCTCCATATCTCATTCAATTTTCCATGAATTCTTGATCCAAGCTTCCAATGTAGACAAAGGAACATGAATCTTGAGAAATTTGCAAATGAGAGCATGTTGGCTCCAATACAAAACATCTTTAGTAACCGACTCGAGAGAAATGACCAAAACCGATTGATCCTAGCTCTGAGGCCAACAACCATTTACTTTTTTCATTTTCAAATCCTCACTTGCATAGTACATCTTTTTTCTCTGTGCATGCACACTGATGAAGATCCAATATGAGGCTTATCACCCCCATCCACCACTAGGTTGAAAGACATTGACATCCCTGACATGCAAAAACATCCCCCCGAGAAAGGGCATGTAGGGAATCCCAACAATGAATGTTGCATAAAATGAACCAATTTGACACATCCAATAAGTGGACAAAGGTCACTCCTAGACGGACTCACAAAGCACAAAAAAGATCACAAAAGGTTGATATCTCCCCCCCCTGAAAAAACAACAAACACCCCTTGCATTGAGCAATCCAGCCAATATAAGTTGCCACATGTGCATGCAAATCTCAGGGCCAACATGTAGAACAGGCCTCATTGGCCTCATCCCAGTATGCAGTGAGTTCCATAGACGAGTGCTATATTCTAAACTTTTAACACAATTAAAATATGAACTATAAGGTGATTTTAATTCCAGGCATCCATAATCTTAGTGAAATTGAATTACAATTCACACATCAATACTCAATCTCCATGACTACTTATCAGATCCACTAAACATTTATATGAATTAATGCTTTAATCAAGGTACTTTAACTGGTTCATTAAACCAAAGCCAAAATTAAAACATAGATCAATGCATAATGACAAAGAAGATTAATGAAAGATCATTGATAAAATATTATTAATAATTCATGTAAAATGTTATAGCTGGAGAGATGATAGACTCAAAATAAGGGAGAAAAACAAGCTTAGTCGCTAGTCCTCTGAGTTTTATAACCTTGTTGCAGAGTTCTAAATTTTCATAACTTCCTGATTCCCCGACTTTGTTCACTTTGTTGAGTTGCAAGTCTTTGTTGGTCATGTTTGTATTTAGTGGAGGATGAGAGAGTTATTTCAATATAGAAAGACAATGGTGAAGTTCATGCATACGTAATCTTTGAGTTATGGTGTGTGGATTTATTCTAATTTTGTTGAGTAGTTTTCCAATGGATTATCTATTATTGGAATGATAGACTTTTGGTTAGTTTCATTGGTGTCATTACTATCACTCAAAGTCATAGTTTTGGTGCTTTTTCTAACCTTATTCGCTAGTCCTCAGAGTTTTATAACCTTGTCGTGGAGTTTTAAATTTTCATAACTTCCCGATTCCCCAACTTGGTTCATTTTGTTGAGTTGCAACTCTTTGTTCGTCATCTTTGTAGTCGATGAGTTGGAGGTTTTGAAAAATTTGAAAATTTAGACTTTGGTTCTAAGGTTTCAAGTTTCAGTGACCACACAACATTATGGACTTGGCTTTCAAAGGCGTGATCATCTCATTAAATGCTATGTATGGACTAACCTCGAGTTGTCTTTTCAGGAATTTCAAAAAGCATGCAAGTTTAAAGGCTATCTTTTCGAGGAATAAAATTGAATTCCACATTTAATGCATGTCCTATCAAAATAATAGCATAAGTAGGTGGTGAAGTTTTACTCAGTCATTTAGCTTGCATTCTCATTATTTTCCAATGCCAATACTTCTCAAGTGAAAAAAGTCTATCTCTGCGAATTTGTGCTCATGCAGTGTGGAATTCAAAATCACTTGTCTAGTGTGAGGGACATTGAAATTGGGAACGTCAATCTAGAGGAGGTTTTGGTGCACCTAGAGCAAAGGGAGAGAAAAAAACTAGATATAAAGTTCTATAGGGTGGTTTGGCGCATGCGAGAAGTTTTCCTAAGGCTCTACAAAGCGTTGACCTGGTGATTACGTGCACAAGGGGCTACATTCCAGAGACTCAGGAAATTAGAGCTGTAGATGGGTGAGTCATTGCAAGAATTACTCTTGAAGTCATTTCTCGCTCATTAAGCATTCCAGAGAGGGAAACTGTAGAGGAAATTTTTGTAGCTATTGGTGATAAGTTTCTCAAAATGAATGAGCAATGGTGCAAAAATTCCATTGCGAATAATTGGTTGAAGTTTGAGAAAAAGGGTAAGTCTCAGTTTCCCTCAAAGCTTAAAATGGTTCATTTTAAGGATGAAATTTCAGATGCTATCACCTTTCTACATCATGTAGTTGGTAATGCATATTCAAAATCTTTTGAATTTTGGATGTGCCATTTTATTCTACTGATTTATAGTGAAAATAAACTCATTGACTGGGCCGAGATTATTAGTTATCATTTAAATGAGCAATTGATAAATTTTTGGAAAATTATTTCCTTCCACATGTGCTCATACTTGGTTTACATTCTAGCCAGTCAAGATACTGTGTGGGAAGGGTTGGAACTGTAAAGGTCTCTGACATCAGACATGCCTGTGTATAGAAATTTTCCACAACTCACTAAGGAGGCTGGAATGAGGAATTTCTATTGCATCAATGACACATTTTTAATGGAAATTGTGAGAAAAATTGATGGAAAACTTGAGCTTCGGGTTTCACCTGAAGCGGCTGCTTTGGTATTGAGGTTTGGAAGTTTCTACATTTAGTTCAAAAAATTTACTTATCTTAGAATTGGAGGTTTTGAGAAGGATCCATTGAAATTGCCCCATTACCCAAGTGATTTCTTGGTTTTTCTTCAAGTTTTCCAGTAGATGGCCATTGTAAATGTAAAATATTCAAAACATGAGAAATAAGGGGTATGCTTTTCCATTTTCCATGCCTTCATTTCCTTGAAAAAGTAATAATATTGCTAGGGGTGTGGAGAAAGCCCTAAAAGAACTCAATTTTTTAGTGTTTTCCCATGAGAACTAATTTTGATAGCAAGGGTTTTGTTAAGAAAATTTTGTATGGAGTTGGTAGCTATGAACATTTCCCTAATATTGAAGATTTTTGGGAAGACTATACAAATGAAGGTGAGGTGTATAGTATAAATTTCATGAGATTGACCCTAAGGAAAATACAATCTTTTGGTATTTCTTTCAATATTCTAAAAGATGCACAAGAAGACTCGGTGATTATTGATCATGAATATCGAGCCCCTGTTGGTAAGCCCTTGTACATAATTAATTGGTTAGAGGATGAAGTTTCAAAATTAATATTCCTTTCTACTCCTATTTTGAGAAGAACTTCAGATTGGAAATGGTGCCAAAGTGCGGGTTCTCCCCATGAGAAAAGAGTTTCGTAGAGAAAAGAGCAAGGGACTGTATAGGTCTTTGGCATAAATATATCAGTTGGAAATTAGTCAATTAGGTTGTCTGGCATTGGCTCAAAGTTAGGAGGAGATGGTGAGAAGCCAAAAGACACTAGGGCCAAGCTAAATCAATTTGTGAACAAGATAGTGTACCCTCGTTACCTAAGAAAAAGGATGGTCAAGAAAAGCCAGTGCCTACAGACTCTGAGGGCATTTTTCAACAAATAATTGATCATAATTATTTTCCCACGTTATTTGAAGTTCACCCTTCTCCAATACGAGATACTTCTATTTTTGTTCAATCAACTAAAAAAAATTAAAATGTAAGTGTTGAAAGTAGAGACACTGGATTAGTGGCATCTTCCCCAACATGGTTAAAGAAAGTAGTCAAGAAGAAAAGAGAGAATATTCCCACAATGAAAATTGAAGTAGATACAGTTGCCATGCTACTATAGGGTCACGAGAAGCCCAAAACGACTAAGAGGATGCCACAAATTATCACCGATTCCACTATTGGGCATTGAAACTATTGGAGATTGTTGATCCAGAAAAGGATCTAAATGAAAACAAGATAACAGAAGCTGACTACAAGATTTCTCAAGTTGATATGGAGCCATCTACTTTAGAAGGTGATGTATATCATGCTGATTACCCTATTAATGCATTGATCAAAAGAGCAAAAGAACATAAAAAGGAGAGCCTTCAATTGCAATCTCATAATATTTCTTTAAGAAATTTTATTTCATCAATTATGACTTTGACCACTGAGGAAGCCTCAAGCTCAAATGTTCAAGGTATTGATTCTGACATTGTGCAATGGGTCAAGAAAAAATTAGGTTATGCTAAAGCTACTAGCGAATGGATAGAAGGGATTTATTAGGATGGCATTTTCCACACTACTAAATTTAGGAAATTCTTTGTTAATGTGTCTGATAAAAGAAAGGAACTAGTAGGTGAGCTCCAATAGACCAGGAGAGAACATAGTACCACATTTTTTCTTTCAAGGGAAATTACAAAATTACTCTCCATGGAGCACACTTTGTTAATAAGAGAAAAATTGGTGGATGACCCTAGAGAAATTGATCCTAGTTGGTATGATTCATTGGAGTGGAAATTAACAGTATATGAAGATTATATCAAGGAAATCAAGAAAGTGTTAGAAAAATACTGACATATTGGTGAAGATCAAGGAGAACTTCAATGCTCTTGAAGTGGACCTCACGGATGGGTTCGATGAAAATGTACTAGATCTTGCAGAAATAACGAGGGAATTTAAAGAGGTGTATCATAGAGAAGTAGGTGATACTGAGACAACCACAACAAACTTGTTCAAAAAATTGAGTAACTTACAAACCTATATGAGTACATTTAAGTTAGAAAGTGACTACATCTATGAAACTCTAGCTGAGTCAGCCTGTGCACTTTCAAGATGGAGGACAAGGCTACAAATCACCATGACTCCAGGAAGAAAAAAACATCACTGCAATTGTCACCAAGTACCAGGAATGTAGGAAAAGAGTAAAGGCATAGGAGGCATTACTGGAGCAGGAGGAGGCAAAAATAATTGGAAGTGAAAGTGTTGGTGTTGGGACCGTTGTTTAGTTTTTTAGTTTTTATGTTATTTTATTTAATTTGGCTCTCTTGATACTTCAAAGACTTTATTTTAATTTCTAAAATGGTTGTCTTCAAGAAACTGTTATCAAGAAAAAAAGATCTCTGCTATTTTTTACTGCTTTTCTGTTATTTTAATATAGAAAGATAATGGCGAAGTTCATGCATACGTAATCTTTGAGTTATTGTGTGTGGCTTTAATCTGCTTTTGCTAAGTAGTTTGCTAGCGGATTATTTATTATTGGAATGATATATTTTTGGTTAGTTTCATTGTTGTGGAATGTTTATCTATGAATGAATATTTTATGGTAATGGATGCATAAGGATTTCTCAGTATAATTTAGGTGATTTGGTAGTTTAAGATTTTATTGTTTAAGTTGTGTCGACGCCTTCATAAGTTATTTATGTTGAACTCTTAGCTTCTACTAGCTTATAAGTTATGGATGTTGAACTGTTAGCTTCTGTTCAAGGAATGGACTAATATTCCTTTCAGTTATTTATCAAATATTTTTTGAATGGAAATGCAATAGGAATTTATAAGTAGTGTTATAAGTGGTGTTCTTTAAAAATGATATAGAATCACATATCACATTCAATGCCATGGAATACAATATAAAATATTAAATATCACAACTTCGTGGAATACAATATAAAATATCATCAACTACAATTTGGAATATGATTCATGAAGTGCAATATGGAATAAAATATCATGAGGTGCAATGATTCACAATTTCATTGAATACAATATAAAATTTCATCAACTATAGTTTGGAACAATGAAAACTGATTCATGAAGTGTAGTATAAATACCTAAAAGCTTATAATTCTCTTCCATTTCCCAAATAGAGTCAGGGTCCTCAAACTGATGTTCATCTTGAGATAAAGTAAAAGAGTCCTCGTGATTCTAATTCTGCTCTTCATTTTCTTCGGCCTATGTCTTAAATTAAAAATTCATTGTTTGATTTGTGTCAATGTCATATGTCCTAGTCCCAATGCCACTACCAGTGCCACCAGTACCAACATTTGGAATTGGAGTGTTGCACAACCCAATCCCTCTTCTTTCACATGTGGACCTCCAGATTGTGAGTTCCCTTTCAAAAGGAATTTTTTTGACATTATATGCAATTCCTTTCATCCTCAAGAAATTTTCCAAATTCTTGTCTAGTTTGTTTCTTAACTTTGATTTCAAAAATTCCAATGTACTAAAAACTCTCTCATCCTCCACCAACCCCAATATCATTGTTTGACATAAATCAACAAGTTTGAAATATTTTGATATCGAATCAAACAATATTTCACTCTAACCTAAGCTTGTCCAAACCTTTTTTATTGATCCTAGTTCAAAGGCCTTCTTCATGCCCATGGATTTATACTGGTCCTTCATAGCTATTGCAAAATTCCTACATTGTTGTCTAAGCTTAGATTCATTTAAAATTTCTTCTATTGTCTACTCATTGTATGTTACACTTTTCAAAAATTGTTTGATCAGGATTATTACTTTATCATGAAAATATTTTGGGTTATCTCAGTTTACCCAAAATTGAGGATACACAATACCCATGGCTTCAAGTATTTCATGTTGAGGGAATCTTTCACGAATCTCTGAGGAAAGAGATTTTGTAATTTCCTTCAAATTATCACTAACAAATTTAACAATGTCGTTAAAATATTTCTCGTTAACAACTACTTCTCTACTAGAGCGTTTGGTTGTCTTACAATGGTACATTGGTATCTCATATCCACGTACACAGATAAATAAGTGCCCACTTGCATTAAACTTTAAATAATTATCAGGATTATTCAAATCAGTAATTTTTTGCCACATGAAATAATTTGGGCTTTCTTGTGTTAGATCTAGATATAGATGATTGAGGGACAAGCATGTATGTTTATGTAGATTGGCATATTCATAAATATACATAGTTTTGTCTTGGGATTTCTTCACAAGATTGTTCATCACATCTAGGATGGGGAGAGGACTAGTTAAAGTCAAGAGTGTCTCTATATTTCTTAACCTATGTAAGAGGTCAGGAGCTTTTTCTACTATGTTTTGATGCTCGTACATCACTCCAATCAAGGATTGATATTCTAAAAGAACTTTTTGTGCTGGTCCATCTAGGAAGATCCATATGGTATTGACATCCTTGAGAAGCTTGTTTCTTGGTGTTATTCCCTCAGCAAAATTTTAAAATTTTGTGAAATGTTTGGGACTTCGACAAAAGTATGCATGGATCTCGTATACTAGATTTTCAACTTTTGATACTGTAGGAAACTTGCTTACACTTTTGAATGCTAAATTCATTATGTGGGCCATGTAGTGAATGACAAGAATGTATGGTGCATAAATAGTTTGCAACTTTGTGCAAACACCACTCCTTTAACCTTGCATCACTACAACTCCATTAGCTCCTACACACACCAAGTTTTTTGCAATTGTCAACTCATCCATACCTACAATTTCATTCAAGTATTTCTTGACTAGTTCAAATAGATTTTGCGATGTTGAACTATCCTTCATTTTATGAACATAGAGAAGATGATCTTGGTGAACATGTCATTCTACAGTATACAAATTCATACAGACCCAAGAAGTATTGTCTACCGCAATAATTTCATCTAAAGATAATGCAATGAAATTTGACTCTTTTACTTTCTCCTTTAAATCTTGCTTTTCCACTACAGTAAGACAATTTTCCCATTCTCATCTAGTGTTTACTGACTAATGTCAAAAGGGATACTGAGGAACACCCAAATAAGATAATAAAATATAATATTTTGGGTAGTCTGTCATAGGACATCCTCTGGACAAAATATGAAAAACAACACTCATCTAAACAATTTTTGACAGATTTGTTACTTCCATTGCTTTTCCAAATTGAGCCTCAAGTGTACCTTGAATTGTAGCAAGCTTCAACATTCTTTGGTCATGCTCTTCATATTTTGTGGCATAAATAACATGAATACATTCTTCCTTTGATTTCCATCGTACGACTGATTGTTCCTTTCCAACTATGATTTTATTTTCATAAACTATACTAATATTCTTTTCTATAGTGTCAAGCTTTAGTTGCAACGTCTTGTCTCTTCCACATTTCCATCTAAAAATCATACATTTTTCCAATGTTTCACTTTCAATATCATTTTCTTTCCCCACTGGTACAATGAATGGGTACTTTGACAACCAAGCAAGTTGAAAATTCCTTGTCATTTTCCACTCGCGCCCCATTTTTTATTTGTTTTTTATTTTCTTGCTACCAACATCATCCTCATCCAAGTCAATTATCTCATTCTGGCTAACCAGGGTATCCCTTGGAACATATTCTATGGTATTTCCATCCTCATTTGATACATTTGGATTTAACTCAATGACAATCTCACCTTGACCTTTTCGGTGGCAGTGAGGTATTGTGAATGCCTTCTTCACTAATATTAGGTGGAAGAGTTGATGATGTAGCTCCATCTTGATCTGATGGATTAGAAGCTTTTCCAATTCCAAAGTAAGAATGTATGGCACCTCTACATTTTGGGTGTTTTGATGGCCTCCTAGTCTCTTCACTACCTTGAGGATCAAGAGTCTTACCCTTGTTGCTCCACATATTGATCTCTCACTTCGAATAAAAGTTGGAAAAAAAAATTCTTCTTTTTTAAGGACAAAGAATATAGATCTCATTCCCTACTCAATATCATCTTTAAGACTGAAGCAAGAATGGAAAAGAGATAAAGAAATGTTATTATTATAACTAATAACACTATCAAGAAATGATCACTCACCTTTAAGTGTACGTTTTCGGCTTTCACTGACTTCTAAATTGAGAAGTAGAACCTCAGAACTAAACAAAATGTGTAAGAATAAATGACACTTTTGATTGTATTTATATCAATCCATATTTGGAAAATTCCACATGATTTTTAAATTGTATATTAAAAATTTGCGAATCCCGCGTGCTTATACAACGATATGTTGTAATTTTCAAAGCGAAATGTGTCCTCAAATGTAATTATTTTTTAAAGTTATTGGCAAAATAGGTCATCATAAGCAACTATTTATAAATTTTAATTGGAAAAATGGGTCTTCACAAGAAACTATTTGTAAATTTTAATTGGTGAAATGGGTCTTGATACAATGTTGTTTTAATAGTATTGGTGAATATGTAAGTGTTTTATTACATGCTTCCGAGATTCCAGGCGAAAATATTAGTCGATCCATTTGAAACACATAGTTTGTTATGGTGAATTTATTGTTTAAATATGCCTCATAAAATAAATCATTGGTGAATGGACATGCATTGAACTGATAATTCCTAAAATCTGGGCGATCTGGACACCCTATTTTGGTTTGCATGAATTTTCCAATTTTGACTTGGCCGATTTTTAGAATTACATCAAAGGGAACTTACTACAATTTCTCAATCTCTTGATAATGAAAATGTGTAAAATTAATAGTCTTATTTTAAAAATTCAATGCATAATATGTTTATAGAATTACATCAAAGGGAACTTACTACATATAACACTTGTAAGGAAAATGCTGAATTTTTATTCATATAAAATATTTTTGTGTAAGAGACTAAAAAAACAAATAAAAAAGGGTGTAAATGTTCTTATTAAATGTTGTGAATACATGGGTAGATAGGATGTTGATGAGATTGACAATACAAGCAAGGCCAATTTGGAAATTTCATGTAGGAAATTGAAGATTTGGAAACTTTTAATAATAATGCTAAACCTATGACAACCATGAAATTAATCTAACTTGATAGCCAAATTGAAGAGCAATTGGTATGATACAACATTTCTTAACACCTCATGGATAGTTTTTAGTTTTTCTAGTAGAAGTATAAATATTTGGATATGATGCCAATCAGTGCATGGGTGATGTCTTTTAATGTAGTGACATGTCTTGGTCTTGTAGGTTTAGCTCCACAATATAGTTATAAAATCACATTTTAAGAAAAATCAACTCTATATTTCGGACAATGAAAACTATTGTTTGATTTTTAAACTTATTTTTTAATCTTTTATTTATAATTAAAAATAATAAATAAAGGTAGCATAGGTTATACAAGTAGAGCTTTTATATAGTGTTACTAACACAAAAATTATATTTTTTTTTTCAAGAAAG